>CM050322.1:35846031-36365953 GCA_027475135.1 Bactrocera correcta | reverse complement strand
CGATATCAATATTGTCGGGTTCTTTGAAGGGTAGAGTTACTATATAGCGCCCATCTGGATTACGACGGGTAGTTTTTTGAACATTTCCTTACAAATTTGGTCCGATTTGGAAACTACGGATTAATTTGGAATTTCCTCCACCTCCCAAAAATATGTGAGTAGATTTTCAGGGTTCACTTTATTGTGAAATGAGACTATGGCGGAATTTTGTGAGGGTTGGGTTATGGGTCCGGACAATATCCATCCGAATTCTGTCTCTTGAGCTATGAGTGAACCTATTACGTTTCTCTTTACTCCATTGAGTAAAATACTTGGATAGATATCACCGATTAGTATATCCACGGGTCTGGGTTTGTGAAATTGGGTGTCGGCTAAAGTGAGTCCAAGATTTTTAAGACACTGCTGTGGGGTATGAGAGTAAATTATCAGTTAGGCTATTTAGTAATACCTGTGCTGATAGCTTATAATTTGTGTTTAAGGGTGAGCAAAGCGTGATTTCACAAATATTCGTAGGTGTATCTGAAACTGCATTGTTTAGTCCGGTCGCTTGGGCTGATACAGAGTGGGTGGGTATATCTAAACTTCTCTGAAGTCTTCGAGATATAAATATGGCTTCCGATCCTGAATCAATAAGAGCTCTCGCGGAATATCGCTGGCCATGATGTTCTATTTGAACCACTAGAGTACCGAGTAATGTCTGCTTCCTACTTGGGTTGGGTGAGTCTTGGGTTGATGATTTAGTGGACTGTATAGTTGTTGTGTAGGATTGCCTATTTGCACTTTTGCTTTGGGTGGGTAGTGCGGTACTTGAAGCGTTTTCAGGGTTCGAACTAGTATTTCCGGAGTGGATTCAGGTCGAAAGCTGGATTCTCTGTGTATCAGAGTATTGTGTTTTTTTGTGACACGAGAATTTACTCCTACAGTTCTTGTAACTATGTGATATGGCCAAGCAGTTATAGCAATAACCATATTTTTTGATTGTGGAAATACGTGTCTCTACATTCATTGCGAGCAATTTGGGACATTCTCGAATCGGGTGCTGCTTTTTGCAGAGCTTATAGCTTTCTATATCTATATTATTTTGAGTAAAGTTGAAATTACTATTCCTTTGAGTATTAGAGGCTCTGGCAATTAGCGTTTCAGCCACGTTTGCATGAAAAGTGCTATATTTCTTTTCATCTGTTCTTTTAACTGTACCGGTGTGGAATGGGGTAATTTTGCTACTGAAGCTTTGAAATTTCCTACAGGTTCGAGAGTTTTGTATTTGTGGGTTAAAAAACTATCGAAGTTTGACCATGTCGGTATATCTGAATTATCTGCTAGGGTATATTCAAAAGTTTCAATAGTTTGTTTAGGTAGTTTTTAACTACAAAGATATATTAATATCGGATCCCTGCTTTGTGTGTCAATTTCAAGCTTGTTTAAATTAGTTAAAACGTTATAAACGGAACGTTGTAAGCTTTTTATAGCATAACCTTTTTCCTGAGTTACTTTGGGGCAGGTTAAAAAGGGTCTTTAATTGGGTATTTACTTGCAATCCCTTATTTTCGTATTGGTCGACTAAATTTTTCCAGGCAAGTATGAAACCGTCATTTGTTAAGGGTGCGTTTTGAATAACCTCTCTTGCTTCTCCTCGGGTTTCCTGAGTAAGGTGAAAAAGACTTTCAACATTACTAATCCTTGGGTTATGGATATACAGGGCTGTAAATATATCACGAAAGGTGGGCCAAGTTGTATACTCTCCGTAAAAGATGTCGGTGTCGCATGGTGGAAGGTGAACTGCACTTCGGAAGCCACAATGATGGATTTTGCTCCTTTCCCTAATGGGTTGGGTTGACACCTGTGTTTTGCGCGTATCTACATCTTCGTTGATGGAAGCTAAGCAAGAGAGGTACATTCGATAACTTTTTTGGTATTTTTCTTTCACTTTAAAGAAATCGATGGTTTCATGACTTTCGCGAGAAATTCTTCTAATCGCATCGTATGAGCGCTTTGCTTTGTCATAAAGCGAAATTACTTCGGCCTTTTAAAATTGTAATAATTAATATTATTTGAAATTATTAAATTTCCGATGAATCGTAGCAAAAAAAATCGATAATTAAAATTTTTGCGGGGTTTTGCATTTTTTCCTACTAGGTCACCTTTTTAATTTCCTACTGGGTATTTGTCTTTTGACGCGCTGCACAGTGTCCGGGCTTGTTTGGAGCGAGCGGCCAAAAATACTTCTAGTGGAGATCAAAATTCTAAATTTTTTCCGAAATTCTGTAAAAATATAAAGAAATAAATAAATATAAAATATCGTTCACATTCCACTCACTCCTTAAGTTACAACCCCTGCTCTTAAGTCCCCATATCACAAAATAATGAATTTCTTTGTAATTTTAACAAGTACTAAGTATATTATTGTATAATATATTATTCTAAAAGGTCATACACATATTTATTTAAAATTGACTTCATTTTAGGTGGTATCTTTCGTTATCTCGTTATGAAAGGATCTGATGAATGGAGTAGACGACTGAGTAGGTCTTCATTTGTTGCTACTCGAGAAATTTTCCTTGTATGCTGCAGACGAAATTTTTTTATGTCCTTATTTCTTGACTCAGCAGCTTCCTCCAACACTCCCTCAATCGACAACAGAGAGTTTTCAATTATGGATGGTCCATGAATTAAAATCTTATGAACAGTAGGCGGAAGGTAATACCATGAATATGTCCTTGTTAAATCAAAGGCTATTTGGAGTGCAAATGTCCTAAATTTTTCACCATTAGTTTTGTATCCTGAACAGAGTGCTTGCAATATTGTTGCACATCTTTCAATAAGGTCTTTATCTAGGCCTGTAATTTGCGAAGATAACCCAGGATTACTGAAGAATTGTCTGGCAGTGTTTCCATCATTCGATGTCCCACATCCACCAATCTTCGGCTTATCGACAATCAATCCCATTTTTAACCGAAACCTGTTTGCATTTTTCTTTTCCTTTCAATAACTTTTTGTTTTCTTTCGGCGCTTCGAACTTGCCAGACTTGTATATCAAGTCTACATGACAAATGAACAAAATATACATAAAATCGTATGTATGCATGAAGAAGTGACAATCCAAATTGAAATCGATCCTGATGAACTTGCCTGTCTAAACTTTTTTCAATATTGTTCATCTCTGTGGGCCTCGCGTTGCATATATAGCATTTTGAGGACGATGTTTGGGTTAAGGCATTACAAATTTTGCCATCAACCATTGTGAGCTGCAAAACATGCTGAACACTTATTGTTTTATCACCAACAGTTATCTTCGTCATAACAAGATTCTTAATTTTGTCTTTAAAGTATTTTTCCTTCTTGATACTCAATTCAGTTGATTGCTTTATAAATTGAAACCGCACAGGTCGACAGTATCGTGTGGATGCTGGTCGTGGGTTTTTCCATATAATTTTCGAAGCATCTTCAGTTATTAACAAGGTAAGAGGAACATATGACGTGACAAATAAGTGGCTGTCTTCCAAACTATTGTTCGCCACTTTCTGCTTGTATTCGCTGTATCCAAAGCTTCCGTCGAAACCCCATTTCCCTATAAGTTTTAGGTTGCAAACAGGATCGGCGACCACATCATGTATTACATTATCCTGCAACTCAAGAATGCGCTTTGTTGTGTGGTCCAATAAACTTTGAAGCTCCACTTCTGCATGTGCTTCACTAACAGTAATGTTTTCCGGATAACATTTCTTTTTTTCTTTTAAAACATTATCATAGCTACAAAAAAGTTCTGTAGAAATTTTGCTATTGACAAACTCCCTAATGAGCATATATTAGTGCTTTGTTAAATTCGCTTCCATTATAAGCAAAATAATTTCATTAGCATTTGCAGGCGAAATTTTTTCTACAACAGCAGTAGAACGCAAATATTCAGCAGCAGACTCATCCAACTCAGCAATTTCAGCAATCCGTCTTCTCTTTGTTCGGCTTGAACACTCAGAGAAACTAATTTTGTGTCGACCACGTTCAATATTATTTTCAGGTGAAGTGTGTAGATCGGAATTGAATGAAAACGATTCATTTTTCGAAAGCCAGTCGAAATACTTTTCCAAAACGAATGTTTTATTTCGTTTGCAGTCACTCCAAAATATTGCAATCCTCTTGCAGCAGTAATTAACGCGTTTTTTCAATTGATCCAAATATTCCGTTTTCATTATATAGCCATCATTCTCTATTTTCGATTTCACAGATTGAAATATACTTTTAATCTTGACTGGATGTTTACCTGTCACGGAAGACGACTAATTATATATATAAATGCGGCTTACTGCACATTCGTAAGAAGCTCCTATATAAAAAGTAAAGAATAATATAATTAAAAATTATAAATAACTTAAGAAAAGAAAATTAACAAATGAACGGCATCAAAAAACAACACAAAAAACGCACAAAGACAATCACGATATTAACAACACACACCACATAAAGCACAGTTACACAAACGAAAAAAATGCTCAAAAGTGGCGAGACCATGTTGTTCTTTTCAAGGTTACGCAGCGGCTAGCAAAAACTAGCAGCTAGAATTTTCTATATATCTTCCTCTTCTTCTTTACTGGCGTAGACACCGCTTACGCGATTATAGCCGAGTCAACAACAGCGCGCCTGTCGTTTCTTCTCTTCGCTACGTGGAGCCAATTGAATATTCCAAGCGAGGCCAGGTCCTTCTCCACTTGGTCCTTCCAACGGAGTGGAGGTCTTCCTCTTCCTCTGCTTCCCGCGGCGGGTACTGCGTCGAATACTTTCAGAGCTGGAGTGTTTTCATTCATCCAGACAACATGATCTAGCCAGCGTAGCCGCTGTCTTTTAATGCGCTGAACTATGTCAATGTCGTCGTATATCTCGTACAGCTCATCGTTCCATCGAATGCGATATTCGCCGTGGCCAACGCGCAAAGGACCAAAAATCTTTCGCAGAACCTTTCTCTCGAAAACTCGCAACGTCGACTCATCCGTTGTTGACATCGTCCAAGCCACTACACCATATAGCAGGACGGGAATTATGAGTGACTTATAGAGTTTGGTTTTTGTTTGTCGAGAGAGGACTTTGCTTCTCAATTGCCTACTTAGTCCGAAGTAGCACCTGTTGGCAAGAGTTATCTTGCGTTGGATTTCTAGGCTTACATTGTTGGTGGTGTTTACGCTGGTTCCAAGATAGACGAAATTATCTACAACTTCAAAGTTATGACTGTCAACAGTGACATGAGTGCCAAGTCGCGAGTGCGAAGACTGTTTTTTTGATGACAGGAGATATTTCGTCTTGCCCTCGTTCACTGCCAGACCCATTTCTTTTGCTTCCTTGTCTAGTCTGGCGAAAGCAGAACTAACGGCGCGGGTGTTGAGGCCGATGATATCAATATCATCGGCATACGCCAGCAGTTGTACACTCTTATAGAAGATGGTACCATCTCTGTTGAGTTCTGCAGCTCGGACTATTTTCTCCAGAAGCAGGTTGAAAAAGTCGCACGATAGGGAATCGCCTTGTCTGAAACCTCGTTTGGTATCGAACGGCTCGGAGAGGTCCTTCCCGATTCTGACGGAGCTTTTCGTGTTGCTCAACGTCAGCTTCTATATATAATCTGTAAATATTGGCTTATATTCCGATTTAAGTTTGATCGTTAACTTCAATTAACTTTACAACTAAAAGTCTAAGTGAAAATTTTGTTTACGTATAAATTTTTAATACAACCCAATTTTACATTACAAAAATTAAATTAATTAATAAAAACTAACACAACATTTTGAGTACATAAATGTAATTAAATATAATAGTCCATACCTTTGTTTACAATATTAAATGCTTCCATTATTCGTCTTATCTTTTTTTAAGTTGTTTTAATTTTTTGTTTTAAAGCCTCACTTGCACGTTGCTTACACTGCAGCGCATTGAAAACCAATAAAATGTTTTGCTCTATGTTAAACAGTTATTCTTGCAGAGTACAGCTGGAATAAGACAAAAATAACAGCAGATTAAAAAAGTTTGAGCTATTATAAGACAGTGTTGGCACATTTTTAGCGAAAACTTTAAATTGATTTTTTTAATACGCTTTTATTAGCTTCACTTGTATGTATGTATGCATGTATGTATGTATGTTTGTAACTTTTTAAAGAGGTACTGCAACCTAGAATACTTGAGCGACATCTACTTAGGAAGGCGATAGTAAGTTTAAGCAGCTCACCAAAATATGCGCTTAAAAGTATGCAACATCTGTACAAAACTAGTTTTGGTGACATTTAAATAGCATACTGAGTTGGGCGTCGACCGTTCATAAGCTGAGAACGTATAATATAGACAGAGAACAGAGAACGTCTGTCATAGAGAAGGTTCACGGCTAAGAGATCGTAAAAATATTTTTGGCTAACTCGGTCGAGATGGTCCAGTTTCACCACAGACAAATTACAAGCGTGTTTCACCACGCAAATAGCAGAATTGAGCATTTTAGAATGTTAAATGAGAAAAATAATGCTAATTTCAATGCAAAGGAATGTATGCTTACAGATTCGCTTATTTACTAGCACAAACGACTCTGCTTATAATTTATAGATCGGTATACATACATATGTACATATATTTGTTATGAAAACACATACATACATAAGTGTGTATTTTAAAATTGACCTATTTTATGATGTATTCCATAAAATCTTTACAAGTATTACTACCTAATACATTTTATATGGGTTTGACAGGTCATATATGTATGTACATACATATGTATTTACATACAAAAATAAGTATATGTATATTTGCTTTGGTTATTAAAAGTTTCGATATCATGTTAAAAGAGCAAGTGGTATCACATGTGCTCATATGTATATGATTATGTGTACATGTAAACAAATATGACAGATCATACGCATAATGTTTGTAAATTTGTCTACATACAACATATGTATGTAAATATGTACACTGAATGCTTCATGCGAAATCTCCGTTGACACGGACAACCAATGGCAGAGCTCGCGTTTTTTGCTTTCATGTCAACGAGTCAATCTGTCGAAAGACTGACGCGACTTTAAAGCGACACAGCATTGTGTTGTTGGTCAAAATCTGAGCTGTGCCGAAAAAATATGCAAACGATTCTATTGTCACCGCTTCCCTTGCCGCTCTAGCAGCTTTGCCCACAAACTTGCGTAAATATGTATGAATATATACGCATGAGTCTGCATACATACCGACGAAGATTTTTAAGAGCCATGGAAAAATATTTTAGAATTGACAAATATTATAAATCGACAACAGTATGTTGCCACTTTTGTCACTTCTTTCTGTGTTTTGCGAGTTTGCGGGGTTGACACTTTTTCCTTCTAGCAAAATATCAGAAATTGTTCAATTTATGATTTTTAGCTTTTGCCATCGTCGCGAAAAGACGCTTGTAGGCAAAGGCATGCTCGGGGAGATGACACCATTTGCTTTTATGAATGAAGTGAGTTTGCCGGTTGAAAGTGCGCTTGCGTTCATGAATGAAAATCTTGTTGTTGTGTGTTTTTCTACAAATTTGGGCATCGACTATTTGGCTGCCATGCCTATTGGCTTGTGACGCTGCTGATGCTACATGAACGTTTGTTGTTTTTGTAGAACAATATTTGAAACTTTTGCGGATGACATACCTACATGTGAACGCATATAAGTATGTATGGTGCTATTTCAAACGATCGTTGTTTTTGTAAAGCAATGTTTGTAATTTTTGGGGGTGACATATTTGCATGTGAACGCATAGAAGTATGTATGTTGTACGCATATATTTATGTAAGTACATATGAGCAACGCGCTCGTGGTATTATTGATAAGTGATAATATGATTTGAATTCGCGAAAGCGAACATAAACATACATATATGAATGTATGTATGGTCATCATACGTGTGAATATATGTAAGTTTTGAATGATAACATATACGATTAATGTACCTACATTTATCACTATTGTAATATATTTCATTTTTTAATAACATTATGATAGTTCGTTATATACATATGTATGTATGTTATGAAGTATACACATAAGTATGATTTGATATACATATTCAAAAAATAATTATAAAATAGGCTTTATTTTCACATTAACAACGGATATTGCTTTGAAAAAGTAATTTAATTCAAATGTATTCAAAAAGCTGAGCGTGAAATAAAAATTATGCTCAAAACTATATATTGCTCTAACAGATACATACATACATACATATACTTATGTTCGCTCTTTTGCTTATATTTTTATACGTTTAAATGCAAACATGTACATATGTTCGTATGAATTATTTTTGCGCTTATTAATGAATACATGTGCAATTGACAAATATATGTACATATACTTATTTTTGTATATAAATACATACATATGTACATACATGACCTGCCAAACCCATATAAAATGTATATTTAGGTAGTAATACTTGTAAAGATTTTATGGAATACATCATAAAATAGGTCAATTTTAAAATACACACTTATGTATGTATGTGTTTTCATAACAAATATATGTACATATGTATGTATAGCGATCTATAAATTATAAGCAGAGTCGTTTGTGCTAGTAAATAAGCGAATCTGTAAGCATACATTCCTTTGCATTGAAATTAGCATTATTTTTCTCATTTAACACTCTAAAATGCTCAATTCTGCTATTTGCGTGGTGAAACACGCTTGTAATTTGTCTGTGGTGAAACTGGACCATCTCGACAGAGTTAGCCAAAAATATTTTTACGATCTCCGCGCCGTGAACCTTCTCTATGATAGACGTTCTCTGATATAGGAAGGTTCAATTGCGGACAGGCGTGTTAACTGTCAAGAGCTAACAAAATCCTACTAGTGGATTTCACCACTTTTGGCTGAGAAGGAGAAAATTTAACAGTGCTGAGCGAACAGAGCTGAGAATTCAATGAAAAGTATGCTCAGAAATATACATTGCTATTACAGATGTACATATGTTGCTCTTTTGCTTATATTTCTATACGTTTACATGCAATCATATCAATTGATATGAATATCATTTTGCGAATTTTTGTGAATTCATGCAAAATTGATAACATTATTATTAAATTATGCTATTTTCATGGTAATATTTGTAGTTAATGTCCAAATAAAAGCTACTTTTTAAATATTTCTTATCTTTGATAGTATTATATAAGGGCGTATGCATGTTTACATATTGTATGCTACATACATATAGGAAATATTATCGTAATATCCTAAAAATATAATATGGTACAATAATAATATACATACATATGTAAATAACACATCTTATCATTTAAAACTTGCATACGCATCTATCCTGCAGATATGTATGAATGCAAGTACAAATTAATTTCAAATCAAGATATTATCATTTATCAGTAATATAAAAAGCGCGCGCTTCTCTATATTTATGTAAACACATATGTAAGTATGTGCGTATGACATTCTCACACAAATAATATATATAAAAAATACAAACATTCTTCTGTAAAAACAACAATAGTTTCAAAAATCATCATACATACTTACAATATGAGTACACATGTACATAAATATGTGCGTATGACATTCCCACACAAACAATGCATACACAACATACATACATATGTCCTTGCATGCGTTCACATGTGGATATGTCACTCGCAAATATTACAAATATTGTTCTATAAAAACAATAATCGTTTGAAAAAGCATCAGAAACCAATATAGCAGCCAAATTGCCGACGTTAAAATTTATAGTAAATTACACAACAACAAAATTTTCATTCATGAACGCAAACCTACTTTCAAAAATCATATTCGATTCATTCATAAAAGCAGACGCCATTACATCTCTCCGAGCATGCTTTTCCTACAAGCGTCTTTCGCGACTATTTCAAAAGCTAAAAATCATAAATTGAATATATTTCTGAAATGTATGAGAATTAAAAAGTGTCAACCCGGCAAAATAAGTATTAAAATATGTTAGAATAAAATTGACAACATAGATTATTTGTCGATTTTCAATTCAGGAATTGTTTCAAAGAAAATATTCAATATTCCTCTGATTCATGTGTACAGTCAATCCCGGTTAAGTAGTACTCCGCTAAATGAAAATCAAATTCCTCCCTCATCACTCTTAACAGCCTATATTATATCTCGCTGCATCTCACGATTTGTTTATGGAAATACCTAGAAATTATTGTTTTAAGTATGACTCATTTAAGTATCCGCAGTCGCTTATGTACCATATCATATTTTTGTTTTTAACAAACCACAAAAATCTGTATCTTTGATTGTGGCACATAACCGGGATTGACTGCATTTGTCAAGGATGTGGAAAATATTTTGTAATTCCGAAATATTTTTACGCAGCTGCGTCGATATGTATGCAAGCTCACGCATAAACATATGTACATATTTACGCTTGTTTGTAGGCGGAGCTGTACAGCGGCCAGGGAAGCGGTGACAATCGGCGGCCATTCGTTTATTTTTTTTTATTTGTCGCGTCAGTCCTTCGACACATTGACTTTTTCACGAAACGTAAAGTTCGGCCATTGGTTGTCCGTGACAACGGAGTTTTTGTATAAAACAATGGGTGTGTATATTTACAAACAAAGTTTTGTGTAGACAAAATTACAAACATGAATGATTCTTTCAAATTTGTTTACATGAACACAAAACTACATATGTACATACATATGTGAAGAAGTGAGCATTATGCGAAAGGTTTTTTAAAATCTTTTTACAAGTACACATAATTGTATGCATATGATATGGTCTTTTAAGATGTTATCAAAACTTCTAATGCCCAAAGCAAATAAATACATACATACATATGTGTTGCGCCAAGCGACATCTTTTGTAAATCTAAATCTAAATTTAAACAGAAAATGAAATATAAAATTATTATAAGAACTTATGAAATTGAATTTGTAAATATTGAATTGTACAAAATAGCATACTTACCTTAATAATACATTTATATTACCTTCATTTATTACTTACCTTAATTCTATTACAATGTTTAACGAAAGATAATTATTTACCCCTTGTATTTACATTACCACTAGCTTAAGCCGTTAGTTTTAAGATTTAGGCTAAGCAATTCCAAGAACGGAATAATTGAAGTATTGTATTAAAAACCTTGAAATCGAACGGACTTGTCTTTTTCATTATCGGAATATTTTGCTATCGTGACAGGCAATTAGGCTTTAAACTATTCGCGCATTCCCAGTACATATTTTTTCGCATCTCAAAAACGCTAGAGATTTTTCATGGCGCCCGAGCAGGGACTAAGTGCGTGAACTTAGTATATATTTCATTTCTTTCGTGTTCGTTAATCAACTAATTTCGTGCTAATTGCCTGTCAATTCGTTCGTTTTCGGCCCTTCGTAAAAAGTGAAGTGAAAATAAATTAAACATAAAAAAGAAAAAACAACACCTAAAACAAATATACAAGTACATATATAAAGAAATAAAAAAGATACCAAAAGAAAAATATACATACATACATATTGGTACATATACTAAAAGTGGTCAAGTGCAGTGATACCTGAAACACAAAAAACGACAAATAATCATAAAACACAAAACTAAAGTGAGAATCAAAATAAAAAGTGAAGTGAAAAGCATTTAATACTTATATACATACATACATATGTGAAAAGTGTTAAACACAGTGAAATAATAATTATATACATACATACATACATATTTGAAAAGTGGAGTGCTAAAATACATATTCATACTTACGTCAGCCTAAAAGAGCAAAAAACAAAAAAAAAAGGGAGTTATTGTGGAGTGCGTGCACATATGTACATATATACATACAGTAATGTAAATACATAGTGTGTGTTGCTAAATGTTCGTGTGACAATTTCACCTAATACCCAACCCAAAAAAAAAAAATAATAATAATAAGAAGAAAAGGTGGTACAGAGCAAGGTGAATTTTTCATGCGGTACAGTGGTGGGCGCAAATAAAAACTCAAACGGTTTGCCCTAAAAAAGTAATAATATCTAATAATTGCATTACAGTTAAAAAAAAAAAAAAAAAAAAATTGTGTTACAGTTTTAAAAACCTGTTTAAAGTGCTGCATAGTGAAAAAACCGGTAAACTTAAAACCGTTGTGCTATAAACCGTGTTATCATCCGTTGCTGCGGTAATTACTTCGCTGCCATCACTTTGCTGACGTCACCAGCCGCTGCCATCAATCCGTTGCCGTCGTGGGAATGAGCTGCCGCTGCATCCTGTGCCAAAGGGACGTAAGCGCCGGCAAACAGCCGACGCACTAGGTAACGAGTGCGATTTACTGAAAGCAGTGCAAAAAAAAAGGGCAAACTGCAACAAAACAAGTGCACATTTTCAGTTTTTGGCTCTCCCTTTTCACTTTACATATGTTACACTGATTTTATTGTATTGCCTTGTAGTTAATATACAAACATACATATATACATATATTAATATATGCTCAGACATATACGAATTCAAAGTGAATAAGGGATTTTGGGATTTGCGGTAGCCCTTTATTTTGAAATAAAGGTGATAAAATTATTAATTGCAAAATTAAATTATTTAATTTTTCGCAATTTTTTTCGATCCGCGTTTGCAATTATCGGTCGTTCTTTCGCAATTTTTGTCGATTTTCGTTCGGACATATTCCGATTAAATTACTTTTTTTGTGCTATTGCTCACGTTGCGCATTTATTGGTTTGGCTTTCGTATACTTGGGAATCGATATTATTTTTTCTCGTTTTCGCAATCGATTCCAAATATATTTGTTGCCAACCTTTATTGCTATTGGTTTGGCTTTCGTATATTTGGGAATTGACATATATTTTTTCGTTTTCGTTCTCGATTCTCAATATATCTGTTGCCAACGTTTATAATCTTCTTTTCGTAAATTTAATTTAAATAAGCAAAATGAGCAAGCCAAAGCCAACTCTCGCAAGCCTGTCTCCAAATAAGGAGTTGACGGACTTAAAATCGTTAAGACGTCAAAGAACGGTTGCGAAAAGTAGTATTTTGCGCATTAAAACGGGCCTTCTCGAAAAGACTATGTCTTTAGATCCAATAGAATTGGAATGTCGTTTAGATATATTAAATTCACATAGTGAAAAATTGATGAAATGCCAATCAAAGATTGAAGGAATTGATGAGGATGACATGGCCCGTGGGGAGATAGAGGACATAATCATTGAAACGAAGTCCATAATTAAATCAATTTTAGCGAAAAATAAAACTTCACTTGCCGAAACATCTTTTGTAGCTTCTCACAGCTCAAGGCTCCCTAAAATGAATTTGCCGAAATTCAAGGGAGAATATTCAGAATTCAAAAACTTTATGAGTTTGTTTGAGAGCTTGGTTCATAATGATCCAAATATCCCAGATATTGAAAAATTTAACCATTTGGTTAATTGTCTATCTGGAGAGGCTTTGGGAACAGTTAAAGCGTTTCAGATGTCGGATGAAAATTATCCGAAAGCGTTGGCAAATCTCAAAAAAGTTTATGATAATAAATGTTTGATATTTTTCAATACAATAGCTAAACTTTTTGAGCTGCCAACAATCCCAAAGCCTTCTGCGCCTTCCCTGCGTTCAATGATTGACGAAGTGTCAGCGGTATATGATTCGTTGCTATCGCTGGGTGATGAAAAACAAATAACGAACGCAATAATCATACACACTGTAATGACAAAGGTTGACCCTGCCACCCGATCCAAATGGGAAGAAGCGCTGGACAATGACAAACTGCCACTGTGGAAGGACTGTGAAGCCACCCTAAATCGACGATACCAGCAGCTATCAGCGGAAGGAGCATCACACTCTAGGACGAAGCCCATACCAACAAGCAGTGCGAGTTATGGGAAACAACAACATATGGACAGGACCAAATCGGCGCTAGTTGCAGCAAATATGAGGCAGTCTCTTTGTCAGCAGTGCAAATCCAAGGACCATTATTTGACTGCCTGCCCCACTTTCAAGGTGCTTCCGGTGCTGCAGAGGTTCGAGTTCGTGAAATCGGTGCCCTTATGCATAAATTGTTTACGTAAGGGACACACTGTCTCTAAGTGCAGAGCGGACAGATGTCGTGTGTGCAATCGATCGCATCACACATTATTGCATCAGTATCCGGTTTCCTTCCCTGCTGCATCTCATCCGCAACCATCCACCACACATGCCATGCATACTGCGAGTATGCCGGATCGGGTAATGTTGGCAACAGCAGTAATTTAAGTGAGGACCAGCTGCCGAAATTACCTTCCTGCGAGAGCCCTGCTGGACTCAGGCTCTCAGGTCAATTTTATGACGCAGGACTTGGCACAAAAGTTGCGGATTCGACGTCAGCACAAAACCTTAAGCATAATTGGAATTGGCAATTCCAATACAAAAGTGGGGTCAAAACTGAACGCGTTTGTCAAGTCGCGGTTAAATAATTTTGAATTTTCGGCGGAATTCTGGGTAATGAGATGCATTTCGACAAATCATCCAGACCATAACATTAATGTTAGTGGCTGGAAAATTCCGCACAATATTGAATTGGCGGACCGAGAATTCCACAAATCTAAAAAAGCGGATATACTATTGGGCGCTGAAATATTTTTCGATCTTTTAGCTGTTGGTCAAATCAAAAATGGTCCTAACCAACCAACTCTTCAGAAAACCCTTTTAGGATGGATTGTGTCTGGCAAATACGCCAGTAATATAAGTTCTCCTCCCAGATTACATAG
This sequence comes from Bactrocera correcta, assembly GCA_027475135.1. Lineage (NCBI taxonomy): Eukaryota > Metazoa > Arthropoda > Insecta > Diptera > Tephritidae > Bactrocera > Bactrocera correcta. The sequence continues at coordinate 36,351,255 of CM050322.1, read as the reverse complement.
CACATTATGCCAAGCTGAAGAAGACTTAACGTCAATCGATTCAGTAGTCCAAAAATTTTGGGCTCTAGAAGAATTACCTTCAAAATCAAATGGCATCAAATTCACACCAGAGCAACAAGAGTGTGAAATATTTTCGTTAATACTACCCAAGTATTGCCTTCAGGACGGCTTCAAGTCAGAATGCCGCTTAAAGCTGACCGAAGAAGCTCAGGCCCTGGAGAGAAGGACATTAAAAGATCCAGAACTTCGTAAAATGTATCTGGACTTTATGAATGAATATAGAGCATTGGGTCACATGACCCCAACGAACAATAAGATCCCGAGTCAGCCACACTACTTCATTCCGCATCAATGCGTTTTAAGGCCCGAGAGCACAAGAACCAAATTACGTGTTGTATTTGATGCCTCGAGTCGATTTTCAACTCAAATAGCGTTGAATGAACTTTTGATGGTAGGTCCAACCATCCAAGAAGAATTATATTCAACTCTTCTTCGTTTTCGCTTACACAAGTATGCACTAACAGCGGACATTACTAAAATGTTCCGTCAAATAATTATGCATGAAGAAGGCAGAAATTGTCAACTTATTGTGTGGAGAGAGCATCTTTCTGAGCAAATTCAAATTTTTCATCTTAACACCGTAACATACGGCACTGCGCCTGCTCCATTTCTCGCAACACGGTGTTTGCAAATGCTCAGTGATGCCAATACAATGAAATACCCACTCGGTTCATTGGCCATCAAAAGAGACTTTTATGTTGATGATTTATTAACAGGGTCCGAAAATTTTGACTCTCTAGATCTCTTGAGAAGTGAGGTAATTAAAATACTAAACTCGGCAGGATTCACCTTAGCGAAATGGTTTTCGAACCACCCTAAATTTTTCGACAGTGATTGCACTGAAAAGTCATTAACCTTCAATGACAAAAGTTCCACTAAAACGTTAGGGATCCATTGGTTGCCGAAAGAGGATTTGTTGCGATTTGTTTTAGATGACAATTTTTATGATCTGCGAGCCATTAAACGAAGCATATTGTCAGTTTCTGCTCGCCTTTTTGATCCTCGTGGATTACTAGCTCCACTAGTTACCAAAGCAAAAATCTTATTGAAAGAGCTCTGGATCCAAAAACTAGATTGGGATGAGTCGATTCCATTGCGCCTTGACACTAGCTGGCAGAACTTTAAAGCCAACCTAATGCAGCTCTCATCGATAAGCATTCCTCGTTACGTAAACGTTGATTCGAGTGCCATCTGCCAAATACATGGCTTTTACATTGGATTAAAACACATCCATCTTCACTACAAACCTTCGTCGCAAACAGAGTGTCCGAAATCCAAGAGTTGACTGACAAAGTACATTGGCGACATGTGCCAACGAAACAAAATCCTGCGGATCAAGTGTCTCGGGGTTGTAACGTGGACGAATTGAATAATTCAATATGGTTTGGCGGTCCACAGTTCCTCCTAGAAGACCCTGCATTATGGCCAATTAATAACCACTTCCAGCTCTCACCAGAAGACGAAGCATTAGAGAAGAAGAAAACTACATTTACATTAATTTCGACTGCTGAGAAAAATTCAATATTGGACCTCATTGAAAAATTCTCTTCTCATGAAAAATTGCTTCGTGTGGTCGCATATATATTACGATGGATCAGGCGACCACCAAATTCCTCCAGGGGCCAAGATCTGACTTCTGAAGAGCTAAACTTGAGTTTTCTAAAAATTGCACAGGTGGTCCAACATTCAGAGTTTTCGGATGTTATTAAAAAATTGCATAAAGGCACCACCCTACCCGCAAACTTGCAAAAACTCAACCCGTTTTTGCATGAGTACTCGGATATGTCGCTGTCGTTCAAATTAATCCGAGTAGGAGGTCGCCTATTAAATGCACCTCTCCCATATGATGCCAAATTTCCGCTTTTATTGAATAAAAGTTCGCATTTCGTTATCACTTATTTACGGTTCCTGCACTTTCGAAATCACCACGCTGGGGCAAAAGCGCTTTTTCGAGAACGCGTATGGCTAATTAATGCCAGAGAAGCTTGCAGTAGAACCGTAAGAAATTGTACACACTGCTTTCATTACAAGCCGAAGTTGCAAGCCCAAATAATGGGAAATTTGCCAGTTGAAAGACTTCGAGCGTTACGACCCTTTCTAATATGTGGCGTAGATTTTTGTGGCCCCTTTTATACAACGTTAAAAATACGTGGTCGACCACCTGTAAAGACTTATATAGCAGTTTTCGTTTGCTTCACATCAAAAGCAGTACATTTAGAACTAGTCTCGGACCTGTCTACTAATTCTTTTATTTTCGCCCTCAAAAGGTTCATTGGTCGCCGAGGGATGCCACAGAAAGTATTCAGCGACAACGCAACCAACTTTGTCGGCGCCGACCGCAAGCTGCGCGAGCTGAAGGAAGCCTTTCTAGCGCAAGCTCCAGAGCTAATGGGATTCGCAGCCAAAGAAGGATTCAGCTTTTGCTTTATACCACCCAGGGCGCCGCACTTCGGCGGATTATGGGAGGCGGCGGTGAAGTCCGCCAAGCATCTGGTCGTTCGCGCACTTGGCAACGCTCTACTAACGACGGAAGAGCTCTCAACGCTATTGGCCGAAGTGGAGGCCATCCTCAACTCTCGCCCCCTAGTACCTCTGAGCCAAGATCCCAACGACGGCGAGGCGTTCACACCAGCGCATCTATTAATAGGATGCTCCCTGCGGGCATTACCCCCAGAGAAGGTGCCAGTGGACCCAGTTCGTTGTTGCGGTGGATGGCAACTTGTTTGCTGTCTCAAGCAACAGTTCTGGCGACAGTGGTCCAAAGTATACCTGACGGGCCTTCAGGAGCGCAACAAGTGGCTGCACCCCAAACGCAATATGCAGCTCAACGACCTCGTTCTCGTCGACGAGGACAACGTGCCGCCGCAGCAGTGGGTACTAGGGCGCGTCGTCGCAACCGTCGAAGGGCAAGACGGCAAGGTGCGAGTCGCAGAAGTAGCAACCAAGACGGGCACAATTAAGCGCCCCATCCACAAACTGGCCGTCCTTCCACTGGGTATTGAAGGAATCTGATCCTGTCAAGGCGGCCAGTGTTGCGTCAAGCGACCAAATTTATATTTAAACCTAAAACTAAAATTAAGTAAATTGAATTAGAAAAATTATAAAATATTGAATTATATTATTGTATACTTACCCTAATAATGTTAAATATACTTACCTTAATCTATTATCATAAGTTAACGAAATGAATTATACTTACCTCCTCCTTGTACATACATACTAACATTCCAACTGTTTTTTCCCGTTAGCTTTAAGATTTAGGCTAAGTCATCTAGTTGCTAAAATAAAGAAATGAATTGTAATTGAACCATCGAACCGTGCGCACGCGTCTTCATTTTTTATCGCAATTAATTATAGTTTATTCGCGCATTCCCAAGTTTCAATATCGCTTCTCAAAAACGCTTGAGAATTTTCAGTCGGTATGAGTTGGGCTCTCCGGCTGGTTTATTTGGTTTCTGCAATAATACCAGTCTCTGCTTTTTCCAGGTTTTTGGGAATACACCTTTTTGTAAACACCGCGTATACTGTTCTGTGAATGGTCTCGTATTGTGCTTAATGGCAATCTTCAAAGCCTTATTAGGAATACCATCCACGCCTGGCGCTTTGGCATTGCCAAATCTCTCTGCTTTTTCTATAACCTCCACATCAGTCACAATTGTATCTTCTGTTTCAGCAGGTTCTTGCATGCTAACCGTTCGGTTCTCTGGGTGCTGTGCGAGGAATAAGGTCTCCACAACGGTTTTCAGTAATGCTGGGCACGTTGTTGATTGTCCGTTGCTACCTCTTATTTTCTTCATTACCAACTTGTAAGCATCGCCCAATGGGTTTTCATTGATTTTTCCGCAAAATTCTTCAAAGGAGCAAGATTTACTTTTTTAATTGCTTTTTTAAGATCGTTTCGTTTTCTTTTAAAGCATGCGCGTAATTGTGTTTGCTCCATGAGTCCCCGACTCCTTTGACACCTCCTTCTCGCTTTATGGCATTCCTTTCTTAAAGTGTCGATCTCCTCACTCCACCAGTAAACTGGCTTTCTATGGGTTCCATTTTTCTTTTTACTCATAGAAGCGTCGCATGCTTTACAAACGTGCCTCACTAACATCTCCGTCTGTCGATCTATGTCTTCCTGGAATGTTAGATTATCATCTAACGTGAGCTTGAATAGTTCGATGTCAGGAGTTTCAATTTTCCATCCTTTGCTTTGTCCTGTCTTAGTGGGCATACTCCTTTGATTGTTCACTAAGTCTTGGATTTCAAACATAATTGCATAACGGTCACCGTGTGTATAAGGGTGGCACACTTGCCAATTTGTTCTCCGCGCCAGAGAGCTGCTAGCGAAGGTTATATCGATAACGGAGCCCCGGCCGTTCTTCTCGAAGGTGTTCTGATTGCCGGTGTTCAGTAACACCATGTCCAGCGACGAGAATGCCTTTAGTAGGGCATCTCCACGCCTATTTGTACGGATGCTACCGCACTCCATCGCCTGCGACCACGTTCCTCGTAGTTGACAAAACTTCTGTGACCAGTTCGTGAAGAATGTTATCAAAGTCACTCTGCGATATGCTCGGTGGTATGTAGCTACTGTAGAAGTTGATTCCAGAGATTTTCGCTCGAATGCAGAAAGATTTCCCCCATTCCGGTTTATTTTGAATCACTTTCGCTCCACATGCCCATATGGCAGCTTTTTTCGTGTCGTCAGAGATCTATATTGCGTCGGTTAAATTTTTATACTGTTCACTGAGTATAGCTACATCGACCTTTTCCTCATAAACCGTCTGCTTAAGAAGTTCTTGTGCAGCCTCACAGTGATTGAGGTTGAGTTGCATGACTCTCATTTTTTGCTATTTCTACATGCTTCTTGGTAGAGCGGACACTTTTTACTAACAATTTGGTGGTCATTTTTTTCCCTGTCCTTTTTCTTGCAAGCACTACACGACGGGTTCTTATCGCGCGACTTCGCAAAGTGTCCAGTTTCTTCACACTTGGCACAGCACTGGCTCCTATCATCAGGATTGTTGCAAGTTTTCGCCAGATGACCGTACTCCAGACATCTGAAACATCTCTTGAGATTTTGTTTCGCCCTAATTCAGCCCACTACCTAACCCATTTTGATTTTGTGTGCGTCTTCAAGTATTCTTGGCTCCAGCGCGGGTAGGCTTAGCACTGCAGTTTGGGTTCCTAAATACGCTGATCTGATACTTTTAATCAAGTTGTCATCGAATTTACTCAGCGCATTTATTTGTCGTCGTATAGCCTCGGCAATATCCTCTTTAGTCGTGATTTCTTCGAGGTCACGTATTTCTAGCATGACCTCGTGAGTTAAAGCTCTTATCTGCGCATTTTCTCCCAGTACTTTGCTTATTTCGGTCTTGAAGATGCCTGTGCTCCATAGCTGTGCCTCTTTCAACTCTAGCAGAATTTGTCCTTTGGCCGTCTTTCTGATTACGTTTTCCCCTAGCTTCTGCAGTGTGTCATTACAAAATTTTTGCAAAATTTTTTTATAAAAATGGAGTGCGTCGATACAAACATATATACGGCGGCCCAGTTGTGTGAGGGGTTGAAGCGGTTGGGGCTCCCGACTCGTGGCAACAAAAGTGCCCTGGCAATAAGGTTGGGCGATGTGCCTGCAATTGAGCGAGGCGATTGTTCTAGTTTCGCTGGCGAGGAGGTTGAATCGGTGGGCATTGATGAATCACCTTTGGAGGAGGCAGCGGAACGTGATTTAAAGACGCAGAATGAGTCCTGACCAAAGAAGTCGAGCAGTTAAAGCTAATGATCGTGCAACTTAAATCAAGCAATGTAGTAGGCGGCGCCACTGATGTGACAGAAAAAGACGATTCATCGAATAGCAGAGCTTCGAGTACTTTAAATAACGACGCAACGAATGTCAGCGCGACATACAACAAACAAACAAACATACAACATGCAACAAATAATAGCGGCGGTGCTTCGAACGACACACTAAGGGGTATTTGATGCAAAAAACCGGTCATAATTATTTAGGGACCTATATTATTTTAAAATATAATAAAAAGCAATATTGAGTCAATATATAGCATTTATTAATAAAAATACATGATTAGAATATAAAAAAATAACTGAAAATGAAATAATATAATTTAAAAAAAATTAATCAGTTTCAGGATAATCTAGTTCGCTGATTACATCAGAATCCTCTTCCTCGACAGTATTCTCGTCTGACCTATTGAGATTAGGTGTTGCTGCAGTTAAAATTGATTTTGCTTCCTCGGAAAATGGCACGAGTTTCTTCTTATTCTTTGGACGATTGCAGCTGATAAGTGGATCGGATGTTAAAAGCAGTCTATTCAAAACATCTCTGTTACACTCGATTCTCGAAAACTTTCGGGCAAAATCTACCCGATATTTTCTGATATGTTTATTTCGGGCCTCAGCAGCCTTCTCGGATAATTGTCCAATTGGAAGAATTGCCTCTTGCAGCACCTGCGCTCCGTGTATCAGGATTTTGTGGACAGTTGGCGACATTGGATACCAACCGTACATTTCCACATACAATTTTGCCGTGTCTTGGGCATAATCATCGAATTTTTGAGGATCAATCTCATGACCACTTGATATTATTTCAAGAATAACTTTAAATCTTTTTATTACTTCGATGTTGATACCGGTGATGCGAGAAGAGCATTCTGCATTTTCGAAAAATTTCCTAGATGTATTCCCGTCATTACTGTTTCCAAAACCATGTTTAGGAACATCAACCAGTAGACCCATTTCATCTTTAAAACGTTTTTGTATTGTCTCTTTTGTTTCCTTAATAATCTTTTTGTCTTCTGCTGTACGGGCTCGCCAATTCTTTATGGGTTCTTTATATGCTAAGTGCAACAACAACTCAAAAAACCGTATTCGGGCGTGGAGTACTGAGAGGCCAAACTTTAAAGCTTCTTGATTTATGACACCTTTTTTTAATTTATTAAAATCTTTTGAAGTCTGACCGCATACATAACATCGCATAGTAGAGGTTGTATCCGTTGCAGCGTTACAAACTTTCCCGTCTACCATTGTCAGTAATATTTTATGAATAATGTGCGCTGATGTTTCACTGTCTCTTGTAGCTTCCAGATCTCTGGCTTGATTTTCGATGTATTCTATTTCTTGTTTTGTTACATCTTTTGTTTCGTGAGTAAACTGAGCTCTAATAGGCCTGCAGAATCTCACCGAAGATGGCGTAGGGTTTTGCCAAATGGTTTTTGTTGTTTCACCATTGAAAGTAACAACCAACCTCACTGGAACAATCGAGCTCACAAATATACTTGAATCGTCACCAGAAAGATTTTCAAATTTTTGCTTAAATGGAGTTTGGTGTGATCCATCGCACCCCCATTTTGATATCAAAAGAAGGCTCTGCTTCTCGGCGTCAGTTAATGTATCTATGACTTCTTTTAAATATTGGATGAGGCGCAAAGCCGTATGATCCAGCAAAGCTTGAAGTTCTACATTAAAGCTAGTCTCTGTAACCGTTATTTTATCTTCCTCCGGGTAAGCACTTTTTTTTGCCTTTTGCAGCAAAGAGTAGCAAGGATAGATAGTTTTACGTCCGCCTTGTAACGGGTGATTTTTTTGAGGTTAGGATTTTCATGCATTAGTATTTGACAGATTACGTGGGATTTCAGACATGGTGTCAAAGAGAAAGATGCTCAGTATGCTTTGACATTTCATCATGAATAGACTTACTAACGAGCAACGCTTGCAAATCATTGAATTTTATTACCAAAATCAGTGTTCGGTTCGAAATGTGTTTCGCGCTTTACGTCCGATTTATGGTCTACATAATCGACCAAGTGAGCAAACAATTAATGCGATTGTGACCAAGTTTCGCACTCAGTTTACTTTATTGGACATTAAACCAACCACACGAATGCGTACAGTGCGTACAGAAGAGAATATTGCGTCTGTTTCTGAGAGTGTGGCTGAAGACCGTGAAATGTCGATTCGTCGCCGTTCGCAGCAATTGGGTTTGTGTTATTCGACCACATGGAAGATTTTACGCAAAGATCTTGGTGTAAAACCGTATAAAATACAGCTCGTGCAAGAACTGAAGCCGAACGATCTGCCACAACGTCGAATTTTCAGTGAATGGGCCCTAGAAAAGTTGGCAGAAAATCCGCTTTTTTATCGACAAATTTTGTTCAGCGATGAGGCTCATTTCTGGTTGAATGGCTACGTAAATAAGCAAAATTGCCGCATTTGGGGTGAAGAGCAACCAGAAGCCGTTCAAGAACTGCCCATGCATCCCGAAAAATGCACTGTTTGGTGTGGTTTGTACGCTGGTGGAATCATTGGACCGTATTTTTTCAAAGATGCTGTTGGACGCAACGTTACGGTGAATGGCGATCGCTATCGTTCGATGCTAACAAACTTTTTGTTGCCAAAAATGGAAGAACTGAACTTGGTTGACATGTGGTTTCAACAAGATGGCGCTACATGCCACACAGCTCGCGATTCTATTGCCATTTTGAGGGAAAACTTCGGACAACAATTCATCTCAAGAAATGGACCCGTAAGTTGGCCACCAAGATCATGCGATTTAACGCCTTTAGACTATTTTTTGTGGGGCTACGTCAAGTCTAAAGTCTACAGAAATAAGCCAGCAACTATTCCAGCTTTGGAAGACAACATTTCCGAAGAAATTCGGGCTATTCCGGCCGAAATGCTCGAAAAAGTTGCCCAAAATTGGACTTTCCGAATGGACCACCTAAGACGCAGCCGCGGTCAACATTTAAATGAAATTATCTTCAAAAAGTAAATGTCATGAACCAATCTAACGTTTCAAATAAAGAACCGATGAGATTTTGCAAATTTTATGCGTTTTTTTTTTTTAAAAAAAGTTATCAAGCTCTTAAAAAATCACCCTTTAATAAATTCCACTGACTTCTTGTGAAATTACCTTCAACAAATAAGGATAATGCTTCTTCTATAGTATATTTTTTTTCTACGTGGTCTTTTTTAGATGAAATTATCGTTCTGATCTTCTTGGCTCTCGTAGGTGTTGAAGTTATTTCATTAATCATCTTTGAAGTGTGTATGTTTCCGGAAGTGCCCTGACTTACACATGCAGCGAAAGTCAACTCCTCGACAGGTACGTGAGCCCGTAAATCTACAGTTCTGCGCCGCTTACTCCTTTCGCTTAATCCACGAAACTCTTTGACTGGACGACCAGGCTTGTGCGACCACGAAGGAAGTTCTAATGATGTTCTTAGCCATTCTACGTTATTTTTTACGAACCTCTCATCAGTGTTACGAGCTGCTGACCATTTTTGTTTAAAATCTGTCTTGAAATGTCTCAAAGAACGAGACAAAACGTTTCTATCCTCTGTTAGGCATGACGTCAACTGAGCAATTCTATCTTCCAGAAAGGTGAATTTTTCGTCCATTTTTTTTTCCTTTGTACTCCTTTATAATATCGTATAATTCCATTCGGGTGATATTTTTTACCATTGCTGCAAAATCTGTGAAAAAAAAAAACAAAACCTTATAACATCTGTTAAAAATGAGACGCGTTGGTTTCGGTTATAAAATAGTACTCAGCTCTGGTTGCCCAGAGCTCCTTTATTTATAGCATTCCTTATCCTAATTCAGGTATGCACCACATGCTGAATGCATACACACATCTTAACACTAATCTACTGTACCTACCGACGTAGGTACACATATCTTAAGCATAAGTGTTCTCAACGGCAAACACAATTGTTTTTTAACTATTTTTCGTTTAGGATCATTTGCGGTCTCAAGGGCAAACAATCCTTTACATTGCATACATTAAATACTAAGGTCTCTAATCAATATACCCGAAATGAACATTTATTACATTGTTGATAGAAATGGGTATTTGTAAATAGATACCTACGTTTAAGACTAGATTTGTATACGCTGGCGATAATGAACATAAATATTTGAACTATTACAATTGTTTCTTAACAAAAATATCTTCTTTACAATTGTAGCCGTTAAGAACTGTTCAGAAATCTGAACAACATCCTATTACACCGTGCACTTTAAAAAAATACCTATAAAAATGGGGTGGGTTGGGGGACAATTTTACTTCGGTTTCGGATAGAAGAAGGTCCAAATTAAATTTCCGTACCAGAATTCTGGCGCGACAAATCCCGACAAATAATCAAAAACAATAATGTTATACTTTTTTTGTAAAAAATACTACATTCTTGCAAAGGCAACTAACAACATCAGTTTAAATGCTTAAATTTAAGAATAAATTGACTGTTATACGTCTTAGTCATAAGTACATACCTTTTACTTCCATATTCAATAAAAAATTTCCAAGTAAATCTCCACGCGCAGCCGTATCAACCAAGGGAAATTATGTAAATAATCGAGAACGCTGAGAACAGAGTAAAACATGCGGCGTAAATACCATTTGGCGAAATTTAGTAAAACCACTTATGACCGGTTTTTTGTGTCAAATACCCCTTAGTGCGACAGCGGCGCATTGAACAACGACAGCGGCGCATTGAACAACGGCAGTGGCGCTTTGAATAATGGCAGCGCTATGGACGACGGCGGCGCATTGAACAACGGCAGCGCTTTCAACGACAACAGCACTTTAAACGACAATGACGCTTTGAACAGCAACGGCGCTGTAGGTACAGTAACAAACGAACGTAATAAAGATAGCGCTATGGTAAGGAATGTCGGTGCTATACCTTTGGAGATGTTAAAAGATCTGTTACCAGAATACGAAGGTGGGCCGAATTTTGACGTTTGGATTCCAATTAAGAAGTGCTGGGAAAGTTTTTAATCTCGATCATGGCGCGCTGCGCGCTGTAATGATAAGCAAACTAAAAAATAGTGCAAGAGTGTGGCTGCACGCGAGGCCTCTGTTTATCACAGAAAATATAGACAGCCTTGTTGCAGAAATGCAAGCGGTGTTTGCACCAACACACAACAAGTTGTTGCTGCGAAAACAGTTTGAAGCGCGCAAGTGGTCGGTTGGTGAAGGCTTCCAAAAGTACTACAATGAAAAGGTTTCACTGTCAGGTCCGTTGAATATGGATAAATGCGAGTTGATTGACCATATTGTCGTTGGTATGCCGGACGAGCTGTTACGGACTCAGGCATATATCCAATGCTACACTACAAGAGTGCAGCTTCTGCAGGCGTTCAGGAGATTTGAATTGAAACATGACTCGATGCAGATGCCTCGCACTAGTGTCAGATGTTTCAACTGCAACTCATTTGGACACATGGCCGTGGCGTGTCGGAAGCCGAAGCGAGAGGTTGGGGCGTGTTATGGGTGTGGCAGCATGGAGCATAAAGTCGCTACGTGTCCATCGAGGATTCAAAACAACCGTGCAGATGAGAGCCCATACGTAAGATATTTAAAGTTTATTGTGAGTAATAGTACTGAATGTATTTTATCTTTAGAATGCCTCATAGACTCAGGGAGTCCAATAAGTTTTGCAAAACGATCATCCTTACCAGATAATATTGAATTTAATGATACTTTTTCAGTTTGTATTCCATATTTTGGATTAAATAAAAGTAAATCAGAAATTTTTGGTGAATTTAATTGTAATGTTTGTTTTGAAAATAAATTTGTCAATATAAATTTGATCGTAGTGGCCGATGAGACTATGGGGTATGACGTAGTTTTGGGTAAAGACTTATTCAAAGCAAGTAATTTAATTTTGATATGCAAGGATAATGTATCCTGTGCAAACAAATGTAATAAATAATTTCAAAATAACTCATCCTTCCTCTCATTCTAGCACTTCAGGAATAGGGGCCTCTCGGCCTTTGTCCAAACTATTATTTTGTTGTATATTAACCAAATAAATAATTATTTAGTTTGTTTACAAACCGCGTTTCCACCATAATGCATATTTAAGCGAAAATGTGAAATAAGCTAAATGCGTTTTATTTGTCCATTATTTAGCAATTAGCTTATGGTGGTCAAATAAAACACGAGTTTCTGCATGCGCGGAAAAAAACGTTCGCTTATGAAAACGTCTTGGAGGACATGATATATCAAGGATTTAGAGTAAAAATATTTTAAAGGTATTTTGTAAATATTTATTACATTTGTTTGCACAGGATACACAATTAATGCGGTTTCCGTTGTAGCAAAAATGCGAACGATTTTCAAGGCGTATACAACAGCAAAAGACAATGAGAAGCAGACTGGCACTTCTCCGTTCACAGTACCGCATATGTCGGAAATGGACGAAATTTTTGGTGAAAGCTGTTTAGTGTCCAACAACCTCATCATAAATATTGGGACAAATCCTCAAGAGGCTTTGGTTGAGTCTTGTGGTTAGTTAAAATTTAATGTTCATTACGTATTGCTGATATTGTATTCGCTTTTTTATATTTTTAAACAGGAAAAGAGTTGTTAACAGATTCAACCGATTTTGAATAAGCATGTGCAGACTAAATGCAAGGTATCCACAAGAGCCGAACGCAGCAAATCCTGTTCCAAATCATCGTTATCGTAAAAGCTCTAGAGAACCAATAATTTTGATCAAAAAATGAAACTAAAAAGGAAAAGTGCTGCAGAAAAGGCGAAGTTTTACGCGAATATACAAAAACAAAAACGAGATATGCAGATAGAATTTGAACAAAAAAAAAACTGAAAATAGAAGAAGAAAATTGAAAATTTTACAGCAGTCTGTTATGAATAAAAAATAGAAAAGCTACTTGATTTCATAAGGAATATATGTTGTTTTATTTAACGGAAATATATAATCAAGCTTATCTTAAAATGAACATTTTTACATACAAATCTTGAACAAATGCATACGTATATGTACGTCTTTACTTAAAACAAATATGTCGTATAATTATAAAAAATGTTATTATTTGAGATTAAAAAAGGAAATGTTGCTCTTAAAGTGTATTTTAAAATTAAAATTAAAAAATTTAAAATTAAAAAAATTAAAATTTAATTTCGTGTTAAAATTGTAAGCAACTGATTCCGGCGATCTCCAGTTGCTTCTTCCGCCCGCACATTAGCAGGTTCTTCCTCGTCCTTTGTTTTAATACATATGTATATTGTGCATTATGCATGCACTTACAACTTAATTCGAAATTGCACATAAATTTCTGTGCTCCGTAAATTTAAGAAGCCTTTCGAAACATCCTTTCAGTGCTCCAAATGCATTTTCAACAACTATTCTTGCTGAAGAATGTGTTTTATTAAAGCTGATTTGATTATGATTATCCGTTAACGAACCATAATCTTTAAGCACCGAATTGAGGTAATTTCTGCAAGGGTAAGCCGAGTCCTCGAAAATAAAAATAGAATTTGGAAATAAACTTTCCATATTACTTTCCGCTTTTCTATAGTTTGCTGACCTTTTCAGCACTCTAAAGTCATGATATGTTCCGGATTCACCACAATAAATATCAATAAATTTTTTATCAGCATCGGCAATGGCCAGTAGAACAATGCTATAATTGCGTTTACGACCAAAATATACATATATGTTTGTCCTTTATTGGTGTATTAATTGTTATATGGGCACACTCAATAGCACCAATAACACCTGGTATTTGTTTCCTTTGTAAAAACTTGCGAGTTGTTTCTTAGCGCATCTCCAGTTGGCCACTTAACATACTCATGGCCTATTGAGATAACCCACGCGACAACCCGACGAACAATCGCCCATACTGTGGACTTCGTTACACCAAACAATACGGCTAGTTGTCTGCAGGTTATTGTATTACTTAAATACCATCCACACATGTACATCATTGTTTTAGTATGTAGGAATTTTGGCTTTTCCGGACTTCGTAGCAAAACGGGTTCGTTCTCTTTTTTCATGTTTTCCTTCAAACTACTACTCATACAGAAAAGTCTCATAACAAAAACAGAGCATACCTATTAAATAATCTAAAGTGGTGCGACTCAAACGAAAGTGTGATTTAAAATCCTCATCTTCAAAGTTATCTATGGTGTCCACAAAATTAGAGCATTTTGGATGCTCTATCTGCTCTTGTTCTGAATCCTCCGATGATGAACTTGATTCAGCAGCTGAACCAGCCAGGATATTCAATATTTCCTTATCCTCTTCATCATTTGAATTTGTGTACACAGTACCAAACAACTGGTACTGTGTACCAAAACACACAAATTTAATTTTGTCTTAATTTTAATTTAAAATCCCTACTACCGCATCTTTCATAAAATTTTCCATTTCGTTGCTACTTTTCATTTATATATTTTTCATTTGTTTCCATTTTTATTTGTCAAAATGAGGGTTCTGGCTATTGCCAACTACTTTTTTTGCGAAAAATCATAGCTATTGTGAATGAAAAAAGCATTTTAACTGGCAATGCCTCTAGTCCAATATACAAGCTATGAAAGCTTATGACAAGCGAACGTAATTATGTTGGCTAAGTTTTCCATACAAAATAAGCGAATAACTTAATTTGCTGGTCAAGTAAAACACGCCTAATAATCAAGATGGTCCTGAGAATAACTTGGCAACAAATAAGTAATCTTGAAAGAAAGAAATATATTAAGTTGGAAAATATCTCCCTTCCGCTTTTTTGTCTTTTCAATTTCGCGGCTATGTATAAAGCGCTAAAGAGCTCGTGTCTGGCAATACTATACATCTTTGAAAGGTCTTGAAATAACCTACAAAACGAACTATGCATAGTTAGTTTGAATGTTGCGTACAAAAGTTACAGACGTGTAAACATGGAGTTCGCTAACGCCGAAATTAGCGCTACTTAAAGTTTTTCTTCGTTAAAGGCAAATCCGCTAGAAGAGGTGTTATGAAGTTGCCGTATAGATGGAAACAGATTATCGAACGAAACGGTGCGTATTTGAACTGTAACACAAAAAAAGCGGAATGGAATTATTATCCCTAATATATTAACGGAAATAGACTCATCCTACCTGTACGAAAAGGAAGGGCTTCTGGATAGTGGTATGCCAGTATTTCAAAAATGAGTTGAATCGGGCCAATACTTCCCTTAGCCCTCATATAAAGATTTTCAAACTTGAGATTTTATACCGCATCTTTCGGAAGCGTGTTTTACTCACAACAATGTATCTTTGTTCTAAAAAAATAAAAATGGCCCCGATATAACTAATATCACGATTTTCGAACATCCGGCTGACTTTACTGTATATAAAATATTTCCCTGACTTTGATTCTTGCAAGTTGCAAGGGTATAAAATGTAGCCCTTCCTTACTTGTTTTTCTTTGTTTTTTTGTGGTGTATTTGGAGACAGGAATTAATCTTGAAGTTAGGTAGTTGAACAACAGTATTATTTCTAATTTTTAGATGCAGTTCAATTATGTATGTACCATATGCCTATGAATAGTGTATGTATGTACATATAAGTTAATGGTTGCCACCAAATAATTAATTACTCGCTCTTTTGAGTTGTAAAGTTGAACTCGCTTTCCTTATTGAATTCATTTCTTTTATACAAAATTTTGCTTATTTACTATAACTTACATATGTACGAATTCTTACTTACTAGTACTTATTTCTATGTACTCTATAATGATAACGTAAGCAATAACACCGATCAACAAAAACAAATTTTCCTGTGTAACAAGAAAAATTTTGGCTGATTCTGTTAGGAATAAACTCAAGTAGAGTAGAATTAGTAGTCTAAAATTTTAGATACGAATAGTTTTATTGTAATACGATATTTTTTACGTTTATTAAATAACAAATTATTTTAACAAAAATTAAATTTTTATGAATGTTATAGTATTAAAATAAATACTTTATTATGATTTTCTCATTTATTTCGCGTCAGGAACGTCCCTCTGTAATCCCCAGCAATAATCAGCCAGCATAGTTGGTTTTTAAATATATCATCTTTCATCACTTGCATGATTTGAAGACCTACAAAGACGCCCTCTTAATCTTGCCGTCACTGATTTTAGGGAATTTTTCTTTTAGATATTGAAATTCAGCGTCATTTTTATCCATTGTTTTACAAAGTTTTATATAGAGAGGTGGTAAAAATATATCTTCAGGTTGTACTAATGGAGAATGTTTCACATTTTTTATTCCTGGAGTAAGATATCGTCTTTTGCACCAATTTTTCTTCACGTAATGGTTCTACCTATACCTACTGTCCCATTCACAAAGAAAACAACAAAATTTTGTGTACCCAAGTTGCAATCCTAATAAAAGCGCAACAACTTTTAAATCTCCCAAATTTTCCATTTATGTTTGTCATACTGAATCTTTTCTAAAAGAAATTTCATTGTTTCAAAGGATTCTTTCGTATTAGCACCATAACCTACCAATATGGAGGAAAGATTATTTTGTTTCTGAAGAATCAATAAATAAACAGCACTCTTCAATTTTGTGTTTTTTCCCAAAATATTCATAACATCACAGACACTGTTACAAAATATCAAATCATTATCTTGTGAAAAAAAGCTTTTTAACTCTTCATCTCGATGCCGAAAAAAGGTTATTTTTGTGTTCGGTTGCAATAAATTCCACCCTTTTAAGCGAAATCCTAAAAGTTCTCTTTGTTATTTAGACAAGTGCAAATCACGAACTAAATCATTAAGACCTCCTTGAGATAGTACTTAGGTGTGGCGTTTCTTCCTGGAGACAGATAGATGAAGAAGCAACTTGAAAATCAGGATCAGTACTTATATTATCTGTTTCCTCTGATTCAGTTGAAAGATCAGAGCGCTGAGGTGGTTTTGGTGTAGGTAGTTCTTCACTGTGAGGAATTGGTTTTTTAGCAGATGACACATCAGGATACTTAATTTGTTTTTTAGTTTTAATTGTAATGCCTTTTGTATTAGTCTGACCCAACCCGTAAGAAGTCCTACATACGTAACACAACAGATGTGTAGAACCCACACTTTATCTTGCTGTCCACAAAGAAAACCGAAGTTATTTCATACAATTTTTTTTATTAAAAGTGTTAAATTTCTTTGTGGAGATACAAAAGTTATTTCACCACAAATGTAACAGAACTTGTCAGGATCATTTTTACACTTTCTTGACATTCTTTAAGAATCACTCAACTCAGCAAACACAAAATACAGCCACTTTTCTGAAAAATAAAGCACTGAATTGGAAAATAATTAGGAAAAGGCGATTAATATTAAACTTTACTGATAAGTATCGGAACACGGAAACTAGTCCTAATCAAATCAATATACGTATGATTTTGTAGAGAGGTTAGGTAGATGTTTCGAAAGTACTGCTTACTTTTTTTGTTACAAAATTTTGTTGATCAGTGTAATTATAGCAAAATAGCAAACCTCAGTTTGGTCGAGAAACGGCCTACATTGCGGCGGCACAGCTTCCGCTCTGGTTTAGTGCCGACGAAATGTGTTGTTGCAATATTACTGAGTTTCTGTTTATAGTTGCAACATTCTTGTCTATATTTTACTAGCTACGAAAACTTTGTTTTTGTATATTTTGTTAGCTATGCTAGCTGTGATAACTTATATGTATATTAATTGCGGAATATTCTTCGTCCAGGATTTAAGAGCCCAAAAATTTTTTTTTGTATGTACTATATGCATATGCATAATTCTGAGAAATATACGTCTAAAGTCAAAGCGATGCCATAAAATACCTCTGATCTGTAGGAATTTAAGGATAAAAACTGACGAATGCAGTGTATTTTCAATGGAAAAGTTTTACAGACCTTGGTCCAGTTCTTAATATTAATATTAAAACCTAAAATTTTCAGGAAATTTTTTTTAGGGTATGTCCAAGGAAATTTCGTGACGGGACTGAAAAAAATGAATAGTTCAGACAAAAAAAAAACACCCTAATGCATATACACCCAACTCTTTTTTTTACACGGTTTTGAAGTGACACGGTTGAAAAAAAAAAATTATATAGTGTATACCGAACTGTCTAACTGTTGTTTTTTTCTGTTAAGAACAGTTGAGTTTTTTCCTTTTCTTCTTCTCTGTATTTCTTTTCTCTCTTGCTTTAAATTTGTCTGGTGTTTTCCAAGTGGAGTTGTTGTCCTCCGTCAGGTTTCTTGTTAGAGTTGTGTCTTTTTTTGCCTTTGTGTTACTTATATTGCATTATAACGCGCCGGCGCTTACGCCCGTTTTTGATTTTTAGCTATTTTTTTACTCTTGCAAACAATTGCTACAGAGTATTATAGTTTTGTTCACCTAAGGTATTCTCTACAACTAAACGAGATAGATATATTGTTATATAGTATGTACTTGTATATAAATGATCAGGGTGACGAGAAGAGTTTAAGTCCGGTTAAATGTCTGTCTGTCCGTCCGTCCAAGCTGTAACTTAAGTAAAAATTGAAACATCTCGAAGAACCTTGGTATGTAGGTTCCTTAGTACTAAAAAAAACTTCGAGTTCGTAGATGGGAGGGCACGATTCCGATTACTTTGGCGGAGGGGTAAAAAAACCGAATTTCCGTATAAATGGGGTATGTACGGATAGTAGAGCTTCTCCAGAGGAGGAATATCCAAAACTAATGTAAAAATAACTAATATTTTTTAAAATATTTATGTTTAAAAATTCAAAAATTTGCACTGGAAACACATGTTATTTCTCTATGTTTCACTAATTTTTTTCACGTTTTTTACTATGTACATATATTCAAGTATACACTCTAAGCATTAAAATAAGCTCACATTTCACATTTATTTTGTAATTTTTCAATTAAATTTAGTCATTTAAAAATTACTTGTCAAATTTATGGCTGAAAAGTTTAGAGTGATTATATTTAAGAGGAAAACTAGCATTGCCACACTTTAAAAACCAAAAGTGAAGGATTTTTCAGCGTTTCACAGTGTTTTCTTTGTATGCACTTTCGAGTGATTCTTTTTTCTTTATTAACTAAAAAAAACTATAAAGAAGATTTTCAAGCCGAAATTGAACACTTTTCCATATACATACTATACATGCATATATGAATATATGAATAATATGTGATTTATATTTAATAAACACAGATAAGTGAAATCGTGTGATAATATTATAATATTATGAGCGAATACCCGGGGTGACTGAAGTACTTTTGCGTAGTACTCCTTTCTGCGTTAAAAATAAAAAAAAATATATTGACTTTTTGTTATAAAGTGGTTAAAGTGGTTATAATTTTTGGTTATCAATCACTCAAAATTTGAGTTTTCGTTATAAATTGGATAAATTTGGTTATTATATCTATCAGCGATTTCCATTAATTTTTGATGATACATTGGCTTGTATTTTAGGTGACGATATATATATTATTGTATTTAAAATATGAGTTTGAGTGCATAATAACCAAAAATATAACTATTTTATATCCATGATAACCAAAAAATATAACTACTTTATATCCAATATTGAAACAAAATTTAAGTTTTCATTACAAAATGGATAAATTTTGGTTATTATGTATATCTTTCAGTGATTTCCATTTATTGTTTGTATTTAAGGCGACGATATATAATATACATATATTATTATATTTAAAATAATGGGTAGTTAAAAAATGCTTGCGGTATTTTTATTGAATCAATTCGTGTGGCACCCATACATCGAGCTTCTTCAAATGGGTTATAACGGTTTCATGACTACTATGCCGGTCTCTTTCGACCAATTCAGCGTTTTTATCGCAATTTTCGACGACAGGCCTTCCGGAGCGTGGCGCATCTTCGACCACCTCTACACCAGGACTAAAACGTTGAAACCATCGTTGTGCGGTGGAAATGGAAACTGTATCGGGTCCATAAACTGCACAAATTTTATTGGCGGCTTGAGATGCATTTTTGCCTTTATCGTAGTAGTACTGTAAAATATGCCGTATTTTCTCTTTATTTTGCTACATGTTTGCGACGCTATAACTCACGAACGACTTAAAAGAAACGACAATCAATCAAATACCTGTTAACGCGTGAAATGAGAATTACGCGCTTTCAGCGCCAACTAGCGAAAATACCGCAAGACTTTTTTGACAACCTAATATTCTTGGAATACTGCATCTATTACCGTTTTTGATCTCGTAGTTGATTGAGTGTGACTGTTACACATTTTAAAATTAAGTATTATATCGAGAAACTCAATCAAAGAAAGCGCAGTGTCTGATGCAAAATTTATGTTAAAATCTCCACTTAAAATCATCTTAATTTCATCATTGTTCTTTTTGAGAACGCGCGATACCTTTAGGGTATATTTGATCAAATTTTCATGTATAAATTCAATAACTGATTTTATTGATTGGTTGGGAGAGATGTAAATTGCTTGAGTTTACAGGCACGTATTTCTCCAACTTTCGAAAGCTGAAAAGACAATGATTCCAGCTGTTGTGCATTGAGATCCATTTGCGGCGTCACAACACGGGCTCCATCATTTACGTTGTGATAAATTGCTACTCCGCCTTCCCTCGTACGTGGTCTTTTGTAATTAACAACAACATTAAAATTTAGAATGTCTACAATATCTTCATCTATATAAATAAAAATGAATCGCCAAAATGTATGTACGCTCATAACTTTCATACGACTGAACCACATTTGATAATTGTTTTTTTAATGTGTTCGTTGTGGATCGGGGAAGGTTTAGAAATAAAAATACTTTATACTTTTAATTAGGAAAAGTCGGAAAATTGGACAATTCCAAAAAATAATTTCATATAATTTTTTTCAATTTTTGTTTTTCAATATTTTGATTTGTTAATTATTTGAATCGTTCAATTTTGGTCGCTTGCGTTTTTAATCCAGCTATTCAAAAGAAAAAATTATTCAGTGAAAACTAAAAAGATCAATTACAGATTGAAATTTGTTACGAAGCCACGAAGAGGTCGCGCTAATATCGGTCGGCGTTCTGTTTGGAATCAATTTATGGCAGCCTAAGGCAAGAGAAGGCAGGAAGTACTCCCAGGATGCGATGACATATAGTACGTGCTGAATTATGGACCGCGATAGCCACTCAGCGATCGTCACGATGTCA
The DNA here is from genome assembly GCA_027475135.1 of Bactrocera correcta. Lineage (NCBI taxonomy): Eukaryota > Metazoa > Arthropoda > Insecta > Diptera > Tephritidae > Bactrocera > Bactrocera correcta. Next base: position 36,330,281 of record CM050322.1, on the reverse strand, counting down.
CACCACGACTTTTCAATCAACAGTTACGATGTTTGATGGACTTTATCTTAAATCTACGTGCTGTTAGATGCTGGATGTACTCTGTTGAGGGGCAAAAAAGAGGTTTGCCGCTTCTTCTTTTTTGGATGGTGGATGGTGGTTACATTAGATTAAATTGATGCAATATTTTTCTTGTAAATTCCTGATCCAGAGATAGATCCAGAATTATAAGAAGTGGTAAAAACCAATATGGTTCATGAACATTGCGGACACCACAATCCTTCTTCGCTTTGTATGTGTGACAATAAATGCACGAAACACTATCCACGTGCATTTCTTTAGGAAACGCAAACTGGAAATGATGGATATCCGCTATGTCTGCGTCGGTCACCAGACGACAATGGCAGAACATTTAGCATTCAATTTAGACGAGTGAATATCGAAGTTGACATCACATGAATCGTACTATATTCGCCACTGTTGTCTAATTCACATTCAAAACTTGAGTATTACAGTTTGGTGAAATCACTGAAATACGTTTGCAAATACATCACCAAAGAAAGCAACATTGCGATTATTGATACGTGAACTGCAATGAAGCGCTTTGTAGGATACTTACTTTTAGCATTTCACGAAAGTTTTCCGACTATGGTGCGCCTCGCGGTTCAACTTCATTTAAGTCATTGCGTACTGTGAATGGTAGAGTGTTTGCAAGCCAGCAAGTACAATTACTGGAACATGATAATAACTGGAATCAAATGATTTACGATGCGATAGCTACTCCGCATGCCACTGAAGTTCGCATACTTTTCGCGAAGATCATTTCGACATATCATCCTTCAAATTCGTGTCAATTAAGGGTTACGAAAAAAATGATATTGTCGATGACATTTTACATTGTATTCGCTAATGAGTGGAAATGGGCAAACTCCGATTGATACTTCCATTGGTTTGATATACATTTTTTCCTGCCTATTGTCAATTCACTTCAACGAAAGAACTCATCATGTTTATCCCAACAATGGCAAATTGTCATAACTGCGATTGCTTGAGAACCCGCGCAATTTTAGTTGCCAAAAATACCGATGTTAATGACTTAAACTGGAAGATTCAAAGTCAAATTCAGAAGGGTTTGCGCTCATACAAATCGATCGATCGTCTTGACAATGAAGACAAAGCCGCGAATTAAGCAGCGGAATTTCTAAATTCTTTGGATAGGCTTGGTATACCGCAGCATAATTTGCATCTCAAAGTTAGATCTGTCATTAGTATGTTTCACAATCTTCATTTATTCACCGAAACTGTGTAAAGAACCCTAATAATTGTGACGCAGTTACCGAATATAAGGGGACAGTAATTTCATTTCAAACATATTCCGTTTCCAGAGAAAATTGCATTTGTGATGGCAATCAACAGGGCAAAAGGATAGATATGTAGATAGAAGTATGGCATAAATCTAGAAAAGCCATGTTCTTCACACGACCAGATATAAGTGGCGTATTCACGAGTTGAAAACCCATCTTCTCTGTATATTTATGCACCAGAACAGATAACAAAAAAATTTGTTTATCAAGCTGGGCTACATTAAAAAAAATTAGAAAAATCGCAAATAAACGATTTGCAACGCAATATGAATTTAACTTTCTTTTCATTTCAAAACACATAAATTCACGCAGGGCAACGGCTGCGGGGTCAGCTAGTTATTTTAATATTACTTTAATTTTGATTTTTTTTTTACAATTTAGTTTACAATTCAAAAATATTTATTTGTCTTAAAATTGTTTTTATTTTTTGGAAATTTAGATATTAACTAATTTTGTTGATTTAAGAATTATTCTATGTAAGTTTAAATTAAATTAAATTTTTTTTAATATTTTAAATCGTGAATTGTAAATTAAGTACATGTTTTTAAATCAAATTTTTAATTTTTTTCATTTAAATTATTATTGAAATTTTTTTAATTATTTAATATTAAATGATGAAAGTTAGTATTAATTATTGGTACTTACAATCATTTCATACTAAATTATATCCCGTTGGGACACTATTTCGTTGCTGAGAGTGGTCTAAAACAGAAAAAAATAAGGTTAACACGTGGTGTATTGAGGTTAGTTATACGTACATAATCCATGATCAGTATAAAATAAAAATCAATTTTATTGATTGAAAAACATTGAAATATTAGTTTATACTTAAAGCAGGATTAAAAATTATTTACACTTACCATTTATTACATCAGTCACATTAATACTTATATTTGAACATCTATTTTGATTGTATAATTATTGTTTTTTACGTTCACGAAACTCGCGATTACGTTCTGTTGAACTTTTTCTTGGATATTTTTTTTTTTTCATTTTAATTTTATTTTCATTTATTTTGCGTCGATATTGACGACACATTTTAGCATTAGTTTTCGGCATCTTATAAAATTTATTATTTAGCCCAACATATAAAATTACTAACAAACACACAGTTAAATAAAAACTCACCGCGCTGACATTTCACTAAAAAGCTGTAATACGCAGCCGCATACAGTGTACAGTAGCTCACGTAGTTTTCACATACACTAACTAGAGAACTTAAAGCATAGAGAAGGTGCAGGTTCGACAGCGAACATTTGATAGATTTTTAGTAAGGAATTTACCTTATAGCCACAGAATTCACGCTGTGAAATGGTAACATTTTTAACGGTTCTTCACATACTCAACAGAGAAAATGAAGAGAAATAAATATATATATTTTCGGAGTATGATGACGTGGCATGTATGCCCAAGCAGATAATATGAAGATATATAAATATATGTATTCATGTTCGTTATGAAACTCCCAACAACAGCATTGTGATATTTTCATGCTTCATGTTAGCTTTCAATCAGAGGATCGCTTGTTGTGATACTTATGTATGTTTGTATGCTTTTGTGTTTTGCACTCAGCAATTCCATATTGACACGTAAAAATAACTATGATATGAGATAATATGTTGTATGAATGCATGCATAATCATATTTATAGTCAATATTTAATATGCATATTTAATAATTTAATTTGATTTTCATAAATTTGCATATTTCTCAGAATATGAAGAGACAGAAATATATGTATGTATGCATGCCCATGATGATACTCCCAAACAGAGAATATTGAAGAAAAATAATATCTTTGATATTCCATAGGAAATACATATGTTCCATTATGTATGGAAATATGAATGTATGTAGAACTTTTATTTAATTTTTTTTCAAATTATTTTATGTTAATTTTATTTTATTTTATTATTCTCATTTTCATTCATTTTAAATAAATAAAAAATTTGTCTAACACCATTATGATATTTTCATGATTCATGTTAGCTTTCAACCAGGGAATTCCTTTCATACATTTACGAATGTAAGAAATTTCGTTTTACCGTCGGCATTTCTATTTAACATACTTAAATTTTTGCTTTCGACCAAAAAATTGCTTGTATGTATGTATGTATGTGCAATGTATTCCTTTGCGTTTTGCCGTCGGCATTTCCATATTGACATATGTATAAAAGTAATTACATGTGTATTTCTTTGTTTCGTTTTGGCCCTATTTTGTATATTGAGACAAGTGTCAATTATTGCGCCAAAATCAAATAAATATTTACATATCACATACCAGAGAACCTGTAAAAATCTTCTTTCCATTTCTTCATCTTCCATTTCGTGCTCTTTTCGAACACATAGATGGTGTCTCAAAGAGTCCAAATACATTCTCTGGTGGCATAGGTAAACTACTCCCTGATTGTGAGAAGTTGCCTGTTGTCAAATTTGAAAGTTTTCCATCCTGCCAAGTACCTTCTTAGGTTATTAATTCGACCCAACTTAGCACAGACCAAGCTTATCTCTATAAAATATCAGAAGCTGTTATTTCCGGTCAATGTTCCTCAGATTTAGCGTCGATGCATCCAGGTAACATGTGCAAATCTCGCTGCCTCACCTGTGCAAATAGAATTCTGAGATTAAACATTTCTACTGACAAACCAACAAAGGAAAAAAAGACTGCAACAATATTCACCTTGCGCTGTGGCGGGCCGCCTTTTCGCTCGTATCTCGGGAACGGTTCGTCCTACGGCTATGATCACTTATACCATTTCGGTGGCAAATGACGTGACAAATAACTTTTGTTTTATACATTTTGCCACGAAATTTCAAGGCCGGAGTTGGGGTTGAAGATGCAATTCGATCTCAAAACAAAAAGTAGCATTGGAATTAGTAAGTACTAAGGCAACTTTTCCGCACTATTAGAAATCCCGAATCGAAAAAAGTCCGAAATCGACCCAAACTAGTATGCATGCTCCTTATGATACTTCCAACAACAGCATTGTGATATTTTCTACCTTCAATTTTTGCTTTCAACCAGGAAATCGCTTGTATTTGCTTTTTGTGTTTTGCCCTCCATATATACATGTAAAAGTAATTATGATATGAGTATAATTTTGTATGAATGCATACGTAATAATATTTACAGTCAATTTGGACTTGCATATTTAATAATTTTATTTGATTTTTACTCAACATCCCATCACGATTAGTAGCTTCAACATCAAAAGGTGCTGACACACTCAAAGGAAGGAGAGATTGCAGACTTTGTTTGCAAGAAAGGGATAAATTGCATCGTAAAAATCGATTTTTCTGTTCTAAATGTTCAAATCCAGTTTTTCAACAGCATTCGAAAATTGATTACATATGTTTTTTTTTTTGTATTCCTCAGGACCCATCATCATAAAATCAATTGAAAAATTGCTCAAAAATGATTCATATGCTCCTGAATAAATCAAAAAATGAACGAAAAGGAATGCGTTGTATTTCATTTTAAAAACCGCATACGAGTTTCATTTTTCTTTTTCAGGTAGTTCAAAGTATGCCCAAACCAAATCGAGAGGTAAGAAATTTCAAAAATGCATCTATATTGTACATATATGAGCGTAAATACAACACGTATTTCCATACAAATATATGCAAACACATAGGGGCCTAGCCAAGCACCATTGGTCTCGACAAATAGGTTCCTAGACACCTCTAAGAAAGCCTCTCCAAAAACATATTCATAATGATTTTTTTTCACTGAGTTATAAAATTCATAAGAAATAAAAATTTTCCCAAAAATTATCAAACTTTAACTATTAATATCTTTTAAACCGTTGGGTTTACGAAAAAATCATATTAGACCTTTTTTGTAGAGCATTCAATTTCCTACAAAATTTATGGAACAAGATATCTTTCCAAGTAGTTGGAACAAGATATAAACTTTTCTATCTGGTGATAAGAAAAAATAGAAGACTGTAAGTAGGAGGACCTTCCCGTTCATGCTTGGAGAGGCTTTTTTTAGAGGTGTCTAGAAACCTATTTTTCCGAGTACCAAACAAAAAAACAAAACTTTTTTAAATCACCCTAATATGTATATATAGTATATTCAGTCATCCTGATCGTCATCTGTCTTAGATGACTCCTCAAGAAAGTTATCTTTTCCATGTTCGATGTAACACCACAGTTTTATATGGTCTGCACTAATTCACGTCCGATGTGGCCCTCGAAAATCAACAACTTTTTTAACACAATATCTGCCATGCCCTTTGATCTTTACCACCTCATATGGACCAATATACTTACTGGCAGAACTGGGTAATATCAAGTACCAGTACGACTTGTAACAAGTACATTTTAAACGAATTGTACTGGTACTGGTACTGACATTCTCAAAATTGTCAAGTAAAAGTAATTGAAAAATACTTGAAATATTAACAAATACTTGAAAGTATTTGAAAAGAATTGAAAAATGTACTTGAAACTATTTTTCAATTCTTTTGAAGTACCTTCAATTACTTACAATTGTGAAACCAATATCTAAAAGAAACAACACAAATAAATGACTTTTTTTATATTTCTTACATGTCTCCTGTAGTGGATATTATCCGTGCGATTCTGTAATGTGATACAGTATCAAGTCAAGTCAAGTTAGAGACAATTTTTGAGACTTGAGACGATTTTGCTATTCTGGAAGTGACAGTCACAAAATCTATTACATTTCATTATTCAGAGATGTTTTTACACTTGAATGAAAACATTGTCGATAACAAATATTAAATTTTCTATAACATCGTCAAAAAACATAATAATCAATTATGTTTAGTGCAGCAGTGTTCACTTCACCTTGCTCTTTTGCTTACCACTTGCTTACCACTTTAATTTCTTTAAATAAAATCCACTCGGTTAACTTACTAAAATAACTCCACTACGGTTTTAATGACAATTAAATTATTTACAATATTTGGTAGATGAGTTCAAAGGTTCTTTGCACAATATTGCCGGAACTACGGTAATTTTAATTATTCTTTAATATTAAAAATAAGATGTGCGGATATCCAAAGGCGCGAGGTCACAGCGGCGATGTGTAAGCGTTATCTATGGCGTAAGCTACGTTTGCAGATCGTAACGAGACTGTACTTGAACTTTTTTGTTGACCCCCTTTTCACCAGTGTGGTATGTGTTTGCGTGTGTGGATGTCCTCTCGCGTGTGGGTAGTGTTGATGTGTGGGTCCTGTGGAATGTAGGTTCTGTGTGTGCGGTGTATTGATGGTGGTGGTGTATTCGTGTAGTGGCATTAGGAGGGGGCGGCTTATCTCATTTAGCCATCCCGGCCCCCCTAGGCGAATATTCAGCCTAGCAATCTTTGGAGTTGTTGGAGTGTGGCCACTACGTTGCTGAGTCCAGTAGCTGGGCGATGCTGTGGCGCTTTTAGACGACGCCTGGTTGGTGCAACGTGGTGCGAACGCCATTGAAGGGGCGCAGGTCGGGCTGCAGTAGTTCGGCGTCGCACCGTCCGGTTTCCTTGCGTTGATCTACCCGTGCTTGGGGCAGGTGGCCGACCTACATCGCGTCGTGAGGTCCTGTGCAGCAGCGTATGATGTGGTCTGCCACACGTGTGGCATAAATCGGCTGAGACACACTCCTGCGTCCCATGCGTGTGCGACAGGCAGTTGAGGCAGTGCTCATGTGCCTGGGCCACACGCTGTCGCTGGGTTGGTGTTAGCTCCTTAAAGAGCCCACAGTGTTGGAGTCGATGTTTCCGGCGACATAGCGGGCATCGAATGCGACGCGGCTCGACTTGAGCGGATGGCGCTGATGGGGCTGCTCGTGAACCACTACCAGAAGCAGCAGTCGATACTGTCGCATTGGTTGAGCGGGGCGGAGGAGTAGGCCCAATACGTGGTCCGTTGGTGGCTGACCGAACAGTTAGTGTTGTAGGCATGTCCACGTCCATCTTGAACTCTGTAAGAAATTGTATTTGCATATACATGGTAGTATATAAATAGTATATATGCTTGTGCCACGTTAGGTGGCATGACTGGGTCGTCGTGTTGACCGACCATTTTTTTTTTTGTAATTTTTATTGTTATTGTTAACGGTTGGTTGCGGGTTGCGATTTTATTGATTTATTGGCATTTGCGTTACGGCATTATGTTCGGATTGTTTAGTATCGGTTTTTCGTTATTATCCGCGGTTGGTAAAAAGCATAATTTAACCAGCGGTCTGGTGAGTATTCCGCTTTGAGTACGGAGATCAACGACGCGGATGTGACCGTCTGAGCCATAATGGAGCTTTTCTATACGGCCAAGTCGCCACTCGGTAGGTGGGAGACAATCGTCGTTAATAAGTACACAATCTCCAAGCTTTGGCGCATTTTCTGATGTTTTCCATCGATACCTCTTGTGGAGGTCCTTTAAATAGTCTTCTTTCCATCTGCGACTGAAATTATGATGGAGAATTTTAATTCTTTCCCATCGATTTAATAAGGATAGCGACTCCACGCTTGGCTCAGGTGTGGCCAGAATGGGTGCCCTGGTGTTAGGGCTGTGAGATCTGAGGGATCTTGCGAGAGTGTTGTTATTGGCCGTGAATTGAGAACGGCTTCAATGCGGATTAATAGTGTTGTAAATTCTTCGTAATTAAATTTGTAGTTTCCAGCTACCTTTTTTAAGTGGGATTTGAAGCTTTTTACAGCTGATTCCCATAAACCACCCATATGAGGAGCTCTTGGGGGGATGAATTGCCAATTAATGCCTTGGGGGGCGTACTTTTGTACAATCTCAGGGGAGACTTGTTTAATAAAGTCGACAAACTGTTTTTCTGTGGCTCTTTGAGCTCCGATAAAGGTTTTTCCATTGTCGCTCATAAGTTTGGACGGAAAACCGCGTCGTCCGACGAAGCGAGCAAATGCCGCGAGAAAAGCCTCTTTTGTCAGATTAGTACATAGCTCGAGGTGCACTGCTTTTGTCGTGAAACAGACAAAGACAGCCACGTAGCCTTTCATTAGGGTAGGAGACCTTAGCATGGATGCCTTTATCTGAAAAGGCCCAGCAAAATCAACATCCGGTGGAAGTGCGGCCATAATCTGCGTCCTCATCTTCTGTTTATGCATAGTGCAGATCTTGCACATGAAAATGCACTTTTTTATTTGAGGCTTAAGTCGGGGAATATAAAACTCTTGGCGGATTATATATTGCATTAGGCGATGTTCCGCGTGCAACATTAGTATATGTATATACTTGAGTGACAATGTTGCAAGTCGAGACTTCTCTGGTATTATTAGAGGATGGCGTTCGTTATATGTCAGGCTTGAGTTAGCAAGCCGACCATTAGCACGAAGCAGACCTTTCGTATCCAGAAATGGATTTAGTACTAAGAGTGAGCTCTTTGTGTCAATCGGCTTCGATTCTCTTAGTAGTGACATCTCGCAGCTGAAGTGGCGCGACTGAGTATAAGTGATAAGAGCGACCTTTGCCTTTTCTAGGTCTAGGTGCGTCAATGTATCGCCTTGGGGATATACTGTGCGTATTCCCTTAATTCTAAGTTTGAGACGCTCTATGAAGTTGAGCATATAAGCGATTACCCTGAGGGCTCGAGGGTATGATGAAAATCGCTCAAGGATGTCAGTATCATCCAATGCCGTGTGAAAGGAATCGATTTTCCGACTTTCGGGGGCAATTATATTGCGTATGGGCGATCGTGGCCAAGAATCTGGGGATTCTATTAACCATCGAGGGCCATTCCACCAAAGAGTGGTGGTTGCAAGGTGCAGAGGCTTGCACCCCCTTGTACCTAGGTCAGCAGGATTGTCAGCACTGGCCACGTGTCGCCAAGTGGCTGATCCCACTAGGTCAAGGATTTGAGACGTTCGATTGGAAATATACGTCTTCCATGCATGTGGAGGTTTTTCTAACCAGGCTAATACAATTTCGGAATCAGACCAGAGATACAATTTATATTTGGTCATATTTAGATGCGTTTGCACCATGGATACTAGTTTGGCTAGTAGTAGCGCACCACATAGTTCCAGTCGTGGCAGACTTATTGTTTTTAGCGGAGCCACCTTTGCTTTGGCTACCAGTAGGTGACTGGTGGTCGCTGTGTCCGATTGTGCGCGCACATAGATGGTGGCACAATATGCCTTTTCAGAGGCATCACAGAAGCCATGTAGTTCGACTTTGTGCTCTGGGGCATAATTTATCCATCGTGGGATTTGTATCTGTGAGATATCATTCAGATTACCTGCGAACTGGGACCACTTTTCTAAACGAAGTGGTTTCACTTGTTCATCCCAGTCAGTTCCGTCTAGCCACAATTCTTGTATTAGAATTTTTGCTTGTATCATAATTGGCGAAAGCCATCCTGCGGGGTCGAAAAGTTTTGCCACCGAGGATAATATTTGCCTCTTTGTTACAGCTGATAGTGCGGATATTGACTCATTAGTGTATGAAAACTGGTCAGATATCGCATTCCATTGTATCCCCAAAGTTTTTGTTGTGCATTCCTTTTCGAATTTAAGGAAATTAGTGTCTAAAAGATTATCTTTAGGTATGTCTTTTAAAATATTAGGGTGGTTCGCCGTTATCTTTTTCAACGGAAACCCTGCTGTATTGAGCGCTTGTGTCACTTGTGCTAGTGACTCGTATGCTTGTGGAAGATTGTGGCTTCCGGACAGAATGTCGTCTACATACGTTTGTGTATTCAACACTTGTGTTGCCAGAGGAAATTCTGACTTTGTGTATTCTGCCAGCTCGTGGAGTGTACGAATGGCGAGGTATGGAGCACAGTTTACGCCAAAGGTAACTGTTTTTAATTTAAAGTCGCGTAGTGGACTATTGGGAGATTTTCGGAAAATAATTCGCTGAAAATCTTGATCATCATCATGTACGATTATTTGTCGATACATTTTCTCAACATCCCCATTGAAAACGTATTTGTATATACGCCAATTTAGTATGAGGAGCATTAAATCTGGCTGAAGCGTGGGTCCCGTAAATAAAATGTCATTTAGGGAATTCCCCGAACTTGATGATTTTGATGCATTAAAGACAACTCTTACCTTTGTGGTTTTTTTGTCTGGCTTTATTACTGCATGATGTGGCAGGTAAAAAGAATTGTATTTACTTTTTATAATTTTTTCGCCAGGGCTGACTTCCTCCATGTGGTTTAAATGGAGGTATTCTTCTAAAACCCTATCGTATTCTGGTTTTAGCTCTCCTTTTTTAAGTAGGTTTTTTTCCATACTTAAAAACTGTTGGATAGCAGAGGTACGAGAATGACCTAAGGCGAGTGTGTGGGGAAATTCTGGCTTTAGTGGTAGTCGTACGACGTACCGGCCATTATCTAATCGAGTAGTTGTGGATTTGTAAAAATCCTCACAATATCGATCTTCTGGGGTTGTGATTGATATGGGGGGAAGTTCTTCTAACTCCCAAAACTTCCTGAGTTGTGTATTGAGGTATTCGTTTGAGATTTCCTCAACTTGAGTTGTCATTGTTGTGACTGGTTCCGCAACTAGTCCGCTTAGGACCCATCCGAAAATGGTATTTTGCGCCAGAAGTGTTTTTGTAATTTTCTCAACACCTTCGAGAATAATTTGAGGTATGAGATCGCTACCTAATAGAATATCTATTTGAGCGGGAGTGTTGCAGTTGGGGTCTGCTAACTTAAGGTGTGAAACCTTTTGCCAATGCTTGCTATTTATATGATAGCTTGGAAGCATGTTTGTTAGTTGCGGTAAGACAATAGCTTCTGCTTGAATGCGCTTATCCGCTTGGGGGGAAATAAGGGTAATGGGCAGATTTTGTTTGAGTTTTGTACGACTCTTCCGCCCATTCCCGTAATTTCAAAATTAGCTAGTTTTGTTGGCAGTTGTAGCCTACTTTGTGCCCTTGACGCTATAAAAGATCGTTGAGATCCTTGGTCTATTAAGGCCCTAAGTTTAAACAGTTCTCCTCGGTGCTCGATGGAGACCACTGCTGTGGGTGGGTTTGGTTTTCGCTGTGTAGCGTTTGAGTTTTTAAAGCCTTTGAGCAGTCGGGATTTGCTGTTGCAACTAATCCCGTAGCTCTTTTAACATTAGCGTTGTTTTGAGCTAAGCTGGAAAAATTTGTAATGTGAAGCATTGAGTTATGTCGTTTATGGCAATAAACGCAATTAAATTTGCTTTCACAATCTTTGAGCGCATGCGCATGAGACAAACAATTAGTACAAAGTTTTTTTGTTCTTACGAAACTGTTTCTTTCATTTATGTTTAGTTTTTTAAATTTCTCGCAAGATTTCAGCCTGTGCCCTCCTTTACACAGTTCGCATGACGTATGTTTATTTTGTTCGGAGGTGAACGCTTGTGTTTTGAAAAAACTACGATTTAAGTTGTTGTTGTTACTCGCTTGGGGCCTACTGAAGCTTCGATTTAGGTCATGTTGAACGTTTTTAGTTCTGACCATTTTTTTATCTACCCTTTCTGCAATTTCGTATTGGGTAGTTAAGAAATCGTTCATTTGTTGCCACGTTGGGCACTTTCTTCGTGATGAGAGGGATTGCTCCCACAAAAGTAACGATTTTTCTGGTAATGCGGATGTGCATATATTTACCAGAATGGGGTCCCAATTGTCTGTGGGAATATTCTGTGTCGCTAGAACCGACAAGCAATTAGAAACAGTGGATTGAAGTTTTATAAATTCTTCACTTGTTTCTTTTTGAATTTTTGGTAAATTCATCAATGTTGTGACTTGTTTGTCTACTAATATCCTTTCGTTCTCGTAACGAGCTTTTAGGGCTTCCCAAGCATAATTGAAATTTTCGTCATTAAGAGCGAACTGTTTGACTAATACCCCTGCTTGACCTTTTATTTTGTATCGGAGGTGATACAATTTTTGTGCATTAGATAATTTTGGGTGGTTTATGTAAACGGCTGTGAACATGTCCCGGAAGGACGGCCATTGTTCATAACCACCATGAAAAATTTCAGTGTCACAGGCGGGCACCTTGAGGTGGATGCCTGAACTCGCCTCTTGGCTTTGCACTTGTGGCAGCTCTACTCTCGGTTGTGGAGTAGGTGCAATTGCTTTAATTAATCTCAATTGATCGGAGATCATAGCTCTCGTTTCCTCGTACTGGTCTAAGCAGTGTTCATATTTGGAGTATGCTGAAGATTTGAAATTTTCAGGTAGATCTGATTCGTCAGATTCTACAATTGCGTCATACGCAGCTTGGAGACGTGTCCAGAAATTGCTTAGATTTTCTTTTTTGATTTCGTATACCGATTCAGAGTTATCTTGAATCGGTGAAGATGAAAATCGAGTGCAGTATCGAATTAGACTGTCACTCTCAGCGATAAACTTAGTATAGGAAATATCTTTCATCTTTTTTTGCTTTGTAGCACCTTGCTTCGAGCGTGTAGCATCAGCAGGTGTACATGGGCTCTTTTCTTCTGAAGTCATTTTTTGTACTTTTAAATACTGTGTTGACTTAGATTCCTTAGAATCTCCGTCCATTTAGATAATATGATAAAATCGGAATATATATATGAGAAAAGAAAAATTCTCTCAGTGTACTTATGATAATAATAAGTACGCGTGAAATCTTTAAGATAAAATTTTTTTTTTTTTTGTTGTATACGCAATGTATCAAATAACGAACGCGTATTTCGTTTTACTTGTTCCCGGTGCTTATGGATTAAGCTACTAGTTTGTTATTGTTTTTGTCTTTTATTTTATTTAATGTTTCGTACTCGTTAAAAAATACTTGAGTATACGAGCGATAATGTAAAAAGGAGAAAAAGGTTGATGACCTTTGTATATAAGTTTGCACAATATGTGCGTGTTTATGTGCATACGTAAGATGCAAAAAATTTATTTTTTTGTTTTGTTTTGTTTGCAATCCTGCGTGCTTGTGCTTTAACAAGAACAAGGGGTATTGCTGGATAGGTGCCGATTTGGTCTTTGAATATAAGTAGTGAATATAAGTAGTGTGTGTGTGAACACTTGAAAATGGCAATACTTATGTATTTGCCTTTCCTTTCTACCAACTCTTAAAATCTTTGGTGTTATTTTGACCGTATTTTTTTTTTTTTTGTTTTTAATTAGTAAAATTTTAAAATTTTTAATAATTTAAAATTTTGTATTTATTTTTTTATTTTTTCCAAATTTTGTAAAATTTTGTGAATTTTTAATTTAATTCTGTACCCTATGTGCGTTGTATATTCCGGCATAGGCAAATTGTATGCCGTATGTATGTGCGTATATTATTTGCCGTACGGATAACGCGGGAATAGAAAATCGGTGAAGTGCAGGTATACACTTTTGTTAATATGTAAAATTTAATTTTCGTTATGCTTATTCTACATACATGTGGGTGTATGTTGCATTAATTTTGTTTCTCCTCACTCTGTTTCGATATGCAAGGTATGTACATATTTTTTTTTTTTTTTTTTTTTTTTTTTTTTTTTTTTTTTTTTATATTGAAACGTAATAGATGAGGGGTTTACATTTCATTGAAATTCCAACTAGTGATAAATTTAAACTAACAAGCAATATTTTTCGCAATGGATGAACAAAGCAATAAAAGCTGTAATAGCAAGCTTTCCTTTTTTAAACTAAATTTTATAACTAAATATAATGATATTTGTTACTTTCTCAGATTGGTAATAGATCATGAAACGTTGTTCTTTTCAGTCTGCGCCTACTATTTCTAGCCTCTCCTAGTTTTCGGGCTTCACTGTTTATATGATTTTGTAACCTTTCTGCATGTTTCGATGCTGTTTCGCGAATGACTTCCCGAACCATTTTTAAATGAAGATCACGGTGCAGATCCGAATTTCGTATGTACCACGGCGCATTTACCATTTTTCGCAGAACTTTGTTTTGGAATCTTTGAACCGCTTCGATGTATAACGGGGCAGCGCATCCCCATAGTTGAATTCCATATGTCCAAATAGGTTTCAAAGTTTGGTTGTAGACTAGGAGTTTATTTGATGTTGTTAAGGGTGATTTCTTGCCGATTAACCAGTTTATTTTGTGGTATTTTAGTTTTAGTTCTGAAACTTTTTTTTGTATATGCTCCCTCCAATTCAACTTTGCATCCAACGTCATACCAAGATATTTCACCGAGGTGGAATACGGGATTACTTCGTTTCCAATATGTAATGGGATGTATGTAGCACTTTTGTTAGTGAAGTTTACATGGATAGACTTCAACTCGTTTAAAGTAATGTACCATTTCTGTGTCCATTCTACGATTTGATTTAGTGAAGATTGCATTCTGTGCGATGACTCAACTACATTTTTGCCGGTCGTAATGATGCAGGTATCATCTGCAAATGTGGCGATTGCGCAGTTTGGCGGCGTAGGCATGTCGCTAGTAAACAAAATATATAAGATTGGTCCCAGGACACTTCCTTGGGGTACACCTGTTTTTATCGGCTGTAACGTAATATATGCTTGACCCTGCTTGATTCTGAAGTAACGGTTGCTCAGGTAAGAGTCAATTAGTTCGGTTAGATACTGAGGAAAGTGAAGTCTTAATTTATGAAGTAAGCCATGGTGCCATACTCTATCGAACGCCTGCGATACGTCAAGAAAAACAGCTGTGCAATTGTGCTTTTTTTCCATCGCGTCTTCAATTATGCTCGTTATTCGATGAACTTGATCGATTGTGGAATGTTGAGATCTAAATCCAAATTGATGAATGGGTATAAGTTCCTTTTCTTCAATTACGTTCTGAAGTCTTCTTATGATTACAGCTTCAAGTAGTTTGGATAAAATAGGCAACAGTGAAATTGGACGATATGACGAGGCTTCATGTGCACTTTTGCCAGGTTTTTGTACCATAATAATTTCAGATACTTTCCATGACAGTGGGACGTATCTGAGATTTAAGCAAGCGTTTATTATCACCGTAAGCTTTGCTATTGCTTTTCGCGTTAGGTTTTTTAGTATATCAGCAGTAACCAAGTCGAAGCCGGGAGCCTTTTTTGGTTTAAATCTACTTTTAATAATATTTTCAACTTCTTTATTTGTTGTTGTTTGGATTTCACTCACGTATTGCGATTCTTCCAGCTGTGGTAGAGTACCATTGAACGCAAAAGGACTAAATGTTTTAGTTAGCTTCTCTGAGAAAACTTTCGCTATTTCTTCGTCGCTTCTGGCCCAGGATCCGTTTGGCTTTCTGACGGGTGCATTCGACAATATTGGTTTCCTATCATTTTTTATAGCTTTCCAAAGGGAATAATCCGTATGTTTGTTTGGCGTTAATTTTTCAATATAATTATAAATATTTTAGATTTGTAAATAACTTTATTTTAGAGCTGACAATCTTAGTTAAATTGTTTAGTTCTGTTTTATACTGAGGAAATCGCGTGATTTGCCAGTTTTTACGTAGTTTTCTCTTTTTCTTTATGAGTTCCAAAATATCGGAAGGATATTTAGTATAAAAGTTTTTTTGTTTAGGAACAGGAGTACTTTTCCAAGCCGATTCTTGAATAGTTTTCGTAAATGTATGAACTTCATCTTCTAAAATATCTTTAGTGGTTATATTTACTTTACAATCAATATTTTTGTCGAGCATAACTTTGAAATACTCCCAGTCCGTATGTCTATTAGAGAGATAAGGTGGTATGTCGATTTCTTGTAGATGGCCATTTAAGATTAGGTATACTGGCGAGTGGTCCGAATTTAAGTCCAAGCCATTTTCCATGGTAATGAATTTCTTAGATATTTGTCGAGTGATGAAAAAGTCAATCAGGTCAGGTAGTTTTCGTGTGTCGGAAGGCCAGTAAGTCGGCTTGCCAGTAGACATAAAATCGCATCCAGTAGCCATAGCAGCTTTAAATAGCTCTCTTCCCTTCGGTGTCGTAACTCTTGAACCCCATTGGGAGTGCTTTGCGTTAAAGTCACCAACCATGATGAATTTTCCATGGTGTTTTAGTATAAGTTCCTTGTACAAGTCCATTTTGATATTGTGTCTAGGTGGGCTATATATCGCGGTAATACTTATTCTTCCGAAACTAGATTCGACTGATATGGTCATGGTTTGGAATTCTGGGACACTTATATTAATTTCTTCGTAGTGGGGAATATTGTCTCTGACAATTATGGCACTACCCCTTCTCGCATTGTTATTTGGGTGGTTTGAGCAATATGTCTTGTAGTTTTTGAATTTAACGAATGTTTCATTAGTAAAATGGGTTTCTGATATAAGACAAATATCAATTTTTTCTATATGGAGTAATGCCTCTAATTCTTTTCTTCGTTTGAACAAGCCATTTGCATTCCATATCATTATTTTTATCGGTTTCATTTTTGCGCTTTACTTGCACTTTGCTGTCGCTCTAGTTTAGTTAGTCGTTCGTGGGTAAGTTTACCTTGCTCTTCTAGCTTATTAAGCTTGTCGAGAATTATCGAGAAATTATAGGTAATATCACTAATGGAATTCGAATTTGTATCGTTTGCAGACGTGTGTTGTTGAATTTGACCTTTGGTTATGCTGGCAAATGAGGGTTTTCCAGATTGCTGACTTACATTAGTAACTTCCTTCTGAGGAGCATTAGAAGCAGTTGCACTTAAGCGTTTTGGTTGTTGATGCTCTTTATTTTTCTCGGTCGCGTTTTTAATTTTTTGTAGTTCTTTTGCCACTTCACATCCCCTATAGTTCGCAGGGTGATTCTGATTGCAGTTGCAACATTTTGGCGGTAGTTCGGCAGGTTTTGTGCAACTAAGAGTTGTATGATTTCCGGCGCACTTCACACACCTTGGTGGTTTACAACAGTAATTTCTGGTGTGACCGAATGCCTGACAGGACTTACACTGCGGTACCAGATTCGATGGCTTAATGGGTTCGAGTTTGACGACAGAGTTTAAAATATGTTTGATTTCATAAATTTTCTTTATGTTCTCTGTGGATTCGAAGCATACGATAAACATATTTAATGGATTTTTTGTTTTGTATTGAAGTTTATTTATGACTTTTGTAACTTTAAATCCCTGCCTTTGAAGATCTGAGACAATGCTTTCCGGCTCACATGAGTGATGAAGGTCTTTAACCATTACGGGGATATCCCGCGATTGCTTGTCCTCGTACGAGTACCAGGAAATTTGCGATTTGTTTAATTTACTTGTAAGTATTCTATAATCTGAACTGTCAGAAAGGTTTATTTTACATGAACTTTGGCCAATGAGCTTAAGTGTGTAAGAATTTTTAACTTCTGCGTTTATCAAAGAACGCATTAAGGGTTGATTAAAATTTTCTGATATTATGATTGGCGGAGGGCGATGACTTACTTTTATATCTTTTTTATCTTTTGTTGTATTATCCGGACTCGGAGACTTCAGCGTTACTTCCGGTGAAGAATTCGCTTTGCGTTTCTTAGTCTCCCTACTTTTTTTCTTTTTTAATAACCAATTTGTTTCATTTTCAAGCTCTTCTTCGTCTGTTTCGGCTACAAAAGTCGATTTTGGTGAAGAAGAAGGCGTTTCATTGGTATATTTGATTAGCGATTTTCTTAAATTTTCATTTTGGATTTTAAGTGTCGCATTTTCATTTTTTAGCTCATTGTTCAATGCTTCTATTTTTTTGATACGTTCGAGCAACATACCTAATTGGTTACGTGGTGATCCCCCACCAGGAGGCGGGGTTTGTATGTCCATTACGATCTAATGGAAATGCGGTTACGTTACGTGATATAAACTGCCTTATCCACTGCTTTACCGACTGTGCAGATAATGTAGTGTCCCTGGCCACCTACAACTCTGCGTAGACAACTGGTTTGCCGTGTGACAGGAACAGCTGATAACTACTTCAGATGTGCGAAGGAGAATCGTAGCGCGGGGACTGATTGAGTGCTTTTTATTTTGTTATTATTATTTTTTATTGTTTTAAATTTTTATGATTTTGTATCAAATTATTTGTGGTTTCCAAACTTTAATGCAGATAGTTAATGTACCCCGTGATGTCAACGATGTCGAGGAACTCAGGCGAATCTGTCTGCAAATTTTCACAGCCTGGATTACGCGTTAATTAAGGTAATTTAAGGAGCACACCCAACTGTTGACCGAACACTTTGACCGTACACACATGAATCAAGGTATGTACATATAAAAGTGGTAACTATTGGCATATATGTATGTTTGGTTTTGTTATTTTTACTTTCTCTTTTTAAATTTCGCAATTGCCCTAGCTTACTTTTTGCGCAATCCTGCTTATACTGGTTTGAGTATAAGGGGTATTGCCGGAAAATTTGTCAAGTGAATACTTGAAATTTTGTTTTTTTTTTTTTTTTGATTTTTAATGTTGTGTGTTTGGATACACAAATGTAAGCTTAAGTAGGCCTTTTAACAGATATGTATATGCCGGTATATATAACCATATATATATATATATATATATACATATATGTCATACTATATACCGTTCATACATATATTGAATGTACATATAATGTACCAAACTGTTTTCTGTTTCCCGGAAATCAACCGTAAGTTCGGACAGTTTGGTAGCAACCGTTCTATTAAAATTTACAGGATCGTATACAGTTTTAGAGAGATCAACTGTAAATATTAACATACATGTATGCAAATAAGTATAAAATATTTAAAATAATAGATGGAGTTGATACACTCACTTTGTGCCGCTTCAAGGGACTTTGAGGGCTTTATATGGTTTGGAATGTGGGTAAGCTTATGTTTGTTTTTTGCCAATGCGTCCAAGCTGCTTCCTTGTCCGTTTCCTTTCCTGTTTGGTGTTCCTTGTTCCGTTGTTGTTGATTTCCCTTTGTTAGTTGGCCTTTTAGGTTTTTATTATTTTTACTATTATTATTATTTTTTTTTTGTTTCACATTTATAAAAGTTTAATTTTCATAAAGACTATATTTTTTAATCTTCGCGCCCGTGTGTAGTTTTTGTTTCTTTTTTTTTTTATTTTTTAGTTAAATAATATTTCGCGCCCGACTTTTGACATTGTTATTATTATTATTATTATTTTTTTTTTTTTTAACTTATTAAAATAACTCCACTACGGTTTTAATGACAATTAAATTATTTACAATATTTGGTAGATGAGTTCAAAGGTTCTTTGCACAATATTGCCGGAACTACGGTAATTTTAATTATTCTTTAATATTAAAAATAAGATGTGCGGATATCGAAAGGCGCGATGTCACAGCGGCGATGTGTAAGCGTTATCTATGGCGTAAGCTACGTTTGCAGATCGTAACGAGACTGAACTTGAACTTTTTTGTTGACCCCCTTTTCACCAGTGTGGTATGTGTTTGCGTGTGTGGATGTCCTCTCGCGTGTGGGTAGTGTTGATGTGTGGGTCCTGTGGAATGTAGGTTCTGTGTGTGTGGTGTATTGATGGTGGTGGTGTATTCGTGTAGTTGCATTAGGAGGGGGCGGCTTATCTCATTTAGCCAAATTAAAATAAAAATATATGTTTATTTTGTTTCATAATATTTATGAAATTTATGTAAAATTGATTTATTTTTAACTTTTTCGTGTTTAAGTTGCTTACAAAATATAAAAAAACGACAATCGATTAATTTATATGATGATCTCTATTCAGTATATTCAAAATGGCAGCAAAAGTTCTTTTTAATTTGTGACCTGCTAACTATCAGGTCTCAAATTTTAGTCAATATTTTGAGACTAACGCTAGAGACTGTTTAGTGAATAGTAAGTAAAATTGAGACTCTACCTCAAAATGTCTCAAATAGAGACTAGAGACTGGTTACAGAATCCCGCTATATGTTTATACCAGCATGTAAATGTCAGAGTGGTAATTTTGACATGTGATTGTTAACATTAAATTTTGATAACAAAACAATAACAAAACAAAAGTGTTTTTGCGAAAACGAAAGTAAAATCGAATACTCAACGCGAACATTCTCGCAACCATGATCCAGGTATGATATTTTTTAAAATATTAATGAAATTGTGATAATAATTGTAAGAATTTAGTAATGTCTTCAAGTTTGGAAAATGATTTTTCTGCTGATGATGAAATGGCCGACCCAACTTATTGTCCAGAAAAGCCGTCCAGGAAGCAGAGACTGGCGTTAGAAACACCAACAACGTCCAAAAAGACTCGCCTATCAACTGTTCTTCCTGTGATACTTGGACTAAAATTTTATTCGGAACTGGAAGAAGTTGGTTTACATGTTTTGTGATGTCTGGTATTGTTTTGCATTTGGTTTTCAGTGCTTTTGTTAGTTTTTCGAGGTACATACAGTGGCGGAAAAAAGTATAGGCACACTACATTTTGACAAAATTTGAAAATTTTCTTTTGTTCTAAATTTGCTTGTTTAGTGTTGATTAATTTTTTTTAATACATCTCAACTGCTAATAAAAACCATAAGAATCCAAATTGCATACTTTATGCAAAATAAAGCAAAACTCTGCAAAGTTTCATCTAAATTTCAAACTTTTTTATTACAATTTTTAGAAAAAATTGTGGTATGCAGTTTTTTAGTCCATTCAATTTTAATATAATAATGTGCAAGTTTGAATTTTCTGAAAAATTACGCTGATTTTTTATAAAATTTTCCGCCACTGAATAGGTAGATAGAGAATGTAGAAATATTTGGAAGCATTAACAAAGTTAAATATGTTATGTAAGAAAGTAAATAGCTTTATTATATTTTTTCTAAAAATTTGTCTTCATTGCAGACTTTCGGTCTGGATAAAGTCACTTATCCGCGAAGTGTGTTGAATGTGGTCGCGTCATAAAGGGATCCAGAGAAGTTCCCTACAATTTCGTAAAGCATTTACGAGTTCGTCATCGCGAAACACACGAAGAGTACCGATTTCTGAAGGTATTTGCACGTACATATACAGTCGTGTCCGGATATAGTGAACTAATTATTGCGAGACCTGTTTTCGATTGTTTACTATTTAGAGTACTGTATGTAAAAATTAATTGTCACTATATCGAGGCGTTCACTATATAGGGTGTTCAATATATATTGGTTTCTTTAACAACATAATAAAAAATAATTGATGTTATTACAGACGGGTAGTCCCGGAAATCGAACTTTATAGGACGTGTTCGACAAATATTTGGTAGACGCGATTGTCGACGCGGGTTTACCTGTCTCATTACTCGACAGGCCAAAATTTGTGAAGGCATTAACTTCATATGTGCCTGGTCTTAAAGTAATGACGAGGAAAACCCTGATGACAAAATTGGAGGGTGAGTATGTCAGAATGGTTGACAAAATAAAGTCAGAGATGGAAAATATTAATTATTTTTGTACAACCGCTGACATATGGTCGTGCACTAACCTAAGCTTCTTTGGACATACGTGTCACTGGTTGACAGTAAAACTGGAGTGAAAGTCAGCTGCTTTAGCATGTAAAAGACTCCCTGGTGTGCACTCGGCGGAAAAACTGACGAAGGTTATCACCGAAATTAACAGCTCCTTTGGACTTAATAAGTCGAACGTCGTCATGACTGTCACAGACAATGGGTCGAACTTTGTGAAGGAGCATGGAGTTCAACCCGAAGAAAAGAACGCCGACAGCGATGAAGATCTGCCTTCGTTTTCCAATGAGTGCAACACCAGCGTTGTGCAAGTCACACATTAAGTTTGCTCGCTACAACTGATTCAGAGGTAATATAGTTTTGAACAACCGGTTTATTCAAAAATATATTTTGTTTTTTCTCCAGATATTTGGCAAATGCAATGCTTTGTGGAAGAAGTGCAAGTGGCCGAAGTCTTGTGAAGTAATTCTCAAAAGTCTTGGTTCAGCTTTGCTTGTACCCGTAACGCGTTGAAATTCATTGTATGATGCAGTCAAACGGTTACTCGCGTATAAGTTGAATGATTTGTGTCAAGAATTTGACTTGGCAAAATTTACCGCAGGAGACTTCACTTATCTGGAACAATATACGCTGCTGCTGGAGCCAATTGCAAATATTCTGGATGACCTGCATAAGGAGGTTAATGTTAAATATGGTTGTTTATTACCCAGTCTTTTGACTCTGAGTAATAAGTTGAAGAAATTAAGTACATACATATATCTGAAGATATACCAAATCTCAACTCTGTTGCGATGATGTTGGATCAAAAGCTGAGGAAAAGATTTGAATCATATTTTACTTTGGCCCTGTCAGCAGATATTGCAATAGCTGCAGCTGTATTGACTCTATATGTGAAGACCGACTGGATCGAGACGTTGCAGGACACACTTCCGGATTTGACGGAAGAAAGCATCAACAACAGGGTGATTGAAAGCATTAGGGAGGCCCTAACAAAAACAACCATGCTTTAGAAGCGATTTCTAAAAGATTGGGTTGTCCTCCAAGGCAAAGATCGAAGTATGACTTCAAACGTGCCGGTAAGAATGTATCTATTTACTTTTCTTCTGGGTTTTTACACATGTCTTTATTGTTTTAGGTGATGGTCAAGACACAAATGCCACCGCGTCAGCTCCACAAAGTACTGATGTGAGAGCTGCGATAGCAAATCAATACTTCTTCTTCTTCTTTACTGGCGTAGACACCGCTTACGCGATTATAGCCGAGTCAACAACAGCGCGCCAGTCGTTTCTTCTCTTCGCTACTTGGCGCCAATTGAATATTCCAAGCGAGGCCAGGTCCTTCTCCACTTGGTCCTTCCAACGGAGTGGAGGTCTTCCTCTTCCTCTGCTTCCCGCGGCGGGTACTGCGTCGAATACTTTCAGAGCTGGAGTGTTTTCATCCATCCGGACAACATGACCTAGTCAGCGTAGCCGCTGTCTTTTAATGCGCTGAACTATGTCAATGTCGTCGTATATCTCGTACAGCTCATCGTTCCATCGAATGCGACATTCGCCGTGGCCAACGCGCAAAGGACCATAAATCTTTCGCAGAACCTTTCTCTCGAAAACTCGCAACGTCGACTCATCCGTTGTTGACATCGTCCAAACCTCTGCACCATATAGCAGGACGGGAATTATGAGTGACTTATAGAGTTTGGTTTTTGTTTGTCGAGAGAGGACTTTGCTTTTCAATTGCCTACTCAGTCCGAAGTAGCACCTGTTGCCAAGAGTTATCCTACGTTGGATTTCTAGGCTTTACATTGTTGGTGGTGTTTACGCTGGTTCCAAGATAGACGAAATTATCTACAACTTCAAAGTTATGACTGTCAACAGTGACGTGAGTGCGACGACTGTTTGTTTAATGACAGGAGATATTTCGTCTTGCCCTCGTTCACTGCCAGACCCATTTCTTTTGCTTCCTTGTCCAGTCTGGAGAAAGCAGAACTAACGGCGCGGGTGTTGAGGCCGATGATATCAATATCATCGGCATACGCCAGCAGTTGTACACTCTTATAGAAGATGGTACCTTCTCTGTTGAGTTCTGCAGCTCGGACTATTTTCTCCAGAAGCAGGTTGAAAAAGTCGCACGATAAGGAATCGCCTTGTCTGAAACCTCGTTTGGTATCGAACGGCTCGGAGAGGTCTTTCCCGATTCTAACAGAGCTTTTCGTGTTGCTCAACGTCAGCTTGCACAGCCGTATTAGTTTTGCGGGGATACCAAATTCAGACATCGCGGCATAAAGGCAGCTCCTTTTCGTGCTGTCGAAAGCAGCTTTGAAATCGACGAAGAGGTGGTGTGTGTCGATTCTCCTTTCACGGGTCTTTTCCAAGATTTGGCGCATCGTGAATATCTGGTCGGTTGTTGATTTACCAGGTCTAAAGCCACACTGATAAGGTCCAATCAGTTTGTTGACGGTGGGCTTTAATCTTACACACAATACGCTCGACAGAACCTTATATGCGATGTTGAGGAGGCTAATCCCACTGTAGTTGGCGCAGATTTTGGGGTCTCCTTCCAAATCAATACTACAGTTGTTTAAATGACCAATCGATGACTGATAGTACCTGGGACCGATATTCATTGCTGAAGGAGGCACTTGTGAAATTCAATACCCCACTGCCATCATCGGCACCTGCTGAACGTCTTTTTTCATTTGCGGGGTTAATAAACAGCCCAAGGAGAGGTTCATTGACAGACTTTTCTTTTGAAAAGTTTGTTCTAATGAAAGAAATTCCAAGTGGTTATGAGTGTTTTTTGTTGAATTATTGTTAATTTATAATTTTGTTTTTTCTTGAATTGCTAATTTATAATTTGAATTTGGAAAATGATTTTTCTGCTGATGATGAAATGGCCGACCCA
Organism: Bactrocera correcta; assembly: GCA_027475135.1. Lineage (NCBI taxonomy): Eukaryota > Metazoa > Arthropoda > Insecta > Diptera > Tephritidae > Bactrocera > Bactrocera correcta. The sequence goes on along the minus strand of CM050322.1, from coordinate 36,305,814 downwards.
ACTTATTGTCCAGAAAAGCCGTCCAGGAAGCAGAGACTGGCATTAGAAACACCAACAACGTCCAAAAAGACTCGCCTATCAACTGTTCTTCCTGTGATACTTGGACCAAAATTTTATTCGGAACTGGAAGAAGTTGGTTTACATGTTTTGTGATGTCTGGTATTGTTTTGCATTTGGTTTTCAGTGCTTTTGTTAGTTTTTCGAGGTACATACAGTGGCGGAAAAAAGTATAGGCACACTACATTTTGACAAAATTTGAAAATTTTCTTTTGTTCTAAATTTGCTTGTTTAGTGTTTATTAATTTTTTTTTAATACATCTCAACTGCTAATAAAAACCATAAGAATCCAAATTGCAAACTTTATGCAAAATAAAGCAAAACTCTGCAAAGTTTCATCTAAATTTCAAACTTTTTTATTACAATTTTTAGAAAAAATTGTGGTATGCAGTTTTTTAGTCCATTCAATTTTAATACAATAATGTGCAAGTTTGAATTTTGTGAAAAATTACGCTGATTTTTTATAAAATTTTCCGCCACTGAATAGGTAGATAGAGAATGTAGAAATATTTGGAAGCATTAACAAAGTTAAATATGTTATGTAAGAAAGTAAATAGCTTTATTATATTTTTTCTAAAAATTTGTCTTCATTGCAGACTTTCGGTCTGGATAAAGTCACTTATCCGCGAAGTGTGTTGAATGTGGTCGCGTCATAAAGGGATCCAGAGAAGTTCCCTACAATTTCGTAAAGCATTTACGAGTTCGTGATGATGACAAAATTGGAGGGTGAGTATGTCAGAATGGTTGACAAAATAAAGTCAGAGATGGAAAATATTAATTATTTTTGTACAACCGCTGACATATGGTCGTGCACTAACCTAAGCTTCTTTGGACATACGTGTCACTGGTTGACAGTAAAACTGGAGTGAAAGTCAGCTGCTTTAGCATGTAAAAGACTCCCTGGTGTGCACTCGGCGGAAAAACTGACGAAGGTTATCACCGAAATTAACAGCTTCTTTGGACTTAATAAGTCCAACGTCGTCATGACTGTCACAGACAATGGGTCGAACTTTGTGAAGGAGCATGGAGTTCAACCCGAAGAAAAGAACGCCGACAGCGATGAAGATCTGCCTTCGTTTTCCAATGAGTGCAACACCAGCGTTGTGCAAGTCACACATTAAGTTTGCTCGCTACAACTGATTCAGAGGTAATATAGTTTTGAACAACCGGTTTATTCAAAAATATATTTTGTTTTTTCTCCAGATATTTGGCAAATGCAATGCTTTGTGGAAGAAGTGCAAGTGGCCGAAGTCTTGTGAAGTAATTCTCAAAAGTCTTGGTTCAGCTTTGCTTGTACCCGTAACGCGTTGAAATTCATTGTATGATGCAGTCAAACGGTTACTTGCGTATAAGTTGAATGATTTGTGTCAAGAATTTGACTTGGCAAAATTTACCGCAGGAGACTTCACTTATCTGGAACAATATACGCTGCTGCTGGAGCCAATTGCAAATATTCTGGATGACCTGCATAAGGAGGTTAATGTTAAATATGGTTGTTTATTACCCAGTCTTTTGACTCTGAGTAATAAGTTGAAGAAATTAAGTACATACATATATCTGAAGATATACCAAATCTCAACTCTGTTGCGATGATGTTGGATCAAAAGCTGAGGAAAAGATTTGAATCATATTTTACTTTGGCCCTGTCAGCAGATATTGCAATAGCTGCAGCTGTATTGACTCTATATGTGAAGACCGACTGGATCGAGACGTTGCAGGACACACTTCCGGATTTGACGGAAGAAAGCATCAACAACAGGGTGATTGAAAGCATTAGGGAGGCCCTAACAAAAACAACCATGCTTTAGAAGCGATTTCTAAAAGATTGGGTTGTCCTCCAAGGCAAAGATCGAAGTATGACTTCAAACGTGCCGGTAAGAATGTATCTATTTACTTTTCTTCTGGGTTTTTACACATGTCTTTATTGTTTTAGGTGATGGTCAAGACACAAATGCCACCGCGTCAGCTCCACAAAGTACTGATGTGAGAGCTGCGATAGCAAATCAATACTTCTTCTTCTTCTTTACTGGCGTAGACACCGCTTACGCGATTATAGCCGAGTCAACAACAGCGCGCCAGTCGTTTCTTCTCTTCGCTACTTGGCGCCAATTGAATATTCCAAGCGAGGCCAGGTCCTTCTCCACTTGGTCCTTCCAACGGAGTGGAGGTCTTCCTCTTCCTCTGCTTCCCGCGGCGGGTACTGCGTCGAATACTTTCAGAGCTGGAGTGTTTTCATCCATCCGGACAACATGACCTAGTCAGCGTAGCCGCTGTCTTTTAATGCGCTGAACTATGTCAATGTCGTCGTATATCTCGTACATCTCATCGTTCCATCGAATGCGACATTCGCCGTGGCCAACGCGCAAAGGACCATAAATCTTTCGCAGAACCTTTCTCTCGAAAACTCGCAACGTCGACTCATCCGTTGTTGACATCGTCCAAACCTCTGCACCATATAGCAGGACGGGAATTATGAGTGACTTATAGAGTTTGGTTTTTGTTTGTCGAGAGAGGACTTTGCTTTTCAATTGCCTACTCAGTCCGAAGTAGCACCTGTTGCCAAGAGTTATCCTACGTTGGATTTCTAGGCTGACATTATTGGTGGTATTTACGCTGGTTCCAAGATAGACGAAATTATCTACAACTTCAAAGTTATGACTGTCAACAGTGACGTGAGTGCGACGACTGTTTGTTTAATGACAGGAGATATTTCGTCTTGCCCTCGTTCACTGCCAGACCCATTTCTTTTGCTTCCTTGTCCAGTCTGGAGAAAGCAGAACTAACGGCGCGGGTGTTGAGGCCGATGATATCAATATCATCGGCATACGCCAGCAGTTGTACACTCTTATAGAAGATGGTACCTTCTCTGTTGAGTTCTGCAGCTCGGACTATTTTCTCCAGAAGCAGGTTGAAAAAGTCGCACGATAAGGAATCGCCTTGTCTGAAACCTCGTTTGTATCGAACGGCTCGGAGAGGTCTTTCCCGATTCTGACAGAGCTTTTCGTGTTGCTCAACGTCAGCTTGCACAGCCGTATTAGTTTTGCGGGGATACCAAATTCAGACATCGCGGCATAAAGGCAGCTCCTTTTCGTGCTGTCGAAAGCAGCTTTGAAATCGACGAAGAGGTGGTGTGTGTCGATTCTCCTTTCACGGGTCTTTTCCAAGATTTGGCGCATCGTGAATATCTGGTCGGTTGTTGATTTACCAGGTCTAAAGCCACACTGATAAGGTCCAATCAGTTTGTTGACGGTGGGCTTTAATCTTACACACAATACGCTCGACAGAACCTTATATGCGATGTTGAGGAGGCTAATCCCACTGTAGTTGGCGCAGATTTTGGGGTCTCCTTCCAAATCAATACTACAGTTGTTTAAATGACCAATCGATGACTGATAGTACCTGGGACCGATCTTCTTTGCTGAAGGAGGCACTTGTGAAATTCAATACCCCACTGCCATCATCGGCACCTGCTGAACGTCTTTTTTCATTTGCGGGGTTAATAAACAGCCCAAGGAGAGGTTCATTGCCAGACTTTTCTTTTGAAAAGTTTGTTCTAATGAAAGCAAATTCCAAGTGGTTATGAGTGCTTTTTGTTGAATTATTGTTAATTTATAATTTTGTTTTTTGTTGAATTGTTAATTTATAATCTTGTTTTTTGTTGAATTATTGTTAACTCATAATTTTGTTTTTTGGTGATTACTGTTACTTTATATATTCTTTTATGTGGAATTATTGTTTATTTTTGTTTTAAATGAAATTGAATTCTTCATTTGTGTTTAATTTGAAGTGCTTATTCAATATTTATTTTTAAATTTGAACAATAAATTGCTTATTGTTAAATCAAAATAATGAACAATATATAAGCAATCTAAAAATGTCATTTATTTGTGTTATTTCTTTTAGATATTGGTTTCAAAATTGTAAGTAATTGAAAGTACTTGAAAAGAATTGAAAATAGATTCAAGTACATTTTTCAATTCTTTTCAAATACTTTCAAATATTTGTTAAAATTTCAGTATTTTTCAATTACTGGTACTTGTACTTATACTTGTAGTTGAAAATTCTGAAAGTACTTAGTACATACTAAGTACTTCAAGATAAAAATTAAAGTATTTAAGTACGTACTAGTACCATTACTACTCAGTATTACACAGGTCTGCTTATTGGCCAGTTTTTTGCCTGTTATAAAGTGAGTGACCTTAATGGTTACTAAATCAGCTATCTGATACCCATATTTACCTTTCCTTCTATTATCATAATTTGTTTTGTATGTGTTTTGTGCTTTTAAATTTTGTTTTCGGGCCTCTTATCGAATTTTGTTGCGTTCATCTTGCATACCTTCTAGTACCCCTTCTTGCAGTACCTTTAGCAACTCGCTATCTGTTTCGTTGCGTATCTTCACACCGAACACAATTTCGAATGGTGTAAATTTTGTCGAGTCATGAAGATGAGAATTAATTAACTTATACCACTTGTCAGGTTCTGCTGCGCACATCTTCGCTAATATGGGGAGAATAACGCAGTTGACCCTCTCAATCTGGCCGTTCCCCTTGGTACGCCCGCTGTTATCTCGACATGCTTAGTTTTATGTTTTATACAAAAATCTTTAAACATTTTGGAAATATAAGCCGTACCCTTATCGCTTATTATACGCTGTAGACTGCCGAAAAGTGTCCCCCATGGCTCAATGTGTCTTGCAACTTCTTGTGTTTATGTAGTTTTAGTAATATATATCCAAGTTTATTTGGAAAAACCATCCACGGCAGCAAAAAAATATTTATAACTCTTTGGTGTAGAATCAAATGTACCCATATGAAGCATAGATACAGGACTATCGCTTTTATCGATGCAATGAAGAAAATCCTATTTATCCAGCTTCTGGTTATGCATTATCCATTCTATACAGTTTTTGATAGTCTGCTGAACTTTCTTTTCGAGATGTGGGATGTAATAGTTCAGCCGTATAACATGTATGGTTTTTTTAAAACCCATCTGTGCGTTTCTCTTATTAGTTTGCCCTCCATCCTCTTCGGTACCGCCAATAAGTCTTGACTATCAACTTGCTTGTAGATTAACTTGTTTTTATTTTTTATACGCCGTACTGCTTTGTTATTAGGATCTCTGCCACAGCTGCTAAATATTTGTCTTTCTGCCCGTCTGAGCCCTTAAGATCTCAGCATGGACCTCTGTTGTTACTGTCATCATCGGACTGCTTTAACTTTACCTTGCCCAGGCCAGACGCGCCTTGGCACTTAATTTATAGCCCATACTGCTGCGCTTGTTGTAATACCTGTTGCATATTGCTTAAACATTATTGTTCTGTATGCCCACAAATTACGATATCATCTACATAAATCTCCATTATACCTTCGTTTATTAATTTTTGGAAAATATAGGTAACGTATTGCACAAAAACGGCGGGAGAGTTGCAAAAAACAAATGGAGCTTTATTAAATTCATAGAGTCCTTCTTTCGTTACAAACGCTTTGTATTTTCGACATCGTTCTTCAACTTCGACGTGGAAGAAAACATTTGTAAGGTCCATGATGATAAAATATTTTGCGGCTTGCATTTTTTCAAGTACTTTCTCAACAATTGATACTGGAAACTTATCTTTTAACACCATTGTATTTAATTTACGAAAGTCTACGCATCATCTGTAGCGATCATCTTTCTTCTTTGCCAATACCACCTTGCTAGAGACCTCTGAGCGCGACTTACGTATAATGTCTTTCTGCAACCATTCATCTACTTGTTCTTTTACAAATTTTTTCTTCGCTATTGACAAACGAGCAGGAAACTCAAGGATCATGTTCCTTCATTATTCATTATTTTTTTTGGAGCAATATTGAGTTTAATTATTATCTACTTTATTGTTGATACTTATAAAATAAACATTACAAGCACTTGCGTTATCTTCATTCTGACGAAAGCGATAACTATTGACGTCCATTGTTACAACATATTTTTTTGAGAAAGAACATAACCCGTCGACGATGACTTGCGCTACAAATCCTATGATTTTTATCCATACATACACTGTGTTCTCTGTCTAAATCGCTCAATCTCTCTGTGCGACTCGATTTTGAGCCATCTACTGTCAGCATTGGAAATCTATTACATTATCACAGCTGATTTAGACACTACAAAGAGAAAAAAATGTAAACAAACAAATTTTTTTTTAAAGCAATCAATGTAATTTCACCTGAAAATCGACTTCTCCAATGAAAAAATGCATCCATCCTTTCCATTATATGGAAAATATTTAAAAGAAGACGGCTTTTATTTCAAAATACTATGTATATGACAATGTTTTCTTTTAATATTAAGCGTTGTGAATGGCAAAAACAGCTGTTTTTCATCTTTCCAACGACAGTGAGAACGGCCTGATTAGTGAAGGGCTTAAATTTAAGCTAATCCCTTCAAATTTTCAGTCTGAACAAGGTATGGTGTGTTGACGTGCTATGCTATACAATTTATGACTTTTAGTACGTTTTTATAAAATTTTGAAATACATTTCAATAATTAAAATTAATAAAGATATAATTTAGCTAGTTTTGATTAAAATTTTATATGTTGTGTAAAAAAAGGGTTAATATTTTCTTTGCAATAAGAATCAATTTTGTATTGCAGGCATACAAAACCATGAATATCATAAAAAGTTAACATCAATATATGTAAGTAGATATTAACAAAAGATATCAATATAAGTGAATTTTTTATTTATTATTCATTATATTATGTAATTTTGTCTTTGCTGTGCTTGTTTCAACCATATATTATCTAATACATTTATGTAAATGAAAATATTGAATATTCTGTAACCAAGAATCAATTTATTGTCTTATTTAATTTTCCTTTTTTACTATAAATATATTCAATTAATTTTTTATTTAAGGAACGAGTCCTAAAATACATACATTCTAGCTCTGAAAAATATTTCTTTTATTTTCGAGCTACAATTTACAAAATTACTTAATTCTATGTGCTTCTGGACGTAATTTGTAGATATATGCGTATCAGTGGTTAGTATGCAAAAACTTAGTTTGCATGTCAGTATATATTTGCATTTGTTAACATCAATACATTTTTATATAGGAATGTTTTCTGTAGTTTTAGGTTTATAATACTATGTACGTTTGATATTTTGATAATTACAGGTTAGAGATAAGTAATTCCCTTCAAAATCTGGTGTGTTGTCGACTTCAACATTTCCTTCATCTATGATCGCTCCTTCGTTGTGACCAAGTATATAGAAACGCAGCCTATATTTGAACTCCTGCCTGTCAGGGTGATCGTGATCGAGACTCCATCCTTTTCTGCCGTTCATTAGCCTCTGCAGGAGCAGTGGTTAACGTGGGAAAAACGCTTGGTAGCAACTTAGTTGGATTCCGCGAACTTAAACCTGCTAGAGTGTTTGGTTATAAAAGTAAAATTGTTGTAATCAAAATGCTATAATTACCCATTTCAAACTGCAACTTTCTTTCAAAGGCTTCTGGTGCGAAGAGCACTTCAAAAATACATGCATTTTTAACGTTAAATTTAAATAAATCCCTCCAATGACAAAAATGAATCCATTGTTTTACTATGGCTTTATCCTTAGGGAAATGTAAAAATCTCCACTTCGTAGCACTATTTTTACCATTGTTATTATTACGACCGAACACTACACAACGCATTTTAAAAATATAGAACTTAACAATTAATACAACACTTGAAAACACAATTCGATTTAACTTTCAATTAAGCGGGCGAATAATAAGACAACCGTGACGTCAGCAATAACAGCAGACAGAAAGCAAACATGCGCATTGCGCAATCTTGTTTCTATCATTCTTGTCATCTCTCTACTGTTGTCCTTGGCAAATATAAAAACACATTGAAGTTAGCGAGAGCGACAACTGTCGGCCTGCAGTCGTGCAGCTGTCAAAGTAACTGTGTCCATAAAAACGTGTGTGTTTTAATATTTGACAGATGTCGCTTGCAGTCTGTCGCGCTCAATGTGATCAGCACATCAACTTCGTTGACTGCCGCTTCGTTCTCGACGCTACGCTCTGCTTTGTTTTCGCTGTTTACTTCGACCGCAACAAATTCGTTCTTCGAATTTTCTGCTTCGTTCTCCTGTGTTTTTTTTTTTTTTTTTATGCTGTGAATTTATTCGGCTTGTAACATTCCGCTTTCCGTTTTTGTTCTTCGGTTGAGCCCCATGTCAGATTTAATAGTTGTTTTAATCACTGCCCGATTGACCTACCATTTGCTACCCCTCGTGTTTTGAAACGAAAGCCACTCTGTTCGTGTACTTTTTCTCAGTATAAATGTAACACTTCACCAATTGAATAAACAATATAAATACTTTCGTTAAATAATGACGATCCGAACACAATAAGCAATTTAAATAAACTTCCCAGCATAGAGATGGAACACTGCGTAGCGGTGGCGAAAAAGCGACGTCGATTCAAAAGCGGTCGAATCTGAACTGGCCGTTCATTTAGTAGTATGTGATATTGAAAATATGAGAAAAAATTCTCTCAGGGTTTGTATGTTTGTTGTATAAGTTAATAAAATACTTTTTAATTTTATATTTTAAAAAAAGATTTTATTTTTATAATATATTTTTTTCGTTTATTTATTATTATTTGTTGGGAAGACTATGTCTTCTTAATCCAACTTCTTTTTCTTATTATTATTTATTGGGAAGACTATGTCTTCTTAATCTAACTTCTTTTACTTAACTATTCTTATCGACCACCACTTAACTACTGTTTTGAAACTTAAGTTAACAATTAGTTATATCGGAATTAAAAGTGTGTGAGCAGCGATCATCACATGCAGTGCAACATGACCGTGCATTCAATGCAGACGCTACGTCAGCACTTTTGGTTCGCGCGTGCACCGATCGGAAACGTTCTAAACAAAATTTGGAACGCAAACAGTAAATGATATTCAGCGAAAGTATAGCAAAAATATGCTTATACGTTTCGTAATAATTATTGAGAAATATAAATATATTTGGTGTTAACTCCTCCCTTCTTAATTTGATTGTAATCAGTCATTTTAGAAAAAGGGAATATTATTCAATCTTGGTGGTTTGCTAGGAGCTTCTAATTCTATTGGCTTGGGAATATCAATATAAGATGGTAATTTTATTTCTGTATGGGGCTCTAGACTAGTGCGTGGAATTTGGGATTCCCAAACAATAATTTCTTTAGTATTTCTGAAGAAAAATTTCAAACAGGCAATGGAAACGATAATTAGACTAAAAATAACAGAAATTGACCATCCTCCGATTTTTAGATGTTTTTGAATGGATGAAATAACCTCCGTATTATTAATGTGCAATTCATTGAGAGCTTCGAGTGACGTAAGTTAATGCGGTCACTTTCAAAAGGAGTAGGCAGCATTAATGCAGGAATCATTTGTAGAGGTGAGGCCTCTATATTACTAAAAATTCTATTGTTAGCTTTAATAGTGCTATTATGAACTTTAATAAGGAACGTGCCAGAAAGATTTCGCATCGTTTCATTGATATAAATAGATGCATTGTAATTATTTAGTAGGATAACGCCAGATTCGATTTCTTCGATCAATGGGATGTGATGATTATTGCTCGTTACACATGTAGAATTTTGACTACTTATAAGATTAGAAATACATTTTGTATCTGAAATATTCTTTATTTGATCTTCTTTACAAATTCTTATATTATTAAAATTTTCACAATCATTTACTATACCATAAATAGTTTTTCTGTTTTTTAAAATCCGTTTAAATTCTAAATTAATTATAGAGTTTTCCTTTTTTACCGGTCTTAAAATTATGTTTTCATAGGTTTCCTTTTTTGTTAACGGAACCTTAATCAAATAAAATATTTTTTTATTAGTACTGTATAGGACAGATACTTTAGCAAATTGGAGTGCATCTTCGGGACTCACGAACATAATATTTTCTTCTCTAATTTTACTTAAAGCAATTTCAATTTCTGTTTTGTCTAATATTGATGGGTTTACAATTCCAAGCTTTGCCCATTCGATTCCATTTTGAATATTTATAAATTCTTCTTTAATTAATCTTACTCTGTTTTGTAAATTTATAATTATTTCGTTTTCGAATAATACATCTTTTCTTATGGCATTTGAAATTTTATTTACCATATTTGTCAGGTTATTTAATCTTTTATTAAAAGCTTCGTTTACATAAACTTGTATATTATTATTTTTATTTAGATCATTTATATTATTAGCTATTATTTCAAAGTCGTCGTGATCTGGTGATCCTGCGACCTACTTCCAAATAGTAACTATGGCGTTTATTGCCCTTTTATATTTTATAGTGGGTGTTATATTTTCTAAAATATTTTCGGTAAGTCTTAATTCGTGGGTTAGGATAGCAATCAGGTTGTGGTGATTTGGGATGTTTTGTTGGATAAATGTATGGGATATGGATATTGCGTACTGTGCCAGGTCTATTGGATGTAAAATAGTAAAAGTTCCTTGCTGAATTTTCGCTGTACCTCTACTGATCGTGATAACGTATGAAGACGTATAATCCAAGATTTGGACCTCCGTCGCCACACAAGTTAGGAAGAATCTGGAAAAATATTTTATTGTCTTTTAATATTGTTTTTGTGAACAGTCCAGCCTGCAATCGTGAGGACGGTTGAATTCCTATCTTCTTTAACTATTTCTTTTTTAAACCTTGGCGTAAGTTTCGATCCTAATCTTCTGTTAATCCTGATGAAAATCGCTTCTCCTGGTGAATAACTTTTGATTTCATTCCTAATTTGGTTATGGTAGTTTAAGTCCTGTTTTTGTTTTTCTGTGAAACGATTAATGATGTCTTGTTTATCCGAGAGAGCTTTTAGATCATTATTTGAATTTCTGTGGAAAAATATGTCTATAGGCTTTCTACCGGTGGTGGAGTGAATTGATCTGTTATTCTCGTGTGTTGTTCTTATAAGTAAATCATGAAAAGTTGTATGAAGTTTATCTGGTTTTATGCATCTCATAATTTCTGAAAGGGTAGAATGAAGTCTTTCTACTTGACCATTAACAAAGCTGGAGTAAGGGGGTGTAGTAAAGACTTGTATACCAAATTGATCTTTGAGGAGGAAATTTATTGTTGCGGAATTTAGGGATTTTTCGTTATCTATGACCATGGATTTAGGGATACCGAATGCCAAAATTATTTCTTTTAACGGTTCTTTGACATCTTCAACTGCTTTTGATTTTAAAATTTTCGCTAAAGCATACTTTGAAAATTTATCTATTGCGGTGAGTACAAGGTTTCCTTCAGTGGAGTAAATGTCGATATGAACAATTTCTCCAGGATTTTTTGGTATTGGTGTGGGCTGAAATTGTGGTTTGTTGGGACGACGATCGTACGTTTGCTCTCTGCAAACTTGACAATTTTTAACGATTCTATTAGATTTTTCTTTCATTTTAGGAAAGTAGTAATTCTGTTTTATTTGCTCTATATTTTCTTTAGAGTTCCGGTGGGCTCTTCTGTGCTCATTGATTAAGATTTCTTCTTGTTCTACGGCGTTAGTTACTTCTTTAACCTGTGACTGTGTGAATCTTATTTTATAGTTTCTGAAATGGTCGGGATATAAATCCTGAATTATTCCCATGATAGGTTCAGTGATAAATAAGCCATTGGTCACGCTAGGATTAAAATATTTCTTTAGTGTTGAAATTAGAAGGTCCTTGTTGTAGTGGGGTTTTTGTGCTATGTGTATATGATAGGTTGGAAATGGAATCTCAAATTTGTAGTTGTCTTTATTACCTATTATAATATGGATTTGGTTTTTGAAAACGTTTATGGGGCATTCTACTGCTGGTATTTTGTTATCCGAAGAACTTTCGTCACTGTGTTGGGTTGGGGTCATAGAATTTATTTGAGATGGCCTAGATAGTGCATCCGCAACAACATTTGTTTTTTCTGGTTGATACTTCAACTCGTAGTTGTATTCCTCTAGGATCGCTTTCCATCTTTTCATCTTGCTGTTGGTATTTTTGTTGCTAAGTGCGTATGTCAAAGGTTGGTGGTCTGTAAATATGGTTACTTTTCGCGATCCGTATAGATAGTTCCTCAATGAATTTAAAGCCCAAATTATAGCCAACATTTTTTCTTTTTCGTTTGTGGCATAATTTTCTTCAGTTTTACTAAGAGTTCTTGAGAGAAATGTTACGGGCCTTTTATCTTGCGAGAGGACTGCGCCGATTGCGTAGTCGGAAGCGTCTGTCGTTAAATCAAAACCTTTTTCAAAATCTGGGTGAGATAGGGTGACATCATCTGACACTAGTGAATTTTTTAATTTTTGGAATGCATCTAAAGCGTTCTGGTTAAAAGAAATTTTTACATTTTTGGATTCATTTTTCGAGATTCGTCCCTCTTCTCCTCTTAGAAGGGACGTCAGGGGCTTGGCGAGCTTCGCATAATCCTTAATGAAACGTCGGTAATAACCTGACATTCCTAGAAAGCTTCTCAAATCTTTTAGGGTTTTTGGTGGTGCTAATTGGGCTATTGCTTCTACTTTTTGTTGATTAGCTCTTATTCCAGCGGTTCCTACCATAAATCCTAGGAATTCGATTTCAGTTTTGAAAAATTCACATTTATCAAGCTGTACTTTGAAGTTCGCAGCTTCTAATGTTTTAAATACTTTACAGAGATTTTCGAAGTGTTCTTCTTCATTTTTTTGAAAAGATAACTATGTCATCTATATACACGTAACATATTTTCCCTATAAGGTTTCTCAGGACATCGTCTAAAGTACGTTGGAAAATTGAAGGGGAGTTTTTTAATCCAAATGGGAGTCTGACAAATTCAAATTTTCCATTGTTTACCGAAAAGGCGGGTTTCTCAACGTCATATATCTATCTTTTATGTGAATAACTGCATTAAAATGTAAAATTTTATGGGGTGGTTCGGTAAATTGAAAAGATTTGCAAAGGTATGGTGGGGTTATCTTTATATCACCTGAAACTGAATTGGCAAAGAAAGACTTTCGTTTTGCTTGGGATTGGTAACAAGGTTTGGTTGGATATAATTTTTATTAGATCCCGTGTCTATTAAGATTTTCAAAGTTTGGCCATTCTTCGCTTTACATTCGAAGTATGGAAGCGAAGAATGTGTTAACCTAAAAATTTTGGTCTATTTTGGTAGTTAATATTCCTCGTTTGTACCGATTTATCAACGCCCATCGGTTCAGGTTTTTAAGGTTTGGGTGCTGTTGGCCTTGGGGGTGGTAATTGGAATTGTTGGCGCATTTGGTAATGTGGTTGAAACATAGGTTGGGAGTTACGGTTAGGGAAAGGATGTTGATTTTCGAATGTATTTCGTTGCATATTATTTATAGGTTTGTTATAATTGGTTGAATGTTGGAATGTTAGTTCTGGGTAAAATGGTGTATTATTATTTCGTATATTTCGCATTGGAGGAAGTGGTGGTTGTTGACGATGTTTATGGTTTTGGCGATTGTTCGCGTCGTCTGACCTATAATGTTGTTTTTCTAATTTCAAGCATAGGTGTAGTGCTTGTGGGATGTCTGAAGGTTCACGAATACCAAGTAATCTTGGTAGATCTCCATTTAAGCCTCGGACAAAAGTATCAAGAGCTTTGTCTCGATAAGTTTGAGTCAGAAGTCTCATGGATTCACTTCCCATTTCCAGCAGCCAATTTTATTTAATATTAACGATAAATGTGTGTAGACTTCCTGATAGAAATTCTGTATGGTATTTCTTCCCTGGATAAGTGTCATTTGGTATTCTAACGTTCCTAAGTCACGTTTGACTGCGTAATGTAATGTTAGGCATTTTACTATACTATTCCAATTGAGTGGTGTGTTGAACGTTTCCAACGCTATATCTGCATTTCCTACTATTTTGTTCCTTATGACGCTAAGGATGCCATAATATTCGGGTGTTCCTGCCATAGAGCTATAAATTTGCAGTATTCTGTCGACACTTTTCTTCAATGAGATAAATTCTGCTGGGTTTCCTGAAAAATCTCTTAAACTTCTTACAATGTCGGGTATTTTATCTAACTCGTTTAGGTTTCCTCTGTACCTTTCTGCTATGGTCTGGTCGTTTTCATAGTTAATATCTGCGTTAGGGTTTATTATTGATTGTACTATACTTCTACACTGTTGTGCACAAATTGACGCTATTCTGTTCTCTAGGTCTTCTGCGGATATATGGTTTGGAGGGGAATGGGGATTTGGAACGTTAAGAAGGGGTGGTCTTACTAAATTGTTAGGGTTAGCCATATTGATTCGCAAGGTTAACTATAATTTAATCCTTGTTTTTACTATTATTTTTTATTTAATTTTTTATTATTATTTTTTTATTTCTTATTTAATTAGTATAAAGGTATATTTTATTACTATAGCATCTAAAATATTAAAATAATTAATGACTTACAATATTAGGTAGACCTGCTGCATTGTTTTATTACTTACTGCTTTTTCTGATGCTGTTGCTGTTATTGGTAGTTTTGTTGTTGCTGTTTCTGATGTTGTTGTTTTCGATGATGAGTTTCCTTGTTGCTATTTCTGATGTTGTTGTTATTGATGATTAGTTTCGTTGTTGCTATTTTGATGTTGTTGTTATCGATGATTAGTTTCGTTGTTGCTATTTCTGATGTTGTTGTTATTGATAATTGGTTTCGTTGATGCTATTTTTGATGTCGTTGTTATCGATGATTAGTTTCGTTGTTGATTCATTTAAATTTCCCAGTGTAAATGGTCTTTATTTGTGCTTTATTAATTTAAAATGTTCTCTTTGCTGCTTGCTGCTTAATTTTTTCTACACAAAAATGTTTCTCACAATTTAGATTTTTATTATTTGATTGTTTGTTTTTTTTTTCTTAATTTACCGCACCGATCGCTCGAATTTCGTCTTTTTTGCATATCTTGCTACTCGGGATTCGGTAACGACACTTTATAGCGCGGTTGCCTTCGGACGGACACTACAGGCAAGGGTTTTCACGAAAAAAAATTTTATTTAAATTCTCGTGATTTTAGCTCGGGCGCCAGTTAATAAAATACTTTTTAACTTTTTATTTTAAAAAATATTTTATTTTTATAATATATTTTTTTCGTTTATTTATTATTATTTGTTGAGAAGACTATGTCTTCTTAATCCAACTTCTTTTTCTTAACTATTCTTATCGACTACCACTTAACTACTGTTTTGAAACTTAAGTTAGCAATTAGTTATATCGGAATTAAAAGTGTGTGAGCAGCGATCATCACATGCAGTGCAACATGACCGTGCATTCAATGCAGACGCTACGGCAGCACTTTTGGGTCGCGCGTGCACCGATCGGAAACGGGCTAAACAAAATTTGGAACGCAAACAGTAAATGATATTCAGCGAAAGTATAGCAAAAATATGCTAATACGTTTCGTAATAATTATTGAGAAATATAAATATATTTGGTGTTAACTTATACACAACGTATCGAATAACAAACGCGTATTTCGTTTTACTTATTATAATATTGTATTTTTTCGTATACGCAATGTACGAACTAACGAACGAGTATTTCGCTTCCCTTATTCCTAATAGATGTGCTAGTAGTTTGTTCTTGTTTTCTTTCTATTTTATTTATTGCTTCGTATTCCTAATAGTTGTGCTGTTAGTTTGTTCTTCTATTCTTTCTATTGATTGCACTCGTTAGGTTATACTTACGGATACGGGCGATAAAAAGAAAAGAGAAAAGGGTTAATGACCTTTGTATATGAAAAATATTTTTTTTCCGTTAGCAATCCTGCTTGCTTTTGTATTAACATGGACAAGAGGTATTGCTGAAAAAGTGCCGATTTGGTCTTTAAAAATATAATGGATAATTAAATGCTAATATGGGATTTGGCTACCAATTCTTGATTTTGTTTTGTTTTATTTTAATAAGATGTAATTTTTTTACTAATTAAACGGTTGCATTTACCTCACCGAATTTTTTTTTTTTTTTTTGTTTGCGAAATATTTAAATTGTATTCGCTCAATTTTAAAATTTTATTTAATTTCGTACCCTGTGTATATATGCATATACTGGCATAGGCGAATTGTATGCCGTGTGTAAGAATGTATTATATATTAACTTGTCGTACGAATAACGCGGGCAGAGAAAATGGCAAAGTGCAGGTATGCACTTCTAGTACAAATGCAAATTTGTGGAATTTAATGCAATTGTTGATACTTACATACATATGTGTGTATGTTAATTTATTTTGTTGTCAACTTTTGGTAATATATGGGATATGTATATGTACATACGTTGTGAATATTGTGCATATATGTATGGTTGATATTGTTCTTTTTCTTTTAATTTTCGAAATTGCCTTAGCTTACTTAGCGCAATCTTGCTTATTGCCAAATGAATACTTCATTGTTTTTTTTATAAAGTTTGTATGTTTGTGTACACAAGTGTAAGCGTAACTAGGAATTTAACATATATGTATATGGCAGTATATATATAATATATCAATGTACCAAACTGTTTTCGGTTTCCCGGAAATCAACCGTTAGTTCAAACACATTGGTAGCAACCGTTCTATGAAAGTATACAGTTTTTAAAAAGATGAACTGTAACTTTCAAAATACATACACATATGCCAGATCGACGTAATGGTTGACAATTTTCCGTTGATTCTTGATAACTCATTCTGGCCATCTGGGGTCTTTGTGCGCGAATTCGAGCACAAACGTGATAAGCCCCTTGTAGTTATTTCTAAAATGCCAAGAAAACCCGTGATTACAAAAAACTAATCAACAATAATTCGCTGAATGTTTATTATCAGAATGTTAGAGGTCTTAATACAAAACTTGCTGATCTGTATTTAAATAGCACTCATTGCAACTTTAAAATTATTGCTTTCACAGAAACTTGGCTGAAGCCTCACATTTTTGATAATGAAATATTCAACAGCGAATTCGAAATCTTTAGTTATAACCGGCTGAACAGAAAAGGAGGTGGTGTCTTGTTTGCTGTTCATTCTTCAATTCCATCTGAAGAAGTCGATGTTCCGCATGCAGACTTCATAGAATTTAAGTGCATTCGTATTTGCGCTAATAGTGGCCATATCTACTTAACTTTATCTTATATACCGGCTCACTCGGACATATCTGTAAATATGCAGCATGCTTCATTGATAAATAATGTCTTCTCGATGGCTAATAATACTGATTCCATGATTGTTTTGGGAGATTTCAATTTACCGTGCGTATCATGGAACTCTAGTGATGATTATACAATTCCTATCAGTACTCGCTTATGTTTTAACGAGTTCTTATATGAAATGTCGGAGTTGGGTCTTAACCAAATTAATTTAATTTCAAACGAGTTTGGTAAGATCTTAGATCTAGTTTATGTTGATAACACTTCAATGTTCTCCGTTGTCCGATGTGATCCTTTGGTTCGGCCAGAGGACCCGTATCATCCTACTTTGGAAACTAACATCGGAATCATAGCTAACTTTGCTAATAATAATACACAAGACCTTTGTTTTCGGTTCAATTTTGCGAAAGCTAATTTAAGAAGATTAATAACGAACTTTCTGAAGTAACTTGGCCAGACTACAGTAGCAATATTGAATTTAGTGCTTCCCACTTTAATGAAAGTATTTTAAACTTATGTTCCGAAGTATGGTTTTTGAAAGAATTATGTAAATTAAAAAATAGAAAATCTCGTGCTTTTAAACTTTTTAAAAAAAACTGGTTTAGTTGCTGACTATTCAAAATATTCTAATTGCTTCGACAATTTGCTGAACTTAACAAAATATGTTATAATAATTATATAAGTAAAGTAAAAAATAATATTATACGTAATCCAAAATTATTCTATGGTTTCGTCAACTCCAAACGCAGAATTGCTAATTTTCCGTCCGCTATGAAATATAAGTCTAGTATGTCTAGTGACAATCACACCATTTCTAATATGTTCGCTGAATTCTTTAAGTCCAATTACTCTCCAAAATCTCCAAAAAATGTTCTGCTTCAGCACAAGTTATGTCCGATTTCTGTCATTAATGCACCTACCATTTCCGAAGCAGACGTCTTATATCAGTTAAATATGTTCGAGCAATCATACAATTTTGGCCCAGATATGATTCCCTCATGCTTTCTTAAGAAATGTGCCAAGTATATATAACAACCCCTAACAAAACTATTTAATTCATCTCTTATGCAAGGCTTATTTCCATCCATATGGAAAAAGTCGTTTATAATTCCTTTGCATAAGAGTGGATTTAGGTCATCTATTGAAAACTATAGGGGAATAGCAAAGTTGTCTGCAATATCTAAACTTTTTGAAGCAATTATAACAGACGACATAACCTTCCGGATCTCTCCACTAATTTCTTGTTCTCAGCACGGTTTTCGTAAAGGGAAATCTACTATAACTAATTTGCTTGAATTTGTATCACATGTATCAACGGGCTTTAGGGAGAATTAGAATACTGATGTCATATACACAGATTTTAGTAAAGCTTTTGACAAAGTAAACAAAATAAACTTGATCTTCTTGAGTTTCAACCAATATTTCTAAAATGGGTTGCTTCTTATCTTGTTAATAAAATTCAACAAGCCATATTTAACGATCATTTTTCTGACATAATCAATGTTCCTTCAGGCGTTCCAAAAGGTAGCCATCTTGGTCTAATTCTGTTCTTGTTATTCATTGATGACATATCATCTGTTGTTAAGTTTTCAAAAGTTTTATTATATGCTGACGAAGTAAAACTTTTTAAAACTTATATTTCAAACACCGAAAGATGTCAGTTGCAAACAGACTTAAACAACCTAGTTTCTTGGTGTGATAGAAATGACATGCCGTTGAACCTTAAAAAATGTAAAACGATGTGCTTTTCACGTAGATCTGTAGACCCTACTTCATACGCAACACAAAACTTTAGGTTGGAACAAGTATGCAGTTTTATTGATCTGGGTGTAACTATGGACACCAAACTAAATTTTAATCTTCACGCTTCTTCCACGGTTTTTAAAGCTAAAGGCGCTCTTAGTTTTGTTAAACGTTGGTCTAAAGAATTAAGATATCCGCTTGCTACAAAAATTCTTTTTACATCTCTGGGGAGGCCTATATTAGAGTATGCTCCTGTGGTTTGGAACCCTAGTTACCAAGTCCATTCAGATAAGTTAGAGTCCGTTCAAAAACAATTTTTACTTTTTGCCTTAAATCATTTGCATTGGGATTCCAGTTTAAATCTTCCCCCTTACACTAACCGCTTAAAACTTACAAATCTCCCAACACTCGCTAGTCGTAGGGAGATGATTGGTATAATATTTCTTGTAAAACTCATAAATGGGTTACAGACTGACCCATGTCTCTTATCTGATATTAATTTTAATATTCCCGGTCGCTCTACCAGGCAGTTTAGAACCTTAATTTTAAAAATTTCTAGAACAAATTTTGAGTTAAACGAACCATTCCGCCGCATATGTCATGATTTCAATTCTCATTCCAGCACATTTGATCTAACAGACCCACTTTTTACCATTAAAAAAATTATCTTATCTACTCTTCTTAACAAGTAACATTTAAAAATTATAAACTTTAATTTAATTCTTAATTTTGGCTGTTGAAATTTTTGTTTCTGTAGCCGAGCAGCTTAAGATCGCAACGCTTAAAACTCTCTTGCCTTTTATGACTCGGCTAATTCCGCTCGTTCGCAGATTGCGCCCCTCGCGTCGGTTGGGCGGGAGAAGGGTACTCGTTGGGTATTATTATTATTAAATACAAATTCTATAAGAATAAATGGATAATGGTTTGCTTATGCCGCAGTGTCCCAGTTGTATACTCTTGGTTTCCTGTTGCTGCTGATGTTTTTTTTTTGTTTGTAAGCTTCGCGCCCATTTATTTATGAATTTTGTACACGAATTTTGTACGTTAACCTCACCGCACTGTTGTTTGTTTTTTTTTTTTTAACAATTTTGGTATATGTGTTTATGTCACAAATTTGATTTTCTTTCTTGTTTACAATAGCGCCGTTCTATCCGGCTCGAAGGACTAATGTTTTAATCACTGGCCGCTCAACTTACCACTTGTTACTTTTCGTATTTTAAAATGAAAACCAACCTCCGGTTTTACCACTTTATTCATGTAGCTTTTCACAATATAAATTTAACACTAATTGGGTATGTTTTTTCACCAATATAATCACTGCTATAAATTAACTTCAAATTGACTTTATTTCATTATTATAATCAATAATATAATTCACTTCAAATGCATGAAGATGGATCGAGCTGGAGCGCAGAGTAGCGGTGGCGGGAAAGCGAAGTTGATTCAAAAAGTCGGATGAATCAGTACTGGCCTGTGTATAGGATGACCCTTTTTATGTGGAGTGGTGTAGTGTGTGCTTTTGTGTGTGGGTCCTGGGATCTCGCGTGTGGGTGGTGTTGATGTGGAGTGTGGTGAGTGTGGCGTCAGTTATGTTACTACGTTCCTTCGTTAAATAAAACACCTTATCTTCTTGAAGGTTACACCAATAATAATCTTTACTTTTAAACTAGCTGACCCCGCAGCCTTTGTCCTGCGTGAAATTATGTATTTTGAAATGAAAAGAAAGTTAAATTCATCATTTAATTTTTGGTGTTTTTTTTGTTTTTGTTTTCAATGTAACGCAGCTTTATAAACAACATTTTTGGGCTTCTGTTCCGGTGTACAGAAAAGATGGTTTTCCAACTCGTGAGCAGCCACGGCCGTGTGAAAAACATAGCATTTCCAAATTTATGCCTCACACCTTGGGACTATCTTTAGGATCTGTTGATTGTCATCTCAAATGCAATTTTAACTGGAAACGGAATACGTTTGAACTGAAATGGGAAATCGTTAGAAATCATAGGAACTCGTAACATCAAGCATTCTCCCCCTTGTTTTCGATGAAGATTGCGAATCATAATAACGACGGATCCAACTTTGAGAAAGAGTTTAGAAATACCACTGGATAATTCACGGCGTCGTCTTCATTGTCAAGACGATCGATCGATTTGTATGAGCGCAAGTCTCCCGGAATTTGACTTTGAAACTTCCAGTTTAAGTCAACAACATCGGTATTTTTGGCAGGTAACATTGCGAGTGCACTTAAGGAATCATAGTTACGATAATTTGGTCAATGTCCGAACATTTGTGATGAGTTCACCTTTCGTGAATTGATAAAGGGAAGGTGGAATTGGTATCGAACCACCGGAAGTATCAACCAAAATTGTACCATTTCCAGTTTTTAGCAACGACCATGTAAACTGTCTTCGGCAATTTCATTTTTGTTCGTATCGCATAATAGACGCGGATTTGAAGGCTGATATGTCGAAATGATTATCGCGAAAAGTGTGCAAACTTCATTTTCATTCCAGTGATTAACATGTTCCAGGAATTTTAATTGCTGGCTTACTTCTCCAAAACTTGCACACATCGAACCATTCACAGTACGCAATGACTCAAATAAAGTTGAACCGCGTTCATTAATCAATGGCAACTGAAGGTAGAAACAATCGTCGTTTTACGGGTGGATTGTATAAATTCGTCCTAATCCATTAGTTAATAAGACACGTGGATGTCAATCTGCTGGTTGGCCTTGCTTTTTGCGTAACTATTTCTTCGACGATGCATTCCATGCATAATATCAAGGTATTTCCGAATATAGCAATGTTCTCATAAAAAGATGACTGACGAAAGTTGAGAAAAAACTCGTCAATGTTAATTTTGATGCTGGCGATGTTTCCACTAGCTATACTGTATTCTCTGGGTTGAAATACACTCTTTGGCCATTCTCCACGTTAACTGAGAGTCGGAAAACGTTTATGAATTGCAAAAGTAAATATCCGTCGAAGCGCTTTATTGCAGTTCACGTATCGACCGTATCGTTTAAGGCCATGTTGCTTCCTTTGGTGACGTACTTTCAAAAGTATTTTATCGATTTCACCACACTGCAATACTAAACACAGATATGAGTTTGGAATATGAATTAAACAATAATGGTGAATATAGTACGATCCATGTGTTGTCAACTTCGATATTCACTTTTCTAAGTTGAATGCTGAATGTTCTAACATTGTCGTCTGGTGAGCGACGCCGATAGAGTTTATATCCATCATTTCCAGTTTGTGTTTCCGAAAGAAAAGCACATGGATAGTGTTTCGTGCCCTTATTGTCAGACATACAAACCAAAAAGGGATTGTAGTGTCCGCAAGGTCCATGCACCATATTAGTTTCCACCATTTAATATAATACTGGATCTTTCTCTACATCAGGAATTCCCGGAGAAATGATTTTATCAATTTGATCTTGTGTAACCATCATCCAAAGAAGAATGTGTGCGTGCGGAAAACCTCAATTTTGCCACTCAACAGAGTACATCTAGCATCCAACAGCACCGTATATACGTTGCTTCAAGATAAAGTCAATCAAACATCGTAACTGTTGACATCGGGACGATCGCTTACTGATTAACCGCGATCCATAATTCCGCACGTATGTCGCCGCATCTTGGGAGAACTTCTTGCCTTGCCTTGCCTTGGGCTGCCATACTTTGGTAGCAAAATGAACACCGACCGATATTAGGGTGACCTCTTGGTGGCATTGTAACAAATTTCAATCTGCAATTGACCTCTTTGTGTGAAACACACGTAAAGTTTTCACTGAATAATTTTCAATAATTTTTCTTTTGAATAGCCGGAATAAAAAAGAAAGCGACCGAAATTGAACTATTCAAATAATTTACAAGTCAAAATATTGAAAAACAAAAAAAAAACAAAAAGTAAAAAAAAAATGTTTTTAGAAAAAATTTACTTTTTGGAATTATCCAATTTGCTGACTTTTCATGAAAAGTACAAGATATTTTTATTTCTAAACCTTCCTTGATCCACAACGAACAATCTCTTAAAATTTCATCAATATTGGTTCAGCCGTTCTCTTAACGTTACTAATGAACAAACATTCATTCGTTTGTATAAGAAAAAGAAAAGAGCTGTTTTTAGGAGTTTTCCGGCAATTATTCGAAATTTTTCCTCCGCAGAAACCATCTCTAAACCTCAACGAACATATTAAAAAAAGAATTATCAAATTTGGTTCAGTCGTATGAAAGTTATGAGCGCCATACATTTTGACGATTCATTTTTATTTATATAGACTAGTTGCCCCCTCAGCCGTTGCCCTGCGTGAATTTATGTGTTTTGAAATGAAAAGAAAGTTAAATTCATATTGCGTTGAAAGTCGTTTATTTGCGATTTTTCTAATATTTTTTAATGTAGCCCAGCTTGATAAACAAATTTTTTCGCTATCTGTTCTGGTGCATAAATATACAGAGAAGATGGGTTTTCAACTCGTGAATACGCCACGTATATCTGGTCGTGTGAAGAACATGGCTTTTCTAGATTTATGCCATACTTCTATCTACATATCTATCCTTTTGTCCTGTTGATTGCCATCACAAATGCAATTTTCTCTGGAAACGGAATATGTTTGAAATGAAATTACTGTCCCCTTATATTCGGTAACTGCGTCACAATTATTGGGGTTCTTTACACAGTTTCGGTGAATAAATGAAGATTGTGAAACATACTAATGACAGATCTAACTTTGAGATGCAAATTATGCTGCGGTATACCAAGCCTATCCAAAGAATTTAGAAATTCCGCTGCTTAATTCGCGGCTTTGTCTTCATTGTCAAGACGATCGATCGATTTGTATGAGCGCAAACCCTTCTGAATTTGACTCTGAATCTTCCAGTTTAAGTCATTAACATCGGTATTTTTGGCAACTAAAATTGCGCGGGTTCTCAAGCAATCGCAGTTATGACAATTTGCCATTGTTGGGATAAACATGATGAGTTCTTTCGTTGAAAAACCCTTAATTGACACGAATTTGAAGGATGATATGTCGAAATGATCTTCGCGAAAAGTATGCGAACTTCAGTGGCATGCGGAGTAGCTATCGCATCGTAAATCATTTGATTCCAGTTATTATCATGTTCCAGTAATTGTACTTGCTGGCTTGCAAACACTCTACCATTCACAGTACGCAATGACTTAAATGAAGTTGAGCCGCGAGGCGCACCATAGTCGGAAAACTTTCGTGAAATGCAAAAAGTAGGTATCCTACAAAGCGCTTCATTGCAGTTCACGTATCAATAATCGCAATGTTGCTTTCTTTGGTGATGTATTTGCAAACGTATTTCAGTCATTTCACCAAACTGTAATACTCAAGTTTTGAATGTGAATTAGACAACAGTGGCGAATATAGTACGATTCATGTGATGTCAACTTCGATATTCACTCGTCTAAATTGAATGCTAAATGTTCTGCCATTGTCGTCTGGTGACCGACGCAGACATAGCGGATATCCATCATTTCCAGTTTGCGTTTCCTAAAGAAATGCACGTTGATAGTGTTTCGTGCATTTATTGTCAGACATACAAAGCGAAGAAGGATTGTGGTGTCCGCAATGTTCATGAACCATATTGGTTTTTACCACTTCTTATAATTCTGGATCTATCTCTGGATCAGGAATTTACGAGAAAAATATTGCATCAATTTAATCTAATGTAACCACCATCCACCATCCAAAAAAGAAGAAGCGGCAAACCTCTTTTGCCCCTCAACAGAGTACATCCAGCATCTAACAGCACGTAGATTTAAGATAAAGTCCATCAAACATCGTAACTGTTGATTGAAAAGTCGTGGTGTGACATCGTGACGATCGCTGAGTGGCTATCGCGGTCCATAATTCAGCACGTACTATATGTCATCGCATCCTGGGAGTACTTCCTGCCTTCCCTTGCCTTAGGCTGCCATAAATTGATGCCAAATAGAACGCCGACCGATATTAGCGCGACCTCTTCGTGGCTTCGTAACAAATTTCAATCTGTAATTGATCTTTTTAGTTTTCACTGAATAATTTTCAAAAATTTTTCTTTTGAATAGCTTGATTAAAAACGCAAGCGACCAAAATTGAACGATTCAAATAATTTACAAATCAAAATATTGAAAAACAAAAATTGAAAAAAATTATATGAAATTATTTTTTGGAATTGTCCGACTTTTCCTAATTAAAAGTATAAAGTATTTTTATTTCTAAACCTTCCCCGATCCACAACGAACACATTAAAAAAACAATTATCAAATTTGGTTCAGTCGTATGAAAGTTATGAGCGTACATACATTTTGGCGATTCATTTTTATTTATATAGATATCATCTTTTCATAAAATTGAGAAAAACTTAAATTTTTTTAGAATTTGGTTGACAAACCTTTATTCCTATTAACAGCCTTCACTATTTGAGGTATACTATTCAAACAAATATTATCATTATTTTTAAATATCTATCATTTAGGCACATAGTATTCTTTATGTTATCTTTGAGTAGGGATATTGTGGGATTTCTTCGGAAGAATATCCTCGATTTAAGGAACGTCCAACAGTTTTCGATGGGGTGACAGTCAGGTGAATTGCCCGTCTGAGGTAATATATTGATATCCAAGTTGTGAAGGACATCAGTCGTTCGTCGGGAGGTCTGGCAAGGCACCACATCGTGCGTATAAATGTATTGGGCTGCTAAAGGATTCAGTGTTGCCAAATATGGTACAAAACCCTCTTGAAGTACATTGGTGCACTGCTCACTAGTCATCACTCCCTCAACAAAATAAATTGATCCAAGACCTACTACCGATATGCAGCTCTAAATCATTACATGGAGGGGATATTTTTCCGTTTTTTGAATGCATTTCCCCAGATAGCGTCCACACGGTTTACGTCGCACAAATTGAAAGGTTCCTTTCACCGCTTCTAGCCATCATTCGTCGCTAAAGTTAACCTTTTTTAAGGAGAAAATCATGTTTAATAGCAGGGTAACTTTGAATGGAGGACTTCCGGGAGACATTCATAACAAAGAAAAGATGCGTTCAACTGTTCTTTGCGATATTTTTACATGGGAATCATTTAGCTTCTTTTAAATTTCGATTACAGAGCGAACTTCATTACTTTACGTCGAACGCGCTAGTCAATCACAATTGATTCACTTTTGTATGTACTTTGCACCGTCAGGGCAAGTTCCCTTTTTAATACAAAACTAAGACTAAATACATTTTGATAATTTAGTGCTATTTATACGACTTTATGGTACTAGTTTCTATTTGCTGTCTGCTATGTTATTTGAAGATAGACACACTATCTACAGTCGATTGTTTGTCGTTACAAACAGTCCCGAGAAAATAGCGTGTAGGAGATAACACTTGTTATGTGTGATACCATTTCTATTTCACACCATATATTGGAATTGCTTATCACTATTTGTTTATGCATCGTTCGACATAAACAAGAGTTGTTTTGGTTTTTTTGAGAAATGAAACGTTCCTTAATTCGCTCAGACATTTTCCCATTTTGGCCAGCATTTTACCGCATATTTTGAATGTGTGCACAATATTCGCCACTCGAGTAACAGTAGCTGCACTCACTCCAATTTTTTTAAATTATTTTTCTGTAGGATGCCAGAATCACTAATTGTAAGGGTTTATTTAATTTATATTTGAAACCGAGTAATATGTAGTACACAGCCTATTTAATACTTATTCAGTGGAAATAATTCTAATTATTCGCCTATTTACCATGTTTCTAATGGTTTGGATGGGTACTGTATATGTAACCTACAATAAAATAATGAAAATACGTTTTTTATTTTGAGTGTTCAGTTGTTTTAATTCCAATTCCTTTAATGTTAAACTTAATTTCTTCTATATGTCGCCTTTTTTCAATATTTTCTTCCTTCTTTCATTTTATACAGTGCCAATTTTTCTTTGTTTAATTCTTAAATTTCTATATCTAGCGATTTCATTGCACCCTGAGTTAATGTTTTGTAATATAAAAAAAATGTTCCTCTCCTCTACTCTGTTTATAGCTACCTGCCTAAACGTAAAGCTGAAGTTTAAAATTTGTTCCGCCTATTTAGGCTGCATCTCGTCAGCTTCCACATGTGTGCTGCTCTTTACTAAATTTGTTGGTACAGCTGCATTGGTTCCAAATGCGGGTCCGTTTGGATTTACCGCCTGCTGTTAGCTGAGCAACTCGTCCACAGATTGCTCTAAAGACGTTAAGCTGCGTTGGGTGTGAGGTCCTCCACCTGTGTTGCTTCCTATTTTCTGAAATAGGATTCTCTTTAATATTAGTTTGTAGTCCAACCAAATCTAAGTAATGCATAAATTAATACAGATATATACATACATATATATATATATCCCATAAAAATTGCTTATTCTTACCTTATTCCATACGCTACCACTACGCACGCAGGGCCGATATTATTAAATTCAGACGCAATTCCTTTCCACCACTTCATCCTATTTTGTGTTTTGAGGAGCCAAACGAGGCCATTCCTCTGGCTAGGTCAGGATTTTTCTCCATCAACGACACTATCATCTCAAATTCTTTCTGGCTAGTTTTTTTTTATTCTGAAAATAAGTACATTTTAAATAAATTAAATTGTTAAAAGTATGCTTACGTTTTTTCAATTTCGCTCGCGAATCAAATAAAGGCTCGTCAAATTTTAATAGTTGAAGCAAAGCGAATTTCATAAATTCGCAAATGGCAATACCAGTTATTCATTTTCGGTAGTTCTGTCGCCACTTTAGGGCGAATTTGCTATGCGCTCGTTACTTGCAATTCGAAATAGCGAAATTCGCCTAAATTTCATTGCCTTCGCTAGTGACAATACCAGAATTAGCCTCCATGATGAAATATCCCTAAGTGGGTCGAGGCGGATCGACTTCTTCGGGACCAGAAATATGATTATCTGTAGTACTAGAATCCAGCATAGAAAAATTCATCAAGCTATCTGGCTCTCTCCGTATCGAAAAACCACCAACCACATCGCTGCTGTTGTGATACATATATCGGAAGACACATCTTCAGTTTTCTAATTTTCTTGTAATTACTATATGGTTTAGCATCATTTAAAAAGTTCATACAACTTGCGTACAGGTATAAAATATTTATGTGTGCAAAAAGAAATATTCGTCAAGTAAACATATCAGTAGGAAAAGCGGAGATAAATTTTAAAGTAAGTACAGTATATGAATAAAAATTTAAGACAACAAATTTTTTTTTTTTTGATTTTTTGTATTTCTACGAAAATCCTGAAGGATTAAGTCAATCTGACAAGTAATTGTTTTTTCTGCAAAAAGATACAGAAACACATTAACAAATTTTCTGAAAAATCCAGATAACTATGGTGTTACTAAGCGCAATGGTCGGAAAGGTACTATTGTTGACAGAAGCAAACGGCGCACTCAACAGCTAGCAACCAAAAGTCATATATGTGAGTTGCACGTAAAACAAAACCAGAGAACGTTTATAATAGAGAAGGTTCACGTTTCAAATATGGTAACTTTTCGAAGGGGTACTCGGCAGAGATGGAAGAGTCTTACCACAGACAAATTATAAGCGTGTTTCACCACGAAAATAGCAGAATTGAGCATTTTCAGTGTTAAATGAGAAAAATAAGCTAATTCCAATGTAAACAAATTTACAGATTCGTTTATTTCCTATGCGCAACCGACTCGGCATACAATTTATATGTGTGTATATGATCCGTGTATATTTAGTATCAAAGAATATACTAAGTACATATGTAAGTATGTACATAGTTATGTTAAAATTTAACTATTTTATGATGAATTCCATAAAAACTTTGCAATATTTGTATTACTAACTAAATATGCATTTTATATACTTAGGTTTGATACGACATATATTTATATACATACATAAATATGTATATATTTGCTTTGTTCATTAATCGTTTCGATATCATGTTAAAAACCAAGCGGTCGCACATTTGCTCATATATAATTATGTGTGCATGTAAACAAATACGACAGAGCATAGAGACAATGCTTGTAAATTTGTCTAGACATATGTATGTAAATATGGACACTCAATGCTTCATGCGAAATCTCCGTTGACACGGACAACCAATGGCGAAGCACGTTTTTTGCTTTCATGTCAACGAGTCAATCTGTCGACACAGCATTGTGTTGTTGGTAGAAAATCCGAGCTGTGCCGAAAAAATAAGCAAACGATCGTCTATAGTCACCGCTTCCCTTGCCGCTCTAACAGCTTCGCCTACAAACTTGCGTAAATATATATGAATATATACCTATGAGTCTGCATATATATATGTATATCGACGAAGATTTTTGCGAGCCATGGAAAAATATTTTAGAATTGACAAATATTATAAATCGACAACGGTATGTTGCCACTTTTGTCACTTCTTTCTGTGTTTTGCGAGTTTGCGGGGTTGACAATTTTCTCTTCTAGCAAAATATCAGAAATTGCTCAATTTATGATTTTTAGCTTTTGCCATGGTCGCGAAAAGACGCTTGTAGGCAAAGGCATGCTCGGGGAGACGACACCATTTGCGTTTATGAATGAAAAAGTTGTTGCTGTGTGTTTTTCTACAAATTTGGCCATCGATTATTTGGCTGCCATGCCTATTGGCTTGTGACGCTGCTGATGCTACTTGAAACGTTTGTTGTTCTTGTAGAACAATATTTGAAATTTTTTCGGATGACATACCTACATGTGAACGCATATAAGTATGTATGTTGTATATGGATTATTTGTGTGGGAATGTCACATATTTACATGTGTACGCATATAAGCATGTATGATGCTATTTCAAACGATCGTTGTTTTTGTAAAGCAATGTTTGTAATTTTTGGGGGTGACATATTTGCCTGTGAACGCATAGAAGTACATATGTATGTTGTGTATGCGTTATTAGTGTGCCAATGTCATACGCATATATTTATGTATGTAAATATGAGCAGCGCGCGAGTTACATGTACGAGTACGTATGTAAAAACACCTGACAATGCATTTGACAAATACGATGAACTGTTAAAGCAAATTGCAACATAACACCATTTCCGGCTTTTGCAATTTGCTTAAACAAATAAAGTAAGCAAAATATAATTTAACAAGTGAAATTCCTAAGAATTGTCAAAATTAATAAAAGTATGCTTGTTCAGCAATAACATGTTAAAAGTAAGTTAATATTAATAATAAGCAATTTGTAATTAGAATAAGCTTCATTTTAAGTCAATTTTATTAAATAAAGCAGTCTGTTCTTGATCGCCATCAACGTCACCTCGTTGCAATACAATTTGATTTTTTTGACTTGTTTTAAAAAACCCGTTCACCGCGACTCAACACATAATTGGCGCAGTCGGTAATCCTTGAAAAAAAAAATAAAATTTACAAGGATAGTGATAAAAGTAACTATAACACCCAAACAAATCCTGCGAATCTGTAGCCAACTTAGGAAGTTGACCAGACCCTCCAGGATAAAAATAAAATAAAATAATTTTTCGCAGTGAAAACGACCTTAAATAAAAGGCGTTAACCCACCGAAAATAACCAAAACAAAAAGAAAACCTTTTGTGTTTCGCAGTGAAAACGACCTTAAATAAAAGGCGTTAACCCACCGAAAATAACCAAAACAAAAAGAAAACCTTTTGATTTTCGCAGTGGAAACGACCATATACATATAGGCGTTAACCCACCGAGAATAACTGAAAAAAAAAAAAACAAAACAAGTTTTGCAGTGAACAAAAAAAAAAAAAAAACAACAAAGCGTGGAGTCATCATCATCGAGGCGGCAAAAAATATTCGACAACAACAGAATAATGGAACAGGAGCAGATTCAAATACCCAACGTAGAGCTCATCGAGCAACTGAGTAGAAGAGAGCAACAGTTGGAACAACTTCGACAAGCGTATGTCGAACTCCAACATCGTCAAACAACCAACGAAAATGAACTACAACGAATCATGAAAAACATTCAACATATACCCACATTCACAGGAAAAGGAGAAGTGACAATAAATTCTTTTATGAGCAGCATTGAATACCTGCTGTCAAATATAAGAGATGAGGAAGTCAAAAAGGAAGCCACCAGGGCAATATATTATAGAACGATACAAGGGGACGCAAAGGACGTAATAATAAATCTTCCACACCCGGACAACTGGACGGACATCAAGAAGGCGTTGAAATTACGATACAAACCAAATCTGGAACCCCACGAAGTCTACAGAAAAATATGCAGTGTAAAGGCAAATACGGTGAGTGAGCTAGCAATACTTGTACAAAATATTAAATATAAAGCTGATGAACTTAGAATTTATTATAAGGACGATGTAGGGATAGACATGAGCAACGTGGACAGTCTTTTAGTGAACACAATTAAAGAAATGACACAGGGGACATTGTTAGATAAAATTTACGAGGAACATGACCTTTATAATATTATAGAGATAATGACAAAAAGAAGATATGAAGATACATGTATTAGGCCGGAATTAAAAAAAACAAAACTAGTATATGGACAGCACGGACAATACAACAAAAAATACTATGACAAACATATAGGCAAAGATGACAGACCAGGTCAAGTTCGGAAAAATGTCCAAAACTCTCCACAAAATAAAGGAATTGTTGAAAACAATTCTAATCAATTTAGGCAGAATTTTCAACAGAGAGGCACTCGAGGTAATAATTCTCAACAATATGGGCAAAGATTCCCAACATATAAAGATAATAATTCAGGTAGAGAGAGGAGAAATATAAACTCAAACCAATTAAGGCTAGATAGAGGAGAACCTATGGAAGTAGATAATATAGAATTCGATCAAGAGAGATCTCAAATGGCAGGACACCCTAGCAGTAGTAGCAGCCAAAATCGCTTGCAAACGCCTAGGCACAGCTATACAGAACTTGAAGATTATAGGGAAATTAATGAATCAATTTTTTTTACAAGGAAGCCTCGGAGAGCTTACCACGAATAGTAATAACAATAAAAAATAAAAAATACATTGCGCTAATAGATACGGGAGCGAATATAAGTTTAGTGGACTCTGAATTGAACGAATTTCGAAAAATTCCACTTAAAAATAATATAACAATCAGAACAGTAACAAGCAAGGAAACAATTACCCATGAAGTGCATACGGAAGCACCAAAAGAATTCAATTTACCTGAAAACGCGTACATAAGATGGAGATCGACATCCTTAAAAAATAGGAAATATAATTTCATAATAGGAATTGATTTATTAAATAATTTAAACACGATGATAAATCTAATAGATGGAAAAATTTCACTAAATAAAAAAGAATCAGAATTTTTAAATAAACCATTCAATTTCAGTGAAATATGTACCCTAGAAGCAACAAATGAGAAATTAAAAGAAATTAAATTAGATCATCTAAATGCAGAAGAGTTTAGAGAAATCACGAAATTATTGAAAAAATTTGAAAACCTTTTATTTAAAGAAGGAGAAAAATTAACAAGTACTACGGAAATTCAACACGAAATAAAAACTACTACAGAAGAGCAAATAAATTCTAAATTATATAGATATCCACCCCAGCATGAAGAAGAAGTTAGAAAACAAATCAGAGAAATGGAGGAACAAGGAATTATAAGGAAAAGTAATTCTCGTTATTCCAGCCCTTTAATAGTAATTCCAAAGAAAATGGATAACTCAGGGAAAAGAAAGTACAGGATAGTAATCGATTATAGAAAGTTAAATGAGGTAACAATAGATGATAAATATCCTCTTCCTAACATTGATTCAATTTTAGATAAATTGGGACGAGCCCAATATTTTACAACACTAGACTTAGCAAAAGGTTATCATCAAATTACAATCAAAGAGGAAGATAGGTGTAAAACAGCGTTCGTAACACCTCATGGCTTGTATGAATTTACAAGAATGCCATTCGGGTTAAAGAATGCACCAGCAACCTTTCAACGACTCATGAACGAAATTTTACGAGAATTTATAAACAAAACATGCGTGGTATACTTAGATGATATACTAATCTTTAGTACAACGTTACAGGAACATATACAATCAATTAGAGATATTTTCAAGGTTTTAGAATCAAAAAATTTAAAAATACAAATGGATAAATGTAATTTTCTGAAAAAAGAAACAGAATTTTTAGGACATATTTTAACAAAAGATGGTATCAAACCGAATCCAAATAAAATCAAAGTGATAGAAGAATTAGAATTACCAAAAACGGAAAAACAGATTAAGAGCTTTTTAGGTATAACAGGTTATTATAGGAAATTTGTTAAGGATTAAGCAAAGGTAGCACAACCAATTACAAAATATCTAAAAAAAGGAGTCCGAATTAATATAAAAGATCCTTCATATATAGAAGCATTCGAAAAACTCAAACGATTAATAAGCTCGCATCCAATTTTACGGTATCCAAATTTTGAAAAATTATTCACATTAACTACAGATGCATCAAATTATGCAATAGGAGCATTTATATCTCAAGAAGGACACCCAATATGTTATGCATCAAGAACGTTAAATAATCATGAACGAAATTATTCAGCAACTGATAAAGAGTTTTTAGCAATTATTTGGAGCGTAAACTACTTTAGACCATATTTATACGGTAGAAAATTTAAGATCGTAACAGATCATCAACCAATTAAATATTTACATTCAAAATATAGAGGGAAGGACATGTCACCAAAACATCAACGATGGTTGTTAAAATTAGGTGAATATCAATTTGACATCGAATATATTAAAGGAAAGGAAAACAGAGTAGCAGATTTTCTTAGCAGAATACAGGATAATGAAGATGAGGTAAAAGAAAATGAGGATGAAAATACCGATGAAATTTCAGAGCATGACCTAAATATAGTCAACAATTTAGATGACGATACATCAATGCAAACAATACATTCAGCAGAAGAAAATTTACAAGATCATTTTTATATAAAGGAGGAGATAGTTAATAAATATAAAACCCAAATTATTTTGACGAACAATAAGACAGAAGAACTAAAACAGATACATGGAAAAAGAATTATTTTTATTTCAGAGTACGATTTCGATAGATTAAGTGAAATATTTAAAAAATATATAACAAAAGGAAAGGTAGGAATTTATTCGGAATTATCCGAGCGGCAGTATAATATAGTACAAGAGAAACTAATAGAAATGTTTTCAAATGATAAACAATTAGAATTTATAAAAAGCACAATGAGAGCACAGGATATAGAAACAGAAGTGGAAGCTGTTAAACAAATTTCGTTGTATCATATTAGAGAAAGTATGCATTCGGGCATACAAGAAACGTATAATCAACTCAGAAATAAAATATATTATCCTAAATTAGGAGAGTTAATACAAATAGTAATTAACCAATGCGAAATGTTGTAAATTTAGTTTTATCTGGAAGCCGAACTAAAACACGTCATCTTCAAGTGAACTTAAAACGGAAGTAAAGTATATTTTATTAAAGAATAATATGTCCGCTTATATGAGCAGAGTTGCATTTAATAAGTATAAATGATCGTTCTATTTAATTTTCAACACTTCTCCTGAACGATAATTCATTAAATACGAGATAAAAATTCAAAACATTTCAATATTTAGTAGAAATAAACAGAAATATTAATTCATTCAAAACATTTCAATGTTTAGGAAATATAAACAAAATTATTAATTAATTCAAAGTATTTCAGTACTTAAGTAAAATAAACAATGTTATTAATTCATATCTGATAAACAATATCAACTTATATTTGACAGACCTATCGCTTTAGCTATGTTCAAATGCTTGACTTTAGGTACGCCTTTTGTTAGGATGTCTGCTAACATGTTGTTTGTTGGTGTGTAGCACAATCTTCTTTTACCGCTCTCTATCTTCTGCCTAATAAATTTACCCTTTATATCAACGTGTTTTGTTCGAGGCGAGTACGTATTGTTTAAAGCGACATGAATAGCACTTTTGTTGTCACAATGTAAGTCCATTACGGTTGATGCTTCTGGTGTCAATTCATCTTGCAGTCGCTGGAGCCACGTTGCCTCTTGGATGGCTGCTGTCATGGCCATAAATTCGGCTTCAGTTGATGATAACGCTACTGTTCGCTGGCGACGAGTGGACCAAGAAATAGGAGCACCTTGTAGCTTGAAGACATAGCCGGTGGTTGATCGTCTTTCGACTAAGTCGCTACCCCAATCTGCATCGCAGAATCCAACAATGTCGCTTGTAACTGCATTGAATACAAGCCCACTGTTTATTGTACCTTTTAAGTACCTCATGACGCGTTTAACAGCAGTCCAATGGCCTTTACCTGGGTTTGAGGAGAATCGGCTTAATAAATTTACTGCGAAGCTTATGTCAGGACGGGTGATCTGCGAAGCGAATAACAAACAGCCAATAGCCTGCATGTAGGGTACTTTCGCCATTTCCTCTTTTTCAACGTCAGTAGTTGGCGACATTTCGCTGCTCATTTTTTGGTTTATGTCAATAGGTGTTGCCATAGAGTTGCAGTCGAACATTTCAAAGCGCCTTAACATGTCTGCTATATATTGATGCTGGTCAACCTCAATTGTACCCCGTACCTTGTTTCTTTGGACCCGCATACCAAGAACTGATGCAACTTCACCAAGGTCCTTCATTTTAAATCGTGATGACAACTCTTCCTTCAATTTGTTCAAACAATCTGCTCTATTTGAAAACAGAAGCACGTCGTCAACGTATAACGCCAGATAAAGTTTTTCGTCGCCTCTTATGCGATAGTACACGCACTGATCAACCTCACTTCGTGTCAAACCAATGCTTAATAAAGCGTCATTGAACTTGTCGTTCCACAACCGGCTTGACTGTTTCAGACCATAGAGTGATTTTTGTAATTTGCATACACGCCCTGACCCATCGTTGAATCCATCTGGCTGAGTCATATAGATGTCGTCATATAATTCAGTATTTAGAAATGCGGTAATCGCATCCATTTGATGGAAAATTAAATTGTATTTAGCTGACAGTGCAAGCAAAAATCTTAGCGACGTATATCTGACTACAGGAGCAAATGTTTCCTCATAGTCGACACCATACTTTTGATTGCATCCCTTTACAACCAGTCTAGCCTTTCGACGCACAAACTGACCATTTGCATCCACTTTAGTTTTGAATACCCATCTACATTTAATGGCCTTTTTACCAGGTGGCAATTCAGTCAAACACCACGTTTTATTAATTCGAAGGGAATCCATTTCTGCCTGAGCGGCTGCTTTCCATTCATCTGAATAAGTACTGCCCATCGCTTCTTGTATAGTATTGGGGTCACACGAGACAAAATCAACTGCGGAAAAATTATAATCCTGTCTCTTACCTGCGACTCTCTTAGAACGCCTCAACATATTTTCTTGCGCGTCTTCTGCTGTTTCAGAATCATTTGCGTTTTCATGGACAGGGGAATGGCTGTTGAATTTAATTTGATTAACTTCAACATCTGCACTGCGCTTCTTTTGCTGTTGATCTACATTCGATAATTCCTGATTTTTATTAATTTCATTATCTTCTGCTGAATTATGAATGTTGCGTAATTTATTTTCAGGGGAATCGCTGTTTGACTTGACTTGATTAACCACAATATCATCACTATGATTACTTTGCTGTTAATCTGAATCATTTTCAGATGGAATTTCGAAAATGTAGTTGTTCCTTTTTTCGTCTTTGTTATGCGCTTCGATAAAGCTAACATGACGGCTTATCACAATTTTTTTGGTTTTATTATTGTACAAGCGGTATGCTTTGGTAGCCGCACAATATCCCAACATAACACACTCGACGGACTTACTATCTAGCTTTTTGCGTTTTTCACGTGGTATGTGACACATAGCTTTACAACCAAACACTCTCATGTGTTTCAAACTTGGTTTTTTTTTTGTCCATAGTTCCACTGGAGTTTTCGAATTAGATTTAAAGGGTACACGATTTAATATATAAGCTGCAGTGTTTGCAGCTTCTGCCCAAAATTTATGACTTAAACCCGAGTCTATTAGCATACAACGCACTTTCTCAATTAATGTTCGATTTAATCTTTCGGCTACACCATTTTGTTCAGGTGAATAGGGCGACGTGGTTTGGTGCACTATACCCGCTTGCGCTAATAAGTTTTTAAATTTTTCGTTGGTGTATTCGGTTCCATTATCCGAACGCAACACTTTAATTTTTCGCGACAACTGATTCTCTACGAGATTTTTAAACTTTACGAATTCTGCAAAAACTTCCGATTTACTTTTTATTGACACTAAGAAAATTTTGTGAGAAAAATCGTCAATAAATGTAACTATATAACGAGAGTTAGAAAACGATTTTACCGAAAATGGTCCCATAACATCCGAATGTATTATGTCTAATAAACCTTCAGCACGTGTTTCACTGATTTTAAAAGATGCTCGCGATTGCTTTCCTTTTAAGCATGTAATGCACTTTTCATCGTTCATTTTTCCGAATTCTACGCCGTACGATGCATTTTTTACTTTACGCAAATGTTCGTCGCATATATGTCCCATTCTTCTGTGCCATAATTCATGTTGTCGCGCAATGAATGTTTTATTTATTTGATTTTTAGACGAGATTTCACAATTTAGCCGGTATAGCCCATTTACTTCACATGCACTGGCAATTAACTTTTGTTCATTGTTGTAGATTTTACAATCATCATTCTCAAAAACAACTTTATTGCCGTATTTGGTCATTTGTCGAACCGACAACAAATTTGCACAAAGCTCCGGCACATATTCCACGTTTTTCACAACACTTTCATTTTTTGAATGTTTTGTTAACAACACCATGTTTATATCACCTTTTGATCTCACTGAAAGAGTTTTGTTATTTGCGATTAGAATGTTTTTATTTTGTACCGATTTTTCATTTACCATTATGTTATTATTTCTGGTCATGTGCGAAGTTGCGCCAGAATCAATGAACCAGTCATCTTGATGAATGTCATGTGTAAAGAGAGAAGCGAAAAGAACATTTTTTGTTTTATTAAACGTGCTGCCATCTCGTTTCGATTTGTTTGGGCATTGTTTTGCAAAATGACCTAATTGCTTACAAGAGTGGCACCGAAATTTTTTTTCTTTCGGTTTCCCTTTAGAGTATAGGACATTTTCAGAAAATTTATGGTCAAATTTTACATCCTGCAGTAATAGGGTTTTAACACTATCGATCGTCAGCTTTTCCTTTGAATTTTCAACAGCCAGCACTAGAGCACGGAAATCGTCTGGTAGACCTGCTAACATCAATGATGCAGTGAGCTCTTCGTCAATGTTCAGTCCAGCATTTTGAACTTTTAGTGACGTCATTACTATGGAGTTGACATACTCTTGTGTGGATACGTAATCCGAGAGTTGGCATTGAACTAATTGTTTCAGGAGCTCCACCTTGCGTGTAAGACCAGTGTCCTCGTATGCAGAGAGTAACGCTGTCCACGCCTGCTTTGCGCTTTCTGCCGTTGCGATGTGTGAGAAATTATTTGGTTCTATCATCAGCGTAATTTCTGCTAATGCACGTTGATCGGAATCCAGTTCTTTTTCTGTAGACACTGCCGATAGCCCATTTTCAACTATCTTCCAGCAGTTTTTAATGATTAAATATGACTTCGCGTGCCGCTTCCATACATCGAAATTTTCGCGACCTTTAAGTTTTTCGAATGGAAAAGTTAACGCGTTGGTTGCCATGCCAAAATCTATATTCGTAATTATCTAGCTCACAGTAATCAATCCGCGCCGGAAACCTTTTTCAAAGTTTACTTTTCATGCTTTTCTACTTGAACCGATATTATTTCGTGACTTATAGGCCCATAACCTGTTGTAAATTTAGTTTTATCTGGAAGCCGAACTAAAACACGTCATCTTCAAGTGAACTTAAAAC
The DNA here is from genome assembly GCA_027475135.1 of Bactrocera correcta. Classification (NCBI taxonomy): domain Eukaryota; kingdom Metazoa; phylum Arthropoda; class Insecta; order Diptera; family Tephritidae; genus Bactrocera; species Bactrocera correcta. Next base: position 36,266,986 of record CM050322.1, on the reverse strand, counting down.
GGAAGTAAAGTATATTTTATTAAAGAATAATATGTCCGCTTATATGAGCAGAGTTACATTTAATAAGTATAAATGATCGTTCTATTTAATTTTCAACATTATAATTTAATGCCAAGAAGTAAAATATGATAGGAGACCTATTAAACAAAAATTTTTTCATACAGAAACGCCGACGAAGAATAATGAAATAATCCACATAGACACCTACGTAATAAAAAGATTCCATTTTTTAACAATTATAGATAAATTTTCCAAATATGGAGTAGCATATCCTTTAACTGATAGAAATCATATTACATTCATCGAACAATTAGAAGATTATTTTACCAAAATAGGAAAACCGAAGAAAATAGTAGCTGACAATGATTTTAATGCTACAAGAATTAAGGAATTTTTAAATAATGAAAATATAGAACTCCATTTAACCAAACCCAACAGTCATACGGGTAATGCAGACATTGAAAGACTCCATAATACAATTTCAGAAAAATTTAGAATGTTATATAAATTAAATAAAAATGTATCAGTTAAGCAGCTAATTCAAAAAGCTATTAGGAATTATAATGATAGATTTCATTCTACAATAAAATTCACACCCAACGAGGTACATAACAATAAAATAGATAAAGAGATAGTAAGAAAAAATTTAGAACAGCAAAAAGAAAGGACAATCAACAAACTAAATAGGAACAGGGAAGACTATACAGAACAAAGAACGGAAGGATTTATAAAAAATTATAAAGCAGTTAGGCACAAGGAACAGCCTAAATATAGAAAACAAAACTTAGAAAAAATCCATACTAGTAATATAAAGAGACCTTTAAAATTTACAGATTTGGATAATGTGGACAATAATAGCTCTAATGACACAAGGTTGTAACGGGACAATAGATTTAACAGAAATTAAGGAACAAAACGGATTTATAGATTTACAGATTAGAGATCAAACAGTACCGAAAGATAGCGATATAATACTACATATTATTGACATTCAACAATTAGAAAATATTATTAATGCTATGACAGATAATGTAATTTTGATGAAATTGGAAAATAAAGAAATATTGCAAAGAGAATTGTTAGATACAAGAAACAAACTACTGACACTTATGACAGTTAGAAATAGAAATAAAAGAGGACTGATTAATGCAATTGGCAGTATGTCAAAATGGCTTTTTGGTACAATGGACGAAGACGACAGACAAAATATACAGACATATTTTTTAAAAACGAACGACTCAATTAACGAACAGATTAAAATTAATTATTATTTTTCATCAGCTATCGATCACTTAAAAGAGATTGTTAAAAGTGACAGGGTAAAAATTGAAAGAGAGCTTAATTCAATAAATAAACTTTTATATGAGGAATACAAACAAACGTTATATTTAGATCAGTACACCAAAATTCAGTTATTAAAAAGTAAAGTAGAACACATACAAGAAAATGTGGTATCAGCTAAATATGGGATAATACACCCGAATATTTTAACGAATGAAGAAATTATGAAATATAACATTGATTATAATAAACTAAAATATATACAACTAGGAACAGTAATTGTTAATAATACGTTTCTAGTATTTGGAATAAAAATACCAAAAAATTTTGAAAATGTAAAACTACGAAAAATTATCCCAATACCTAACAGACAAAGTAATGAAATAGATGTAAAAATAGAAGAAATATTTACTTACAAAAACAAAACATTAATATTTGAAGAAAATAAATCATTAGATCAAATGAAAATAAGCAAACATTGTATTTTAAGAAATAATTGTAATCTGGTAAAATGCAAAGAACTCGAAATAATACAATTAAATGTCAAAACAGTTCTTATTAAAAATGCAAACACTTCAAAAATCAATAATACATGTAATCAAGATTTTCCATTAATAAGTGGAAACTATATACTAAGATTTAATAATTGTTCAATTAGAATTAATGACTATTATTTTTCAAATTTTGTAGAAGATATAAAAGAAAATATTGTAACATTAAAATATAAAGACAGTCAGAATTTCACGAAAAAAATTACCTTTGACGAAATAGTAGAAGAGCATAAATCGAATATAGAAAACATTTTTAAATTAAAAATTCATACGAAAATATCTCATATTTGCAACATATTAAGCATAATTATAATTATATTAGTAGCTACTGTCATTATAAAAAAACACAAATATATAAAAATTATATTAAATAAAAGAATTCAGGAGAATTCTACTATAAAGGGGGGAGTAGTTACATGTACGAGTACGTATGTAAAAACACCTGACAATGCATTTGACAAATACGATGAACTGTTAAAGCAAATTGCAACATAACACCATTTCCGGCTTTTGCAATTTGCTTAAACAAATAAAGTAAGCAAAATATAATTTAACAAGTGAAATTCCTAAGAATTGTCAAAATTAATAAAAGTATGCTTGTTCAGCAATAACATGTTAAAAGTAAGTTAATATTATTAATAAGCAATTTGTAATTAGAATAAGCTTCATTTTAAGTCAATTTTATTAAATAAAGCAGTCTGTTCTTGATCGCCATCAACGTCACCTCGTTGCAATACAATTTGATTTTTTTGACTTTTTTTAAAAAAACCCGTTCACCGCGACTCAACACATAATTCGCGCATGTTATTATTGATAAGAGATAATATGATTTGAACTCGCGAAAGCGAACATAAACACATACATATGTATGTATGTATGGTCATGATACATGTGAATATAAGTTTTGAATGATAAAATGTACGATTGATGTATTTATCATTATTGTAATATTATATATTTCATTTTTTTAATAATATTATGATAGTTTGTTATATACATATGTATGTTATGAAGTATACATATACATAAATATGATTTGATGTATTCAAAAAATAATTATAAAAAGCAATATATAGTTTTGAGCATATTTTTATTCTACGCTCAGCTCTGTTCAAGCGAAAATGTTAAAATTTCTCCTGCCGAGCTGGCAGTGGTGAAACTCTTCCATCTCGACCGAGTTAGCCAAAAATATTTTTGCGATCTCCGCGTGGTGAACCTTCTCTATGATAGACGTTCTCTGACAAAACGGCCTTAATGTGGCTAAACAACGTGTGCATAAAATATAATACAGTAGAATCCCGATTATCCGAATATCCGATTATCCGGACTCATTCGTCTCGGCTCTAATTGTCAATTTAAAAATGTTTTGCCGGCGCAATGATACATGTTACGACAAGTTTATTTTCGCGTCCGATCGTGTTACGTGTACTAAAAGAAATTTTATTTGGACGGACCAGATGGTCGTAAGGCTTCGAGACGCTCAAACGAAACATGCCATAACCGCGTTCATGGTGATGTATCGGTTAACAACCAACTCCTTGATTTTTCTTGTTACTTTCATGGTGATAAATAAATTTTCCAGCAAGACAATGCACCGATCCATATAGCGAAAAAAGCAAAGTCGTTCTTTAATTCTCGATCGAATGGGACAAAATTGATACGTCCGTACCGAAACAACTGGTGGGGTATATGCCTCATCGTGTACGATTGGTGAAAATACACAAGGTAACACCATCCTTCATTAAAAAATTAAACACTATTTTATGTTTAAATGAAAAGAAATGTAATTGTATTGAAATAGTTTCTTGCACATATAAATGTTATATATGGAAATTTTGGAAAATTATTATTTTTTTAATTTCCCATTCATTAATTGTTCTTTTTATAAGTAACTAGCTGACCTCGCAGCCGTTGTCCTGCGTGAAATTATGTGTTTTAAAATGAAAAGATACAAATTCATATTGTGTTGATAATCATTTATTTGCTTTTTTTCTACATTTTTTTTTCAATGTAACGCAGCTTGATAAACAACATTTTTTGGTTTCTGTTCCGGTGCGTAAATGTACAGAGAAGATGATTTTCCAACTCGTTTCCACGTATATCTGGCCGTGTGAAAAACATAGCATTTCCAAATTTATGCTCTCCTATGATCGTCATCTCAAATCCCAAACATTCTGCCCCTTATATTTGATAGATGCGTCACAATCAGATTGCGAAACATCATAACGACAGATCCAACTTTGAGACGCAAATGATGCGGTGGCATACCAAGCTTCTCCAAAGAATTTAGAAATTTCACTGGATAATTAACGGTGTCGTCTTCATTGCCATGACGATCGATCGATTTGTTATACCGCAAGTCTCCCGGAATTTGACTTTGAATCTTCCAGTTTAAGTCAACAATATAGGACGCGGATTTGAAGGCTGATCATTTCGTAAAGTGTGCGAACTTCAGTGGAATTTGAAGCAGCTATCGCATCGTCCATCGTTTGATTCCAGTGATTATCATGTTCCAGCAATTGTAATTTCTAGCATGATACTCAAAAAGTTGTACACACCGTACCATTCACAGTATGCAATGAATGAATTTGAACCGCATACATTTATCAATAGCAATCAAAAATAAAAGCAATCGTCGTTTTTCGGGTGGATTGTGTAAATTCGTCCTAATGCATTAGTTGAGAACACACCTGGATGTCAATCAACTGGTTGTCCTTGCTTTCTGCGTAAATATTTCTTCGACGATGCATTCTTTGCATAATATCGATTCATTTCCAAATAGAGGAAGTTCTCGCAAACGGTTCACTGACGAACGTTGATAAAAAACTCGTAAACATTAATTTTGTTGGTGGCGGTGTTTCCACTGGATATACTGTATTCTCTGGGTAGAAATAGACTCTTTGTTCATTCTCCAAATTAACTGCGAGATATTGCTTCCTTTGGTGACGTACTTACAAACGTATTTAATCGATTACAACAAATTGCAATACGCAACATTGACATGACTTTTGAATGTGAATTAGACAACAGTGGTGAATATGGTACGATCCATGTGTTGTCAGCTTCGATGTGTTGTTCGATATTCACGCCTCTAAATTGAATGCTAAATGTTCTGCCATTGTCGTCTGGTGAGCGACGCCGATACAACGGATATCCATCATTTCTAGTTTGTGTTTCCGAAAGAAAAGCACGTGTATAGTGTTTGGTGCATTTATTGTGAGACATGCAAACCGAAGTGGGATTGTGGTGTCCACAAGGTCCATGAAGCATATTGGTTTTCATCACTTCGTATAGTACTGGATCTTTCTTTGCATCAGGAATTTCCGCATGATTGAATGATTTCTTCGATTTGATCTGGTGTAACCACCATCCAAAGAAGAATGTGTGCGTGCGGAAAACCTCTCTTTAGCCCCTCAACAAAGTACATCTAGCATCTAACAGCGACACATATACGTTGCTTCAAGATAAAGTCCATCGAAGCTGTTGCTTGAAAAGTTTTCCTGTGACATCGGGACGATCGTTTGCTGATTGACCACAATCCATCGCATCCTGGGAGTACTCGGTCATGTGCCTTGGGCTGCTAATGTATGTTGATGCCAAAAAGAACGCCGACCGATATTTGCGCGACCTCTTCGTGGCATCGTAACAAATTTCAATTTGTAATTGTTCACTTTGTGTGCAACACACATAACGTTTTCACTAAATAATTTTCAAAAATTTTTGAAGCAAACGACAAATTTGAACGATTCAAATAATTGAAAAACAAAACAAAAAAAATTAAAAAAAAAATTGTATGGGAAAAATTAATTTTGTGGAATTTTCCAATTTTCGGACTTTTCCTCACGAAAACCATACAGGTTTTTTATTTCTAAACCTTACCCGATCCACACAGAACATTCTCTGAAAATTGCAGCAAGATTGGTTCAGTCGTTCCCATAGCGTTACTAATAAACCAACATTCATTCGTTTGTATGGAAAAAACAAAAGGGCTGTTTTTAAAGGGTTTGCGGCAGTTATTCGAATTTTTCTTGCCGTAAAAACCATCTTTGTACCTCAACGAACATTTAGAAAAAAGAATTGGTCAAATTGGTCCAGGCGTTGTTGAGTTATGCGCTTACCAACACATTTTGCGATTCATTTTTATATATAAGATTAAAGTTGAAATATTGCACACATAATTATTTGACGGGGGGTATATAAGGAGTAAAGTCAACGAAGTGTTTGAAAATCTTGATATTCGTTATATGGGGCTAGGACAAATTTTCAACCGATTTGAACCATTTTAAGCACAAAGGTACAGTGTTATTAGGAAACCACGATCTATAAAGGATTTGTGCGGAAAGTAATAGGAGTCGATTAAAAAAAAAAATGAACCAATCATTACAAATCTTTAAAAACTTTCAAAATGGGCTCCTTCTGCGCCGATGCAGCGCTACAATGTCTTTTTGGACCCGATTGACCCTTCGTTTGAGTCTCTTGAGGACTTCCACGTAAAACTTGGCATTGACGATTTGTCCAGGCAGAACAAATTCATGGTGGACAATGCCTTTGATGTTAATAGTAGAAACACTCAAAAACGCTTCCTTCCTTCCTTCCTTATCGGCAAAATGAGTGCACAGTGGAGAACGTGTCAAGAACGTAGAAATCAGCTGTTCTTTTTTGTTTACATTTCATTTGTTTCACATTTCATACAATTCAACAAAAATTGCGTAAGCAGCAACATGGAAGTGGAGAATAGTGATCAAATGCTTTTATAATTGTACGAATTGTACTCTTTATATAATTTATATAAACAGTATAAAAACAAAAAACGAAAGAGAAGGTACAAAATTCGCCCAATCAATCAAAACTGCGGCGTTTGCGGTTACCAGATAAAAACTTTTCTGGTAATGAAAAATAGGGAACCAGAACAATTTTTTTTGCATACAAGGATGCCGCCGGACGTTTATGATTTGCTTCTGAATTTGATATCGAAATCCTTGAAGAAGCCAAGGCAGCGGATTGGACCCGAGGAAAGGCTCTCGTTGGTATTACTATAAGTTGATTTGTTGTGTTTTGCGAATTAATATACGTATGCATGTATATACATATGTACTTCTCTTACAATTGTTAGCTATTTGTCACAAGGCGTTTCGGTGCAGAGCATTGCATGGAGCTATAAGTTAGGAAAGTCAACAGTACGCGAAATCATATTAGAGACGTGTGAAGTAATCTGGCAGCTACTTTCCCCAATTTATGTAAGCGAGCCAACAGAGTCTCAATACAAGGACATTGCAAAAGATTTTTATAATATGTGGAACATTTCGAATTGTGTCGGTGCAATTGATGGTAAGCACGTTGCTATTAAGTGCCCGGCCAATTCCAATTCGATGTTTTACAATTATAAAAAATTCTTTAGCATTGTTTTGATGGCTGTATGTGATGCGAAATATACGTTCACAGCAGTTAGTATTGGCAGCTATGGAAGTCAAAGTGACGGAGGTGGTGTATATTAAATTGATTAACATTATAGTATAATGCATTTCTGTTATTATTTATGCAGGAATCTTTCGACTTACTCCATTTGGCCATGCATTAATACAAAACACTCTGCCTTTGCCACCACCTGTGCCACTGTCTGACGTGTCACCGGAACCTTTTCCTTACTTTTTTGTTGGAGATGCCGCATTCCCATTACGAAATAATTTAATGCGCCCATTTCCTGCAGCTAATCTAACACACACGAAACGTATTTTCAATTATCGATTGTCACGCGCTCGTAGAGTCATAGAAAATTCCTTTGGTATATTGACTGCTCGGTGGAGAATTTTGAAAACAACGATTGAATGTAATCCAGAAAATTGTGAAAAAATTGTGTTGGCTTGCATAGCCTCACACAATTTTATAATGTTGAATGATCACAATCGCTGGTATTGTCCGGGGAACTATTTAGATAGAGTTGAAGGACATAACGTTGTTCATGCCGGTGAGTGGCGCCGCGAAAATGAAAACAATTCTTTACGACCAATGCGAACTTCAGTGCGTAGAGGTCCTTCAAGTGCGTTTAATTTACGCGAAAGACTTGCTAACTATTTTATAAATGAAGGATCTGTACCATTCCAGAACAATATAGACTCTATCACAGGAGGACCATATGCTCCTGGAGAACCTTATTAAAAATAATCACCTTTTTTTAAATTTATGAGATTATTTATTTCATTTCATTCATTTTTTTAATTAATAACAATGTTTAAACTTATTTACTAATGGGCTAATGGATAACGAAAATAAACACATAAATAAATATAAAATTATAATTTAAAAATAAATATGTATATCTTTCAATGTTGTTATGAAATATCTTCATGTTTACTCATTCTGCACATCAAACACAGCCTGTAATGCCTTTTCCATAGCTCTCGTTTGCTTTGCCTCGTCCATTTTGTTTAAAATAGAAGCCATTTATGAGGTGAATGATTTTACAGCTGGATTTGTACTTTGTTGTTGTTGAGTCTGCTGGGTAGGTTGTATAGATTCGATTTTATGTTTGAAAACCTCGATGGCCTCAATCATCTTCTGGTCAACCTCGCTAGAAGTTGGCCCAGATGACCCTCGCTTTCTACCCCTGTTGTTTGCAACTTGCGTATAGCAGGATGGTGAGGGAACCTAGGTTGATGCCGAAGGACTCGGGGATGGTATACTTTGCGCCACGGGGAAAGGAGCCGATGGCGACGGCGGTGATATTCCTATTGGCGACAAGGGCCATAATGGTGGTGATTCCTCCTGCGCATCTCCTTGTACCAATGTTTCGTCTGTTGATTGACCCGTAGCAGTAGCAATATCGTTTACACAAATATTGTGTGAAAATCTAATCCTGTAAATTTAAGATTTTGTTTCAAATACAAGTATGTATGTATATTCATTTAATAAACTAAAACTTACGGTCTCGGCAAAATATGTGGCTTGAGGAATTTCATTGAATCTAATAGATGCCACTGTCTTTGAAATTCAGTCCCGCTGCCTGTGGGGGCATTAGCCTTCCGCGCTTCCCTCCCGTACCGGTCCCTAAGTGTCAGCCATCTACGGCGACACATTTCTCCTATAAAAATATAATTATTTATTATTAACAACATAAACAATAACATAACAAATCAACTTACCACTTGCGTTCAATTCCCTCCCAATTTCGTTCCACAAGGCATCGTTTCTTGATTGCAGCTTGTAAAATGGACTGCTCTTATTGTACAACTCACTTTTACTTTCCACTAAACTAATAAGTTTTTCGTCATCCATTTTTTTTTTATTTATAAGCACAAATTAAAAATCCAACAAACTCTTTGATTTGACGTTTGTTTTAATGGCGCTTGATTACATTTGAACAACGTTGCCATTGCCCAATACGCATATATAGTTTTGAGCACATTTATGTTTTCAATTACAATTTTTACAATATAAAATATATAAACTGAAAACAAACTATTAAAAATAGTTTATATATTTATAAATAATAGCATTCGACTCTGATTTTGAGTTATTTTAAGAAAATTTTAAACATATTGAAACACATTGAACAGATTGAATTATAAAAGTTGATAATTACTCCAGTATATTGATATTGGCAACTCTGGGTTGTGAGAGAGCAATCAGCTGCGACGTTTGCGACGCAAAAATCCAAATGTCTCGGATTCTCACGTCATCCCACGTCAAAGAGAGAAGGGAGTAGCGTTTTTCACTGTGCAGTTACATTGCGCGCCCATAAGATAGGTCGTGCCAGCTGACACGACCCACGATTCTGCGTTGTTCACTAACTAGCCTATAAGAAAGCCAAATAGAATCGTTTTCAGTTTGGATTTGCTCATCTATAAGCGATATATCGAGTTTCACACAAAATTTAATAGCGTAACTCTGCTCTAACGAACACTGGATTTTCGGCTTGTACCACTCACACAGACACAGACTGACGGATAGAGAGGCAGACACAGTCATCAATTATATGCATATATCTTGGGGGATGGAGTCATATGTAGAAGTTCACGCAAGTGAGGAAAGTTCTCTGATCGCCATTCACATGGGAGGTGCCAGAAACAATTATTTTACATATGATTCAAACAGCTCACGACTTCCGGTCTTTGACCAAGTATCCTCTGGGTAGCCTAAGAACATCCGTTTGAAGACGAGCTAAAGTGAGAAGGCGAAACATCCCCTCCGCAGGTTTGTGTGCTGGGTTTGGGACCCGCCACGAAAAAAACACAAATGAAAAGTAGCAATCAATTTTAAGGATAAGATTTGAGGATAATTAAGGACTATGATTTGAGGGCATGCACCTGGAATGTCCGGTCCCTTAATTGAGAAGGTGCCGTTGCCCAGCTGGTTGAAGTCCTCGTTGGAGTGAAAGCTGAGATCACCGCCGTCCAAGAAATGCGATGAATGGGACAAGGACTGAGACAAGTAAGTCCTTATAGCATATACTACAGTGTCCATATAAAGGAGCGCAAGTTTCGTGTGGGGTTCGTGGTGGGGGAGAGACTCCGTCCCCGAGTATTATCATTCACTCCGGTGAATGAACGTCTAGCCACAATCCGCATCAAAGCGAGGCTCTTCAACATATCGCTGATTTGCGCCCACGCACCGACGGAAGAGAAGAACGATGTGACCAAAGATACCCTTTATGAGTGCTTGGAGCGCACTTATGAGAGATGCCGCCGCCACGATGTCAAAATCGTGCTTGGTGACTTCAACGCCAGAGTGGGCAAAGAAGGTATCTTTGACACTACGGTCGGTAAATTCAGCCACCACGACGAAACATTCCCAAATGGGTTGAGGCTAATCGACTTCGCCGGGGCCCGAAATATGGTTATCTGTAGTACTAGATTCCAGCATACGAGGATTCATCAACTTACCTGGCTGTCTCCGGAACGAAAAGCCACTAACCAGATCGATCATGTTGTGATAAACGGAAGACACGTCTCCAGTGTTCTAGACGTGCGTATGCTCTGAGGTCCTAACATCGAGTCGGACCATTATCTTGTTGCAGTCAAGATTCTCACCCGCCTCTGTGCAGCAAAAAGCGCACGTTAACAAACACAAGGAAGGTTCGACATCGAGAAGCTGCAATCACAACAGACCGCCGAACGATTTTCTACTCGGCTTGCACTACTCGGGATAAGGGAACTGTGGGACGGCATTTAAAACTCCTTACGTATAGTTGCAACCGAAACCATTGGTGTTCGAAAAACGCAAAAGAACAGCTTATACGACGAGGAGTGCCGTGTCCAAGCGGAGAGAAAACAGACTGCCTACATCGCATCGTTACAATCTACTACACCACGTACGGGATGGGATAGATACCGAGAGTTGAAGAGGGAAGCGAGACGCATTTGCAGACAGAAAAAGAAAAAGAAATAAATGCGTGAGTATAAAGAGCTTAACAAGCTGGCCGACAAGGGTAATGCTCGAAAATTCTACGAAAAAATGCGGCGGGAAACAGAAGAAGAAGTATCGATGCTCAGAGCATATTTCAATTATGGAAGGAACACTTCTACAGCCTGCTCAATGGCAGTGAAAGCATAACGCTAGAAGAAAGCGAACCCGATTCCCCAATCGATGACGATGGAGCAGACGTTCCATTGCCCGACCATGACGAAGTTCGAATAGTAATTACCCGCCTGAAGAGCAACAAAAAGGGGAGGGCCGATGGATTGCCGGCTGATTTAAGTGTGGGATAAGCCTTCCCAACATCGCGCATAAGGCTCTATTGAACGTATTGTGTGAAAGATTAAAGCCCACCGTCAACTTTGATTGGACCTTATCATTGTGGCTTTAGACCTGGCAAATCAACTAGATATTCACCATGCGCCAAATCTGGAAAAAGACCCGTGAAATGAGAATCGACACACACCTCCTCTTCGTCGATTTCAAAGCTGCTTTCGATGGCATGAAAAGGAGCTGCCTTCATGACGCGATGTCTGAATTTGGTATCCCCGGTAACTAATACGGCTGTGGAAATTGACCTTGAGCAATATCAAAGCCTCCGTCAGGATCGGGTAGGACATCTCCGAGCCGTTCGATACCAAACGAAGTGTCGGACATGGATACTCCCTGTTGGCGCCGCCCCCGCCCAATTTCTTTTGCAACGTCTGTATCGACAGAGCAAGCTTTTCTTCTTTTTCGAAGTTTTTTCGAAATTAATTCGTGCGCAACTAAACTAACTAAAAAGTTGCGCGCTCTCTTCTTTTGCGACGACGCTGCGATACAGACGTGGTAAGTGTGTTTCCAATTTATTATATTAAAATTATATGTATTATATGAAAGCTTTTGTTTTATTTACGTACAATATTTCAGTTGAATAATTGCGCCGACCGTTTCCGCACGGCCAACCACATTTTTGGAACGTGCTCCACCACCCGAATTATCACTCCCTATAGTGCAACTTCTTCAACCTGCTGCTGAAGAAAATAGTTCGAGTTGCAGAAATTAATCGAGCAGGTACAATCTTTTATAGGAGATGATAACATCGGCCTCAACACCAGCGCCGTTAGTTCTGCTTTCTCCAGACTGGACAAGGAAGCAAATCAGATGGGTCTGTCAATAAACGAGGGCAAGACGAAATATCTCCTGTCATCAAACAAACAGTCGTCGCACTCGTGACTCGGCACTCACGTCACTGTTGCCAGTCATAACTTTGAAGTTGTGGATAGTTTCGTATAGTTCGGAACCAGTGTAAACAACACCACCAACAATGTCAGCCTGGAAATCCAATCCAATTCCGCAGGATAACTCTTGCCAACAGGAGCTACTTCGGACTGAATAGGGAATTGAGAAGTAAAGTCCTCTCTCGACGAACGAAAATCAAACTCTCTAAGTCACTCATAATTTTCGGCCAGTTTGCGCATTGGCCACGGCGAATATCGCATTCGATGGAACGATGAGCTGTACGAGTATGAGATATACGATGACATTGACATAGTTCAGCGAATTAAAAGACAGTGGCTACGCTGGCTATGTCATGTTGTCCGAATGGACTAAAACACTCCAGCTCTGAAAGTATTCGACGCAGTACCGGCCGGGAGAAGCAGAGGAAGAGGAAGACCTCCACTCCATTGGAAGGACCAAGTGAAGAAGGACCTGGCTTCGCTTGGAATATCCAATTTTTACCACGTAGCGCAAAGGAGAAACGACTGGCGCGCTGTTGTTAACTCGGCTATAATCGTGTAAGCGTTGTCTACGCCACTAAAAAGAAAATCCACAAAGGTGCATTATAAAGTGGCGTACTTTCCCTAATGATGCCTTAACGTCATTTATTTGTCTATAAATTTCCTTCTCATGTACATGGCGGTATCTATACATTTTATAACCGGTTATAGCTAAAAATCTGCACTAATTTTAATGGTCTGCAATTTTCTTATTTTTAATATTCAAATCCTAATATTACGCAATTAACGAACTGATTGCATCATCTTTTTGACATGTAATTTGTAACAGCTTACAAATTCAATTAGTGCTTAAAATGGCTTCTAAGCAGCAACATCTCCGCGACCGCATTGTACATTTTTATAAAAAACATGAAACCGGCGGAAAAAACTTTACGTGTGCGCATTTTATGACGGAATTCGTCTCCAGAAGGACAATACACTCAATATTAAATACTCTAAAAATAGAAAGGCAACCGCGTTCTGGAAGAAAGCTGACTATTATGACGCCCCAAAACTTTCGGAAGCTGAAGACAGTGTTCATCAATAAGGATTGCATAAGTCAAACCGAAGACGCACGAAAATTCGAATACCACAGCCATATATGTATCTGCAAAACGTTAAATAGACTTCACATTAAAGCCAGCAAAAAGCAGCGTTGTCCAGGGTACACCGAAGAGCAGATAAGTCAAGTTAAATTACAATGTCGGTGGATGTGCATCATTTTGCATGATGAGAGCTACTTTCACTCAGCGGGCCGCAAATGACGGGCAACGATGTTTATTACACAGACGATATGTCTATAACGCCTCCCAAGATAAAGTACAAATTTAAAATAAATTTGAGCCCTAAGTTATGCTCTAAACAGCACTTTCTCCTAAGGGTATTTCTGAGCCATTATTTAGGCCAAATGGACTGGCAATAAATCATGAGACGTGTATCAATCAATGTTTGGACAAAATTTTGATTCCTTTCATACGTAAACACCATAAAAACGATTTTTTTGGAGAAATCTAAGCTTTAGTGTATAAAAATGGTTTGAAGGCTCAAAATTTGAAGCAGCTGACACGTCGCATCCGGAAGTGCCTTCAGGAAGTTGATACCAACGGTGTACAACGTGCTTGCTCATGTATCCTGACTAAACTAGGACGGGTTGCTGACAATGGACCGTATTTTGAAGTTCATTAATTTTTTCGTTTCTAAACTAATATAATTATACTACATAGAATAGCTCACCTTTTTGTTAATAGTATATTTTAAGTTACCCTGAAATAAAATAAGTGCAGATTTTAAGTTATAATCCGTTAGTAAACTGGGTTTTTAGACACGGTTTTAATTTTGTGCTTTACACAATTATTAGTACTTAATATTTCACCATCCATAAATATTAAATCTTGGAAATCGATGGTCTTTAGTGCAGCTGACTCCTCGATATTTATTCACTAAACAGGTTATCCATTACATTTTCCCTAGGCTTGTTGGCTGTAATTGGTAAATTTCGTGCCTATTGTATGGAAAATTAAGAAGAAATTTTAATCCATGGTTAATATTAACCACTTCTTTACTCATATCAAATATACCGTGAAGAGGATTTAATATATTTTGCCTATTAACGCGTCGAATTGTTTATCTCTAACATCTATTAATTTCCATTCCATAGTGGCATTTTCGTTCAACTCAGTTGATAAGTCGGTTATGTTTTCATGATAGATATTTACTTTAATTTTTTATTAAGGGAAGAAAATAAAATTGGATTGTGAAAAGTTAATATTTTATATTGCAGCAATGGACCGTAAAAGTAAAAGCGATGTTGTGGATCTGGTATCAACTAAAGCAATTAATTTATCATGCTTAACTGGAATCTCAATTAATAAAAGTGTCATTTTGAGGTAATTGTATGAAAATTTATTGCGTAATCATTTTCGTTATATTGAAAGTTGCTATGATTAGCATATTGTTGATAATTGCTGAAATGTTTAAACTGGGCAAACGATTATTACTTTCATTATGATTTTCATTTCTACTATTGTTCGCGAAGTTTTTGTTATTTGGTTATGTGTTAATAACTCCTTATATTTTTAATAAATTATAAGCGCCTCTCAATGCTTTTATAAATGATGACTGAAACCAAATTAACATCAGCATTGTTTAAAAATGTTTTTAATATAATTTTTTCAACTTTTTTGGAGCTAAATTCAAGTCCTCGTACTCGAATTTCTCGTTTCGTTTGCATAAAATATCTCTTAGAACTAAATAAAAAGTAATTAACAATATAATTTTTATTTATTAGCATAAATACCTCTTAATTCAATTGGTCCGAAGATTTTTTTTATACCAAAGTTTCATATAAGAATATCTCTTACATCTATCCATGTTGATGAGGGCCCAAGAGTTCGAACGGCGTGAAAAGCTTCACTTTGAGTCTTATTGATTATAATACGATGAAAACCCTACGTTTCTCTGACGAATCCGTTTGGAAAAATGTTAAGACCTTGTCCACTTCTCTTAGCAGCGAAGTAAGAGCGCATAAGTTGTCTACTTTATATTCGCAAATGCAATGCGCATCTTTAATTATCTCATTTATTGTCTTCGTCCGCTCTCCAATGAGTAGGCGTGATTATTTTGTTCGATTTCGCCCAGTTTCGCAACGTGACATAGGAATATGAAAAGAATGCCACATTCCAAATTTTATCGAAATCGGTCAGTCGTATCCCGAGATACATATGTAATTTCACCAAAAAGTGGGCGGGTCAACGCCAATCGTCCAATTTTTACCCCATACCGTATAAAGCCTTGTCATACCATCCCGACTGAAAATTTTTACGTTTCTGGCGCAATGAGTTATTGATTTATCGCGCTTTTAGTAGTTTTGAACAGTACCGTTATATGAGGAGTGAGCGGGGTCATCTTCAGATTTCATCCATTTTCATACTATCGGTAGGAGTTTTTGTAATATTCGTGCTAGGCGGACTTGATTGCTATAGCATTAGTGGTTTAAAAGATATATGCATTAAGCTTGTTAGAGCGTCATATTACAGTTTTATATCTTAATATCTTTAGTTATGGCACTTTACAGGTTTTCGGTTAATAGCGATTTGTGGGCGTGGAGTGGTCCGATTACGTCCTTTTTTTTTTTTTTTTGTGCTAAGGAGCCTACATACTAAGTTTCATCATGGATCTCAATTTTTACTTAAGTTACAGCTTGCACGGACGGACAGATAGAAAGTCAACGGGATTTCAACTTTTCTCGTCGTTATATGCATATGTATAACCGTTTATCTATCTTGCTTAGGTTTAGGTGATACATACAACCGTTAGGTGTAGCAACAGTTCTATAATAAATACATATTAATATATATTAACAAAATGCACACGGGAGCATACCTGCACATTACCTATTGTTAAAATGAGTTAAGCCTCCCTCCAGAGAACGAAAAATTATAGTGAAGGTTCAATTGCGGACAACCGTGTGAACTGTCAAGAGCTAACAATTTTCTATAAATGGATTTTACCACTTTTGCCTCAGAAGGAGAAATTTTAACAGAGCTGAGTGAACAGAGTTGAGTGAAAATCAGGCTCAGAAATATATGTACATTGGTATTAGAGACGTATGTTGCTCTTTTGCTTATATTTTTATACGTTTTTTCAAATTTTTGTTAATTCATGCAAACTTGATAACATTATTATTAATTATGCTATTTTCAAAACAACATTTATAGCTAACGTGCAAATAAGAGCTACTTTTTAAATATTTCTTATTTCTGATAATATATGTATATGCTATATACATATATAGAATAAAAACTTAATACATATATTACAATAATAATATATGGAAATCACACCTTTTATCATTTAAAACTTTCATACGCATCTATCCTGCAGATAACATATTATCATTTATCAGTAATACATAAAATATGCGCGAGTTAGCGACGCTGAAGATAGCCTAAGTAAATTTCACACTTAACCTAAACAAACAATAAAACTCCTGCATAATAAACACAACAGAAAGAATTCCATAACGAAAAATTGATAAGCATAATGGAAGGCATACACGCATGGTTGATTGAGTTGGGCTAGAAATTGCCCTTGTCGCTGCATACGACTCAACTTTTAACACAATTTTGAGGCCAACTTTATTTTGAATATTATCTTCCTTGCTTAAACATGAGTTCGGAAGTTGTTGCTTTACTTATTATATCGCACGACCAACCCAAACACGATCCAACTAGCACAATCAACTTGACAAAATATCCAAAAATCATCATCATCCAATTAGTTGGTACAACTCATACAACTGCTCCATATACGTAACAATTGGTACAATAATTGGTGCGTGTATGCCTTGCGTAACAAAACTATCTTTGTTCTAGCAATATAACGGATATCGAATTACAACAAAGATTGCATTCCGCAAGTATAAATAGCACTAAGATTATAAAATGTAGTCAGTAAGAAATTGTGAATATAAAAGGCAACAAGAAAATAAGTGTATTGCCCAAATAAATATAATTTCTTTTACTCGCAACAAACAACAGTTTGTTAACTCGCGCTCTGCTCTATATGTACACACACACACACACATGTACGTATGCCACTGCCACACAAATAATTTATACCCAAACCTAGATCAATATGGCAGCCAAATTGCCCATTAAAGCCATATCATACCATCCCGACGGAACATTTTTACGTTTCTGGCGTATTGAGTTATTGATTTATCGCGCTTTTAGTAGTTTTGAACAGTACCGTTATATGAGGAGTCAGATTTAATCCATTTTCACGTCATCGGTAGGAGTTTTTATAATATTCGTGTTAGGCGAATTTGATTGCTATAGCTTTAGTGGTTTAAGAGATATATGCATTAAGCTAATTAGAGCGTCATATTAAAGTTTCATACCTTAACATCTTTAGTTATGGCACTTTACAGGTTTTCGGTTAATAGCTATTATATAGAATAAAAACCTAATACAAATATTACAATAATAATATATGTATGTAAATCACACCTTTTATCTTTTAAAACTTTATCCTGCAGATATGTACGTAAATACAAATCAATTTCAAGTCAAAATATTATCATTTATCGTAATACATCCTTTGAAAAAGCAAATGCGATTCATTCATACAACCAATTCCATACTCCTTGCATGCCTTAGCCTACAAGCGGGTTTTGGAGGCGAAGGCAAAAGTTAAAATTCATAAATTGAATGTATTTCTGAAAATTTATGGAAGGAAAAAGTGACAACCCCGCAAATATTAGTATTAAAACATATAAGAATACAATTGACAACTTAGTTTATTTGTCGATTTTCAAGTCAACAAATTTTTCAAAGAAAATATTAAATTCCTCTAATTTATGTGTACAGTCATTCCCGGTTAAGTACTACTCCATTTAAAAGCCAATCCCTCTTAACTGCAACGTATTTTGCTGCATCTCACGTTATGTTTTTTT
The DNA here is from genome assembly GCA_027475135.1 of Bactrocera correcta. Lineage (NCBI taxonomy): Eukaryota > Metazoa > Arthropoda > Insecta > Diptera > Tephritidae > Bactrocera > Bactrocera correcta. The sequence goes on along the minus strand of CM050322.1, from coordinate 36,248,528 downwards.
AAATATCATAAAAATTAGTCACTTATGTACCATAAACTATTTTTATTTTTAACTAACTACAAATATCTGTATCTTTGATTGTGACACATAACCAGGATTGACTGTATTTGTCAAGGAATGTAAAAACTGTTTTGTAATTCTGAAATACTTTTACGCAGCACGCAAAAGTCTGCGTCGATATGTATGCAAGCTCACACATAAACATACACATTTACGCTGGTTTGTGGGCGAAGCTGTTTCAGCGGCAAGGAAAGCGCGTCAGTCCTTCGACGCATTGACTTTTTGGCGAAACGTTAAGTTCGGCCATTGGTTGTCCGTGAAAACGCAGATTTTTATGAAACAATGGGTGCACACATTTACATACAAGGTTGTGTGTAGACAAATTTACGCTTTTAAAGAAAAAGATTGAAATGAAAACAAGATTGACGCTGTTTTAAGTATTTTAATAAATAGTCTAGGTATGCGTCCCCAAGTGTCTGAGTCTTGACCTCTCAAAAGCGGGACAGTCATGCAGGAAGTGCTGACTTGTTTCTACCGCATCTTCTTCTAAACAGGTTCTGCAGTCGGTATCCGGTAAGATACCCATTCTTACCGCATATAAGCCAATAGGACAGTGGCCTGTTAAAAGACCAACAGTGAGAGGTTAGCCTTACTGAGGGCTAAAAGGTCGTTAGATCTCCTGTGATCTATCCTGGGCCAGAAGGCTTTTGTAACCGCACAAGTGCCGATGCTGTCCCAGCGTTGGACGAACATCCGTGTGGCCCAGCTATCTAGTAGTAGACCACAAGAAGAAACAGGAGTACTGACCCGTTCCAATTCTACCGATAATGATTTTAGGGTACCTTTCCTTGCTAACTCATCAGCTTTGCAATTGCCTGCAATTCCGCTATGCTCCGGCACCCACACCAGTCTAATCACAAAAGTTCTAGCTGCTAGAAATAGCGACGTTACGCACTGTGAATGAGTTCAAGGCTAATATAGCCGCTCTACTATCTGAGTGGATAGTCACTTCTCTGAAGGTGGATGCACTCCGTAGCAGCAAATCAGCTGCAACCTTGACGGCTGCGACCTCAGCCTGGAAAACACTACAGTAGTCGGGAAGTCTGAAAGAGGAGTCGATGGAGAGCTCCCGGCAGTAGACCCCTCCACCAACCTTTCCCCCAAGCTTTGACCCATCCGTAAAGAAGCTTGCTCCCACCCACATCTCCCTCGTCGGTATATAGGCAGAGGAGGAGCCACCAGAATTCGGTAAAGCGACTCCATGATCCAGATGATCCGGTATGCAGTCAAAGTTTGTGAGAATATCCGAATGCCCAGATGCGCGTTTCTTTAAGAAACCAGATTCTCTGAGTCTGATAGCCACCTTCCGGGCTATGCACCTACCGGCAATGTCCACCGGCGTTATATTCAAAATTGCATTAAGTGCCATGGATATATATACATATATATGAATATACCTTATCAAATGTGAAAGTTTTCCATACAAGAACAGCTATATTCTATAGTAATCTGATCTGAACAATTTTTTCGGAGATTATGTTATTACCTTACTTAGCAATCCGTACCAAATTTCGTGAATACATCTTGTCAAATGTGAAAGTTTTCCATACAAGAACTTGATTCCGATCGTTCAGTTTATATGGCAGCTCATACGCCAATGAATTTGCATTGCTTCACTTCTACTGATATTGACATCTCTCAGTTCCGTGGCAGATCCCATAGATATGTCTATCGATCGTCTGTTCATTCGTTATGTCCATAAATATATGTAGGTATTCCAGTGGTAGAGGTACTCGCGAGGTCGGCAGCAGCAGCTTTGGGACGTTCCCGAAATCGTCTCGCTCGCTCGACGCCGGTCATTGGGGTACCTATACGAGTTACATTCCGTACCCAAATAAATGTATTGTAAACACACTATTAATAGAATAATAAACATACATATTAAACATATCCCAATTTCCATATCCACACTTTCCTATTCATTCCTATACATATTAAACATATCCTACAATCCACACAGCGCTTTCTGAACTTGCCCACTTTTGGGATGATATTCTTTTTTTTCGTAAACCAGCCTCGAGAAGACATCTAGTAAAAAGAGATATAACAAGAAGGAAAGTTCGATTCATTCTATTTCATTTTTATTCAGTACAGTTGAGTACAAAAATTGTAAATCAGTTTTAAGAACATAATTTGAATACAAAAATTGTAAATCAGTTTTAAGAACATAATTAATAAAAGTTTTAACAACAAAAGGAAATTCGATTTATTATGTTTAATATTACTCAGTACAATTGAGTACTGAAACTTTAGTGGCGCAGTCGGCAAACGAACCGAAAAAGTCCGTGACTAGTTAAAAATAAAAAAAATTTAACAAAAATAAATTATTATAAAGTAAAACTACCTACACAGTGTAATTTATATATAATTTGAAAAAATTCAAACCAAACACAACCATATTAGAAATTTAAAAACACATGTTTTGTGCTTGAAATCCAAAAAGTTCAAGTGCTTGTACTATATCTTTAAAAATAAAAAAAAACTATAAGTTCTAAACCAATTCAAAAAAATACATATACACCATATATCAATAAATGACGCACAAATTTGATGTAAACAGAAATATGGACAATGAACAAATTGAAGAGCTTCAACTGATGATCGGTCGACAAGAAGCCATTATTGAACAACAACGGTTAAAACTTCAAGAGCTTGATAATACAGTCAAGACTCAAGCACACCATATACAAAACCAAGGTGCTACAACAGCAGCAATGCAGGATTTAGTACAACAACAATATGTATCTCTAAATAATAGAGACAAATTACAACAGTTCCGCCACTTAAAACCGTTGGAAGGAACAAGCCATCTAATGCAGTTTACAAAGTCCGTGGAAAGAACATTAGGCTTATGTTCTGATGATCTAGCTGTACAGGAGTTTGGACTACAAATAATAATCCAGGAAAAAATATGCGGCGATGCAGCTAAATGTCTCCGTGAAATAAGGGAAAGCGCTACTTGGGAAGAAATAAAAAAGAAATTGAAGGAACATCTTCATCCAAGGACAACGTATGGCGAAATATACAATATATGTAGATATATCAAAGTGAGTAATTTACGAGAACTTTTAAGTATATTCATTACAGCAAAATACGATCCGTTAGAATTACAATTTTTTGACGATGAAAAAAAAGATATGTATGAACCACATAATATAGATCGAGACTTAATTGACCTTCTCTTAGACAAAATACATCCATCAACTAGAGCTCTAATGACTGAAACGACTACAATTGACCAAATAAAAGAAAAATATACGAAATACAAGCTTTTAGATGAAAATAATACGATTGCTTTTGGCCACCGTAAGACCACAAGTAAACCCCAATACAGTTCGAATAATAAGACTCAAAATAACAACTACAACAACAATAGTAACCAGAAGTACGACTGCTCGAGTAGCAACAATTACAAATTTAACAGAAATAGTTACAGAACGGATAATAATTATCACAAATCTAATGATAATAAGTCGACCAACGCAAAACAGTATAATTCGCAAAATTCAACTCAAACAAAAATGTCCTATATGTCTATTGACCCGACTGAACGAATGGAGATTCAAAATATTGAAGATCAATATAAAAATGACGGAACAAATGAAAGCATAAATTTTCACGAAGAGCCTCGGAATCAAGATTACCAATAATTACATTAACCATAGATAACCAAAAAATTAGGTGTCTTATAGACCATTAGTGTAATAGGCCCGAATACCTTAACAACTTTGAATTAGAAAGTCTCAAATCCCCAATTTACTTTTCTACAATAAATGGAAGAGATAAAATTACAGATAAAATAATTACACCTTTTCCGAAAGAGTTTCCATCATTCGGCACTATATCTTGGAAAGTGGTCAACTTGAAAAACAAAAATTACAACGCGATCATTGGCAGAAACATTTTGAAAGCCTTCAAAGCAACCATTAACAATGATGACGATTATATAGAAATAGGCAAAAGAAATTTGTTTTTTGAAAAATATCCTTTTGATGTAAATATATGTCATTTATCACATATAAACAGAACAGCTATTGAAAATTTAGACTTCTCACATCTAAATAGTGAAGAAAGGGCAGCAATAAAAAAATTAATAACAAAATATGAATCATTTCTACAAAGAAGGTGATAGTCTTACATATGCTCACAATGTTCAACACCAAATAGTTACAACAACAAACAATCCAATTTACTCAAAAATTTATAGATACCCCATAATTCATGAGGAAGAAATATCACGTCAAATAAAAGATATGCTTGAGCAGGGAATAATTACAGAATCTTCATCTCCCTATAATAGTCCTCTATGGATCGTAAACAAAAAAGTCGACAATTCTTCCCAAAAAAAATGGAGAATTGTAATTGATTCTCGAAAACTCAATGCAAACACTATAAGTGATAAGTTTCCCATACCTAACATTGATTCTATTCTTGATAAACTGGGAAGGGCACAATATTTTACTACGATAGATCTCGCTAAAGGGTTTCACCAAATTATGGTCAAAACAGAGGATCGAAAGAAAACAGCATTCAGTACCCCTCATGGTCATTTTGAATTTGTTAGAATGCCGGTTGGGCTTAAAAACGCTCCAGCCTCTTTCCAAAGGCTGATGAACTCAGTTTTGAAAGAACATACAGGGTAGGCCATTTAAAGTTGACCCATTTGTTTGTTTGCCAAAATTAAGGCGTCGCGGATAATCAGCTGGGTTTAGTTTTTGTGCCATTTGAATTTTATATGGAAACATCTTCAAATCTTTATGAATTATGCGTCGGAGAGTGGTGCGAGAGATGTCTAATTCCTGAGAGCGGCGATAACTCGATGTCGATGGAGTCTCCTCAATACTGGCTCGTACAGCTTCGATATTTTCATCAGAACGTCTTGTGCGTTGTCAGGATGCATGACTGGTATTACTGAGATTACCGGTGTTCACAAATTTTGCAAAACTTAATTGTGTTCTTAACTGGAGCACTTTTCACTTTATTTTTTTTGCGAAACGCACGTTGAGTTAACACAATTGAAAAGTTATTTTGAATATAAAGCTGAACAATTTCAGCGCGTTCTTTTGGAGTGTACTGTTCCATGGTATAAATTGTCTTCGAATGACGCTTCTAACGCGGTATGACATTAGCCGATTTGTCAGCGTCACTTTAAATGGCCTACCCTGTATTAATAAAATATGTGTGGTATACCTGGACGATATACTTATCTTTAGCACATCTTTAGAAGAGCACTTAAACAGTATAAGAATCATATTTAATACTTTATTAAAGGCAGGCTTGAAGATCCAAGTTAATAAATGTAATTTTTTGAGTAAACAAACACAATTTTTGGGTTATACTCTTACTTCTCAAGGAATAACTCCTAACGATAAAAAAGTAGAAGTAATACAAAAACTTAAATTGCCAACCACTGAAAAACAAATTAAATCATTTTTAGGAGCAACAGGCTACTATCGGAAATTTATTCGAGATTACGCCAAAGTTGCTTATCCGATGGTTTATTATCTAAAATAAGATAACAAAATCAATATAAATGACCCAAACTATATCACATCTTTCGAAAAATTAAAAGAATTAATAACAAAGTACCCAGTTCTACATTATCCAAATTTTAACAAGCGATTCAAGCTGACAACGGACGCAAGTAATTTTGCATTAGGTGCTGTACTATCCCAAGATGGGCACCCTATTTGTTATGCTTCTAGAACGCTCAATGACCATGAAAAAAACTATTCAGCTATTGAAAAGGAATTTTTAGCTATCGTTTGGGCGACACAATATTTTAGACCGTATTTGTTTGGTAGGGAATTCGATCTTCAAAGTGATCATCAACCACTTAAGTGGCTCCAAGCTAAATACAATGATAAAGATATTAATCCTCGGTTGCAACGTTGGTTAATACAATTAGGTGAATATGACGCCAAAATAGATTATATCAATGGAAGAGATAACAAAATCGCAGATTTTCTCAGCAGAATAGATGCTTGCAAAAATGAAATAAATGCTATAAACGAACAAAATGATTTATTTTCCACAATGGCCACTGTTCACTCTCAAGAAGAAAACGCTAATGATCATATTCCAATTTTGGAAACTATTGTTAACAGATTTAAATCACAAATAATTCTAGTTGAACAAAAAACAAAGGAATTTGAGCATATTTTAGGCAACAAACGTATTTATATTGAAAAAAATGACATACCTTTTAATATTGACGATATAGTCCGAAGACATACTATAAACAGGAAAACTGCCATTTATTCAGAATTAAGCGATTTTTTATATAATAAGGTCCAACTTAAGTTGATTGAATTATATGGAAATAATTGTAGTACTAAATTTATAAAATGCTCTTATTTTGCAAAAGACATGGAAAACGAGGAACATGCAATTAAACAAATTGCACTCTACCATACCAAAGAATCTGGTCACGCTGGCATCATAGCAAGCTATCAAAGTCTGAAACACGTAATATATTTTCCAAATTTACTTTATATAATACATAAAGTAATTAATAATTGTGAAAGATGTAGCGCGGCAAAATATGACCGTAACCCAATCAGGAAAAAATTTCGTACAACAGAAACACCATCAACCATACACGAAATCGTTCATGTACATAGATACATATATTAATTCTAAACAAGCTTTTATAATGTTTTTAGATAAATTTTCTAAACACGCAGTCAGCTTCTACTTAGAGGACAGAAACAATATAACCTTGGTAGAAAAATTGCGTTTATATTTATCTCTTTCTGGAAAAATAAATAAATTTGTTTTTGATAATGAATTTAATAATACAAATGTTAAGCAATTCTGCAAAGAACAAGAAATTCAAACACATTTCACTAAGCCTAACAGTCACACAGGTAACTCAGATGTAGAACGTCTCAATAATACAATTACAGAAAAGATCAGAACACAAAATTGAGAAGAGAAACTCCCTATCAAGGAACAAATGTCGAAGGTAATTCAATTATATAACCACACTTTTCACTCCACTATCAAAGATACGCCCCATAATGTCCATTATAATAATGCGAATAAAGACTTAATAAAACAGCGAATTAAATTACGGAAGGAAGCAAGGAACAATAAACTTAATACAAAAAGAGAAGACTATATTGAAAACAGGAAAATAGGTTTTGTAAAAAATTATGCTAATGTACGACACAAAGAACAACCTAAGTTTAGAAAACTCAAATTAGATAACATTCACGAGTCGAACATTAAAAGACCACTTAAGTTTGCAGACTCTTCTACAAACTATTTTACTGACAATAACTAACACCGACAGAACTGAACTTTATTTTGAACTTGAATCTTTATCTATATTACAATGTCATCTATATTATAACATAAGCGTATAAGCGTTAGTAGTTTAGGACAACTATTGCAAAGTTAAAACAAAAAAAAAAAAAAAAATTATATATATACAATATATATATATATATCTTAAATTACATTCATTTTCTTTACTTATATTATAAGCATTACGCTTATTACAACCACTGTTAATTACAATTAACCGACACAAAAAAAAAAAAAAAAAAAAAATTTAAATTTGGAATATATATACATGCATACGAATATTTTGTAGTAATATGAAATTACATACGAAGTTAAGAGGGGAGGAGTAATGTTCCGCACCCTAATAATATATCATATATATAAGAATATTTTTTGTTATCAAATTACTTACTATAAGCACATACTGAGACAATTTAGACGTTAAGCTATTACGAGATCCAGGAGAATCTCGAATCTAAGAGGGGAGGAGTTACATTCCGTACCCAAATAAATGTATTGTAAACACACTATTAATAGAATAATAAACATACATATTAAACATATCCCAATTTCCATATCCACACTTTCCTATTCATTCCTATACATATTAAACATATCCTACAATCCACACAGCGCTTTCTGAACTTGCCCACTTTTGGGATGATATTCTTTTTTTTCATAAACCAGCCTCGAGAAGACATCTAGTAAAAAGAGATATAACAAGAAGGAAAGTTCGATTCATTCTATTTCATTTTTATTCAGTACAGTTGAGTACAAAAATTGTAAATCAGTTTTAAGAACATAATTAATAAAAGTTTTAACAACAAAGGAAATTCGATTTATTACGTTTAATATTACTCAGTACAATTGAGTACTGAAACTTTAGTTGCGTGGCCCATAGCCTCCACGACATACCAAAATTTTTATATATTTATTATCACTTTCTGCTTATTTTAAATATAAATACTGTCCAAATTACACTTATTTTTATATGAATCAACCGGTTTAAATAAACTTTGCAAACACACAAAAGAATCACCCCGTTATATAGTCGGAGTCACGAATTACACTAAATAGAAACAAGCGACAGCGCCGGTTTCGCACAGTTAACGCAGTATGCCTCCCTCGCCGCCCCGCTCGATCCCGACACGAACTCAATGTCAGAACAGCGAGCTGACTATATGAACGAAATATTCACACCACATTTTGGCTAATAGTTTTTTAATTATTAAGGTACGAATAATTTAACCCTTTTCGTTACGGTCCTCCTTTTAAACCTGCTACCTGTATGTTTCGGCGCGATTTTAAAGACTTTTCACGCCACAAATTTGTTTTTCTTATACTACAGGGTAGGCCATTTAAAGTTGACCCATTTGTTTGTTTGCCAAAATTAAGGCGTCGCGGATAATCAGCTGGGTTTAGTTTTTGTGCCATTTGAATTTTATATGGAAACATCTTCAAATCTTTATGAATTATGCGTCGGAGAGTGGTGCGAGAGATGTCTAATTCCTGAGAGCGGCGATAACTCGATGTCGATGGAGTCTCCTCAATACTGGCTCGTACAGCTTCGATATTTTCATCAGAACGTCTTGTGCGTTGTCTGGATGCATGACTGGCATTACTGAGATTACCGGTGTTCACAAATTTTGCGTATAAAGACTTAATTGTGTTCTTAACTGGAGCACTTTTCACTTTATTTTTTTTGCGAAACGCACGTTGAGTTAACACAATTGAAAAGTTATTTTGAATATAAAGCTGAACAATTTCAGCGCGTTCTTTTGGAGTGTACTGTTCCATGGTATAAATTGTCTTCGAATGACGCTTCTAACGCGGTATGACATTAGCCGATTTGTCAGCGCTGTTAAAAGTTACAGCGTTGCCAGATGGGTCAACTTTAAATGGCCTACCCTGTATATATGAATGTAAACAATTTAAGATTTGAAATTATCTTTATGAATTATTCTGTTTCTGTTTTGTCTTTTAACTGTATTTCCTAAATCTTCAAATACTACTTGTTTTTCGTATTTGGGGTTTCATTTATTTCTTTCCCCATATATTTTTTTTATTTATAATATCTCTTTTTTGATAACTTTTTTGAAGCCTTTTTTGTTATGATGCTCTGGCATTTTCTCTTGTGCGTTTGGCAACACATTTTTCATATTTTCATGAGGTTCTTTTTAAATAAAATGTTGCAAGGTTGTTTACCTGTTACAGAATGAATTGTTTTATTATGCTGTTGAACTGCTCTCATATTTGATTCAAATCAAAATTACTAATTAAGTTGTGTTCTTGCTTTAAACATCTAAAAATTTCACTCAGTGTTGAATGAACTCTTTCTATTTGACCATTACTTGTACTGTAGCGTGGTGTACAATAATAAATTTGTAACTTTATCCTTTCCATTAAAGACTTGAACTCTATCGTACTTAAGCCTGGTTCATTATCAATAATTATACTTTTAACATCTGGAAATGTTTGTAACAGTTCTAAGACTTTTTCTTCTAAATTTGATTTGAATTCTATATGTTTTACAATTAGAAATTTGGAATATGAATCTACACATATAAGAAATTTAAGCTTTTGTGCGATAAAATGTCTATATGGAGTTGTTTTCCCTCTTCTTTTGGTATTGGTGCTTCCCCTATTGGAATTACTCGTAGTTTCGGATGTCTTTCACATTTATTACTATTGCAATGTTTTGCATACTGTTTAAATCATTAAAGGCTACTAATATTGCTGCCTAATTTGTGCCAAATTTTCCCCATAATTTCTATGCGCTCTATTATGTGTTTGCTCAATTATCGATTCCTGATCTTCTTTATTGCATATATCATTACGGAATAGTTAATAAAATAATATATAAATTTTATCGTGGAAAATTTCTCCTTCAAAATGTTTTTTATTGTATATAGCACTTCTTCTTCTTCTTTACTGGCGTAGACACCGCTTACGCGATTATAGCCGAGTCAACAACAGCGCGCCAGTCGTTTCTTCTCTTCGCTACTTGGCGCCAATTGGATATTCCAAGCAAGGCCAGGTCCTTCTCCACTTGGTCCTTCCAACGGAGTGGAGGTCTTCCTCTTCCTCTGCTTCCCGCGGCGGGTACTGCGTCGAATACTTTCAGAGCTGGAGTGTTTTCATCCATCCGGACAACATGACCTAGCCAGCGTAGCCGCTGTCTTTTAATGCGCTGAACTATGTCAATGTCGTCGTATATCTCGTACAGCTCATCGTTCCATCGAATGCGATATTCGCCGTGGCCAACGCGCAAAGGACCATAAATCTTTCGCAGAACCTTTCTCTCGAAAACTCGCAACGTCGGCTCATCCGTTGTTGACATCGTCCAAGCCTCTGCACCATATAGCAGGACGGGAATTATGAGTGACTTATAGAGTTTGGTTTTTGTTTGTCGAGAGAGGACTTTGCTTCTCAATTGCCTACTTAGTCCGAAGTAGCACCTGTTGGCAAGAGTTATCCTGCGTTGGATTTCTAGGCTGACATTGTTGGTGGTGTTTACGCTGGTTCCAAGATAGACGAAATTATCTACAACTTCAAAGTTATGACTGTCAACAGTGACGTGAGTGCCAAGTCGCGAGTGCGACGACTGTTTGTTTGATGACAGGAGATATTTCGTCTTGCCCTCGTTCACTGCCAGACCCATTTCTTTTGCTTCCTTGTCCAGTCTGGAGAAAGCAGAACTAACGGCGCGGGTGTTGAGGCCGATGATATCAATATCATCGGCATACGCCAGCAGTTGTACACTCTTATAGAAGATGGTACCTTCTCTGTTGAGTTCTGCAGCTCGAACTATTTTCTCCAGAAGCAGGTTGAAAAATTCGCACGATAGGGAATCGCCTTGTCTGAAACCTCGTTTGGTATCGAACGGCTCGGAGAGGTCCTTCCCGATTCTGAGGGAGCTTTTTGTGTTGCTCAACGTCAGTTTACACAGCCGTATTAGTTTTGCGGGGATACCAAATTCAGACATCGCGGCATAAAGGCAGCTCCTTTTCGTGCTGTCGAAAGCAGCTTTGAAATCGACGAAGAGGTGGTGTGTGTCGATTCTCCTTTCACGGGTCTTTTCCAAGATTTGGCGCATCGTGAATATCTGGTCGGTTGTTGATTTACCAGGTCTAAAGCCACACTGATAAGGTCCAATCAGTTTGTTGACGGTGGGCTTTAATCTTACACACAATACGCTCGACAGAACCTTATATGCGATGTTGAGGAGGCTAATCCCACTGTAGTTGGCGCAGATTTTGGGGTCTCCTTCCAAATCAATACTACAGTTGTTTAAATGACCAATCGATGACTGATAGTACCTGGGACCGATATTCATTGCTGAAGGAGGCACTTGTGAAATTCAATACCCCACTGCCATCATCGGCACCTGCTGAACGTCTTTTTTCATTTGCGGGGTTAATAAACAGCCCAAGGAGAGGTTCATTGACAGACTTTTCTTTTGAAAAGTTTGTTCTAATGAAAGCAAATTCCAAGTGGTTATGAGTGTTTTTTGTTGAATTATTGTTAATTTATAATTTTGTTTTTTCTTGAATTGCTAATTTATAATTTGAATTTGGAAAATGATTTTTCTGCTGATGATGAAATGGCCGACCCAACTTATTGTCCAGAAAAGCCGTCCAGGAAGCAGAGACTGGCATTAGAAACACCAACAACGTCCAAAAAGACTCGCCTATCAACTGTTCTTCCTGTGATACTTGGACCAAAATTTTATTCGGAACTGGAAGAAGTTGGTTTACATGTTTTGTGATGTCTGGTATTGTTTTGCATTTGGTTTTCAGTGCTTTTGTTAGTTTTTCGAGGTACATACAGTGGCGGAAAAAAGTATAGGCACACTACATTTTGACAAAATTTGAAAATTTTCTTTTGTTCTAAATTTGCTTGTTTAGTGTTTATTAATTTTTTTTTAAAAAATCTCAACTGCTAATAAAAACCATAAGAATCCAAATTGCAAACTTTATGCAAAATAAAGCAAAACTCTGCAAAGTTTCATCTAAATTTCAAACTTTTTTATTACAATTTTTAGAAAAAATTGTGGTATGCAGTTTTTTAGTCCATTCAATTTTAATACAATAATGTGCAAGTTTGAATTTTGTGAAAAATTACGCTGATTTTTTATAAAATTTTCCGCCACTGAATAGGTAGATAGAGAATGTAGAAATATTTGGAAGCATTAACAAAGTTAAATATGTTATGTAAGAAAGTAAATAGCTTTATTATATTTTTTCTAAAAATTTGTCTTCATTGCAGACTTTCGGTCTGGATAAAGTCACTTATCCGCGAAGTGTGTTGAATGTGGTCGCGTCATAAAGGGATCCAGAGAAGTTCCCTACAATTTCGTAAAGCATTTACGAGTTCGTGATGATGACAAAATTGGAGGGTGAGTATGTCAGAATGGTTGACAAAATAAAGTCAGAGATGGAAAATATTAATTATTTTTGTACAACCGCTGACATATGGTCGTGCACTAACCTAAGCTTCTTTGGACATACGTGTCACTGGTTGACAGTAAAACTGGAGTGAAAGTCAGCTGCTTTAGCATGTAAAAGACTCCCTGGTGTGCACTCGGCGGAAAAACTGACGAAGGTTATCACCGAAATTAACAGCTTCTTTGGACTTAATAAGTCCAACGTCGTCATGACTGTCACAGACAATGGGTCGAACTTTGTGAAGGAGCATGGAGTTCAACCCGAAGAAAAGAACGCCGACAGCGATGAAGATCTGCCTTCGTTTTCCAATGAGTGCAACACCAGCGTTGTGCAAGTCACACATTAAGTTTGCTCGCTACAACTGATTCAGAGGTAATATAGTTTTGAACAACCGGTTTATTCAAAAATATATTTTGTTTTTTCTCCAGATATTTGGCAAATGCAATGCTTTGTGGAAGAAGTGCAAGTGGCCGAAGTCTTGTGAAGTAATTCTCAAAAGTCTTGGTTCAGCTTTGCTTGTACCCGTAACGCGTTGGAATTCATTGTATGATGCAGTCAAACGGTTACTTGCGTATAAGTTGAATGATTTGTGTCAAGAATTTGACTTGGCAAAATTTACCGCAGGAGACTTCACTTATCTGGAACAATATACGCTGCTGCTGGAGCCAATTGCAAATATTCTGGATGACCTGCATAAGGAGGTTAATGTTAAATATGGTTGTTTATTACCCAGTCTTTTGACTCTGAGTAATAAGTTGAAGAAATTAAGTACATACATATATCTGAAGATATACCAAATCTCAACTCTGTTGCGATGATGTTGGATCAAAAGCTGAGGAAAAGATTTGAATCATATTTTACTTTGGCCCTGTCAGCAGATATTGCAATAGCTGCAGCTGTATTGACTCTATATGTGAAGACCGACTGGATCGAGACGTTGCAGGACACACTTCCGGATTTGACGGAAGAAAGCATCAACAACAGGGTGATTGAAAGCATTAGGGAGGCCCTAACAAAAACAACCATGCTTTAGAAGCGATTTCTAAAAGATTGGGTTGTCCTCCAAGGCAAAGATCGAAGTATGACTTCAAACGTGCCGGTAAGAATGTATCTATTTACTTTTCTTCTGGGTTTTTACACATGTCTTTATTGTTTTAGGTGATGGTCAAGACACAAATGCCACCGCGTCAGCTCCACAAAGTACTGATGTGAGAGCTGCGATAGCAAATCAATACTTCTTCTTCTTCTTTACTGGCGTAGACACCGCTTACGCGATTATAGCCGAGTCAACAACAGCGCGCCAGTCGTTTCTTCTCTTCGCTACTTGGCGCCAATTGAATATTCCAAGCGAGGCCAGGTCCTTCTCCACTTGGTCCTTCCAACGGAGTGGAGGTCTTCCTCTTCCTCTGCTTCCCGCGGCGGGTACTGCGTCGAATACTTTCAGAGCTGGAGTGTTTTCATCCATCCGGACAACATGACCTAGTCAGCGTAGCCGCTGTCTTTTAATGCGCTGAACTATGTCAATGTCGTCGTATATCTCGTACATCTCATCGTTCCATCGAATGCGACATTCGCCGTGGCCAACGCGCAAAGGACCATAAATCTTTCGCAGAACCTTTCTCTCGAAAACTCGCAACGTCGACTCATCCGTTGTTGACATCGTCCAAACCTCTGCACCATATAGCAGGACGGGAATTATGAGTGACTTATAGAGTTTGGTTTTTGTTTGTCGAGAGAGGACTTTGCTTTTCAATTGCCTACTCAGTCCGAAGTAGCACCTGTTGCCAAGAGTTATCCTACGTTGGATTTCTAGGCTGACATTATTGGTGGTATTTACGCTGGTTCCAAGATAGACGAAATTATCTACAACTTCAAAGTTATGACTGTCAACAGTGACGTGAGTGCGACGACTGTTTGTTTAATGACAGGAGATATTTCGTCTTGCCCTCGTTCACTGCCAGACCCATTTCTTTTGCTTCCTTGTCCAGTCTGGAGAAAGCAGAACTAACGGCGCGGGTGTTGAGGCCGATGATATCAATATCATCGGCATACGCCAGCAGTTGTACACTCTTATAGAAGATGGTACCTTCTCTGTTGAGTTCTGCAGCTCGGACTATTTTCTCCAGAAGCAGGTTGAAAAAGTCGCACGATAAGGAATCGCCTTGTCTGAAACCTCGTTTGGTATCGAACGGCTCGGAGAGGTCTTTCCCGATTCTGACAGAGCTTTTCGTGTTGCTCAACGTCAGCTTGCACAGCCGTATTAGTTTTGCGGGGATACCAAATTCAGACATCGCGGCATAAAGGCAGCTCCTTTTCGTGCTGTCGAAAGCAGCTTTGAAATCGACGAAGAGGTGGTGTGTGTCGATTCTCCTTTCACGGGTCTTTTCCAAGATTTGGCGCATCGTGAATATCTGGTCGGTTGTTGATTTACCAGGTCTAAAGCCACACTGATAAGGTCCAATCAGTTTGTTGACGGTGGGCTTTAATCTTACACACAATACGCTCGACAGAACCTTATATGCGATGTTGAGGAGACTAATCCCACGGTAGTTGGCGCAGATTGTGGGGTCTCCTTTTTTGTGGTTTGGGCATAGCACACTTAAATTCCAATCGTTGGGCATACTTTCGTCCGACCATATTTTGCAAAGAAGCTGATGCATGCACCTTATCAGCTCTTCGCCTCCGTGTTTGAATAGTTCGGCCGGCAATCCATCGGCCCCTGCCGCTTTGTTGTTTTTCAGGCGGGCAATTGCTATTCGAACTTCTTCATGGTTGGGCAATGGAACGTCTGCTCCATCATCATCGATTGGGGTATCGGGTTCGCTTTCTCCTGGTGTTGTGCGTTCACTGCCATTCAGCAGGCTGGAGAAGTGTTCCCTCCATAATTTAAGTATGCTCTGGGCATCGGTGGCTAGATCACCTTGAGGGGTTCTACAAGAGTATGCTCCGGTCTTGAAACCTTCTGTAAGCCGCCGCATCTTTTCGTAGAATTTTCGAGCATTACCCCTGTCGGCCAGCTTATCAAGCTCTTCGTACTCACGCATTTCGGCCTTTTTCTTTTTTTGTCTACAAATGCGTCTCGCTTCCCTCTTCAACTCTCGGTATCTATCCCATCCCGCAAGTGTTGTGGTCGATCGTAACGTTGCGAGGTAGGCAGCCTGTTTTCTCTCCGCTGCGACACGGCACTCCTCGTCGTACCAGCTGTTCTTTTGCACTTTCCGAAAGCCAATGGTTTCGGTTGCAGCTGTACGTAAGGAGTTTGAAATGCCGTCCCACAGTTCCCTTATACCGAGTTGTTGCCGAGTGCTCTCAGAGAGCAGGAGTGCAAGCCGAGTAGAAAAACGTTCGGCTGTCTGTTGTGATTGCAGCTTCTCGACGTCGAACCATCCTTGTGTTTGTTGGCGTGCGTTTTTTGCTGCACAGAGGCGGGTGCGAATTTTGGCTGCAACAATATAGTGGTCCGAGTCGATGTTAGGACCTCGGAGCTCACGCACATCTAAAACACTGGAGACGTGTCTTCCGTCTATCACAACATGATCAATCTGGTTGGTGGTTTTTTGATCAGGAGACAGCCAGGTAGCTTGTTGTATCTTCTTATGCTGGAATCTAGTACTACAGATAACCATATTTCGGGCCCCGGCGAAGTCGATCAGCCTCAGCCCATTTGGGGATGTTTCCTCGTGGAGGCTGAATTTACCGACCGTAGTGCCAAAGATACCTTCTTTGCCCACCCTGGCATTGAAGTCGCCAAGCACGATTTTGACATCGTGGCGGGGGCATCTCTCATAAGTGCGCTCCAAGCACTCATAAAAGGCATCTTTGGTCACATCGTCCTTCTCTTCCGTCGGGGCGTGGGCGCAAATCAGCGATATGTTGAAGAACCTCGCTTTGATGCGGATTGTGGCTAGACGTTCATTCTCCAGAGTGAATGATAGTACTCGGCGACGGAGTGTCTCTCCCACCACGAATCCAACACCAAACTTGCGCTCCTTTATATGGCCACTGTAGTAAATGTCACAAGGACTTACTCGTCTCTGTCCTTGTCCCGTCCATCGCATTTCTTGGACGGCGGTGATGTCAGCCTTTATCTTTACGAGGACATCTACCAGCTGGGCAGCGGCACCTTCCCAATTAAGGGACCGGACATTCCAGGTGCATGCCCTCAAATCATAGTCCTTATTTCGTTTGCCATGGTCGTCATCAAAAGAGGGGGCTCTCATCCGAGGCTGTTTGTGATTTTTCATTGGGGGTGTTTTTTTACGTGGCGGGTCCCAAACCCAGCGCACAACCCTATGCAGGGGTGTTTCGCCTTCTCACTTTAGCTCGCCTTCAAACGGATGTTCTTAGGCTACCCAGAGGATACTTGGTCAAAGACCGGAAGTCGTGAGCTGCTTGAGTCATATGTAAAAGAATCGTTTCTGGCCACTCCCAAGTGAATGGCGATCAGAAAACTTTCCTCACTTGCGTGAACTTCTACACATGACCCCATCCTCCATAGCACTTCAGGTGTGTAAAATATTCCTGTAACTACTTTTGGGGTCACATATTCTTTTAAATACCAATTTTATTTTCTGGTACGTCATATTCAATTAAACAATATTTATTATTAAAAGTAGAAATAGTCTCCAAGATAGTAATTCTTGCTTAATAATCAATTACTATCTGTTGCTTAAAATTATTCAAAAGTTTTTTGTTTCATGAATTTGATACTCATCGCTACTTTCTGCAGAATGTTGGGTTTCTATTAGTGAATCACTTAAGTTCCTCGATTCATCTAAACTAGGTAATTTATTTAATACTTGTCTTGATAATGCGTCAGCAACTATATTTGTTGTTCCTGGTTTATGAATTATTATTTTTTTTTATCCTTTCTTGGAAGAGATACTCTTTTATTCTGGAGGGAGAAAGAACTCCAGGTTCAGAATCGCAAAATTGAGTTTATATTATAGTGAATCGCGGTTTTAAAAATATTTTATTATTTGGCTGGTCGAGCCTTCATTTAAAATTTTCAAGATTTAATTTAATATAATATGTACATATATATTTGATATACTAATACAATATATGTTGTTGAGATAAGAATTTGTCTCACTTTTTTTTTTAACACGGACGGTTATGGGTGGCATGATTATTATTTTTATAATACCCAGAGTAAACATTTCGTAGTTAATACTAGAGAAATTCTTTCCCATGCGATTAATGAATATAAGAGCTACTTACAACTATTTTGTTGTTGTATTTGATGCTGCTGTTGAAGGTGTTGTTGTTGTTGTTGGCTGCTATATTTCAGTTTTAACATATAAAGTTTTTACACTCTTGGCGATGTATATTAAAGTGCAAATGTTTCTTTGCCTTGGGAATCGTGTACACATTTTTTCTTTATATGTAAATGGTTTTTGTTTGTTTTATACTTTTCTTCAATTTTTACTTTTATTTATTTTGTTTATATTATTTTCTTTGCTTAAATTTTTCAATTAATCAATTTTCCTTATTGCCTTTTGCTTTTATTCTTTTTCTAATCTGAGGAGAAAAAAGATTTATATTTATTTTTACTCCGCTCTTTCTACTCCGTAATTTTAAATTTATAATTTTCACACAAATTTTTCCTTCGTATTGTTTTTTTTTCTTTTTCTCCGTTTTTACGGATACTTGTTTTAACTTTCACTCAACTTAAGTATGCCCTTTCGAACAGGGTTTTACATACAGAGTTTTTGTTTTTTTGTTATGCTGAAATTTTTTTTATTTTCGTTTATTATTTGGTCCGCGGAAGAATTAGTTGATCACCTGGAATCTTCTGATATAATACTACATATTTGATTGTAGATTTATTTTTCGGATTTTTTTTTCCTCTTCTTTCGTGTTCGCGATACTTGTTGGCGTTTTTTAAATGGTAACACAGGGATTTTTTGTTCTCTTAAATGGTTACCGCCGAATTTTATTACTACATTTTGGTCCAACTGGAATTTAATGTAGCTCCTGGAAGGATCGCCAATTAATTATTAGGCCGAGTTCTGGTGGGCAACTGCCTCGGTTTCTTTATTTCTTCTTCTTACATACAATATTTAGCTTAAGGGGGTATTCAAGTCTAGAAATCAAATTTTGGGCAGTTTTTTGAATTTTATTTAAAAAAAAACCAAAAAATATTTTTAGTATCCAGTTTTTATGGTAAGAATACAGAAAAAAAATTTTACAAAAAAATATTAAGCATTAAAATAATTAGAGGGGGGAGAGACAGGTGTAAAAAAAAATGGCGCATCCTGCTGACATTGATCCTGACTCTCCTGGTGGTCATAAAAAAAAACCAAAAGAAATTCTTAATCAGTAAGGATACTGTTATAGTCCCTACCTCAGGGAATACGAAATTTTTTGAAAAATGGCGACTGCTTGAAAATAAAAATCATTTTTTACGCTTTTTTTGAAATTCCTGAATTTTTTAAAATATTAAAAACAAAAATTTTGACACGATGCTGGTAGGAACGACAAAGGATTATATAGAGAAGGTTCACACAAAATTTCAAGTAAGTCGGTTGTATAGAATGCCGGTACCGTGAGGAAAAAAGTAGTTTCGAGAAAAACGCGTTTAAAAAAGGGAGTCTACCTACCTACCGGGCTAGGTACTGCGTCACTAAAGTAACTGTAGCTCTTAAAATAATTTTAATTTTTAAGTTCTTAAGGGTCTAAACTTTAAATATATGAAAAAAATCGAATTTTTCAAAATTCTAGAGTAGAATACCCCCTTAAGAGATACAAATATTAATCTTACATTCTGGGAAGTATATCTACAATCCAATTAACCATATGTTATAAGTGGAACGGTTCATCTTATAATCTTTGAATTACAACTTGGGACCACTTAAGGCGGACCATATGGGTCGTAAGAGTCATGTTACATATTTATGACAAATAATAGATATGTTCATGTAATATGAACTGGTGGTATTATGACATGGTCTTTTAAGATGTTATCAAAACTTCTAATTCCCAAAGCAAATAAATGCATATATAAATATATAACTTAAAAAACCTATATTAATTATAATTATATTAATTAGGTATTTAAGTAATAATACAAATAATGGATTTCATTATTAAATGGGACAAATTGCACATACCTTCTTGTTTACTTATGTGCTTTGGTATCAAATATATTGAGAATATCTATAAATGATATCCATAGCCGTTTGCGCATTGTAATTATGCGAATCTGTAAGCGTACATTGGAATTAGCATCACTTTTCTCATTTAACACTGAAAATGCTCAATTCTGCTATTTTTGATCCCTTCATGTTAAATGTTGGTGAAATTCGCTAATAATATTTTTGGGGTGAAATCCACTAATAGAAAAGAGTACCCCTTCGAAAAATGATATATTGTAAAATTGGCAATGCGGAGAACTTTCTCCATAATACACATTCTCTGCTCTCTCCCCTCTACCCGGGAAAAATTGGCGCACCCTAAGAAAATACTGGACAATACACCACACTCAAACTTCACCACACAGCATGGCAGCAAGTCTGTTCACCAGCTCACATAAAAAAGGGATTGTATGATAGCCGTTTATATATTCATACTACTTTTCAACCTTCTTCCGCGGAAACTCGATCGCAAGCTTCAGCCAGTGGAAATATAAGAAGCGTTCCAAAGTAAACAGGATTAAAAAAAACGGAACAAATGGGTTTTTCGGCAAAATCAATTTATTTTATTCAAGATAGTCTTCTTCTGATTCAATACAGCTTTGTGCATGGTCCAAAAGCATTTCGAACGAATGGTTTGGCGGTATGGTCGTCAATTGGCGAATTGATCTCTCAATTAAGGGACCGGACATTCCAGGTGCATGCCCTCAAATCATAGTCCTTATTTCGTTTGCCATGGTCGTCATCAAAAGAGGGGGCTCTCATCCGAGGCTGTTTGTGATTTTTCATTGGGGGTGTTTTTTTACGTGGCGGGTCCCAAACCCAGCGCACAACCCTATGCAGGGGTGTTTCGCCTTCTCACTTTAGCTCGCCTTCAAACGGATGTTCTTAGGCTACCCAGAGGATACTTGGTCAAAGACCGGAAGTCGTGAGCTGCTTGAGTCATATGTAAAAGAATCGTTTCTGGCCACTCCCAAGTGAATGGCGATCAGAAAACTTTCCTCACTTGCGTGAACTTCTACACATGACCCCATCCTCCATAGCACTTCAGGTGTGTAAAATATTCCTGTAACTACTTTTGGGGTCACATATTCTTTTAAATACCAATTTTATTTTCTGGTACGTCATATTCAATTAAACAATATTTATTATTAAAAGTAGAAATAGTCTCCAAGATAGTAATTCTTGCTTAATAATCAATTACTATCTGTTGCTTAAAATTATTCAAAAGTTTTTTGTTTCATGAATTTGATACTCATCGCTACTTTCTGCAGAATGTTGGGTTTCTATTAGTGAATCACTTAAGTTCCTCGATTCATCTAAACTAGGTAATTTATTTAATACTTGTCTTGATAATGCGTCAGCAACTATATTTGTTGTTCCTGGTTTATGAATTATTATTTTTTTTTATCCTTTCTTGGAAGAGATACTCTTTTATTCTGGAGGGAGAAAGAACTCCAGGTTCAGAATCGCAAAATTGAGTTTATATTATAGTGAATCGCGGTTTTAAAAATATTTTATTATTTGGCTGGTCGAGCCTTCATTTAAAATTTTCAAGATTTAATTTAATATAATATGTACATATATATTTGATATACTAATACAATATATGTTGTTGAGATAAGAATTTGTCTCACTTTTTTTTTTAACACGGACGGTTATGGGTGGCATGATTATTATTTTTATAATACCCAGAGTAAACATTTCGTAGTTAATACTAGAGAAATTCTTTCCCATGCGATTAATGAATATAAGAGCTACTTACAACTATTTTGTTGTTGTATTTGATGCTGCTGTTGAAGGTGTTGTTGTTGTTGTTGGCTGCTATATTTCAGTTTTAACATATAAAGTTTTTATACTCTTGGCGATGTATATTAAAGTGCAAATGTTTCTTTGCCTTGGGAATCGTGTACACATTTTTTCTTTATATGTAAATGGTTTTTGTTTGTTTTATACTTTTCTTCAATTTTTACTTTTATTTATTTTGTTTATATTATTTTCTTTGCTTAAATTTTTCAATTAATCAATTTTCCTTATTGCCTTTTGCTTTTATTCTTTTTCTAATCTGAGGAGAAAAAAGATTTATATTTATTTTTACTCCGCTCTTTCTACTCCGTAATTTTAAATTTATAATTTTCACACAAATTTTTCCTTCGTATTGTTTTTTTTTCTTTTTCTCCGTTTTTACGGATACTTGTTTTAACTTTCACTCAACTTAAGTATGCCCTTTCGAACAGGGTTTTACATACAGAGTTTTTGTTTTTTTGTTATGCTGAAATTTTTTTTATTTTCGTTTATTATTTGGTCCGCGGAAGAATTAGTTGATCACCTGGAATCTTCTGATATAATACTACATATTTGATTGTAGATTTATTTTTCGGATTTTCTTTTCCTCTTCTTTCGTGTTCGCGATACTTGTTGGCGTTTTTTAAATGGTAACACAGGGATTTTTTGTTCTCTTAAATGGTTACCGCCGAATTTTATTACTACATTTTGGTCCAACTGGAATTTAATGTAGCTCCTGGAAGGATCGCCAATTAATTATTAGGCCGAGTTCTGGTGGGCAACTGCCTCGGTTTCTTTATTTCTTCTTCTTACATACAATATTTAGCTTAAGGGGGTATTCAAGTCTAGAAATCAAATTTTGGGCAGTTTTTTGAATTTTATTTAAAAAAAAAACCAAAAAATATTTTTAGTATCCATTTTTTATGGTAAGAATACAGAAAAAAAATTTTACAAAAAAATATTAAGCATTAAAATAATTAGAGGGGGGAGAGACAGGTGTAAAAAAAAATGGCGCATCCTGCTGACATTGATCCTGACTCTCCTGGTGGTCTAAAAAAAAACCAAAAGAAATTCTTAATCAGTAAGGATACTGTTATAGTCCCTACCTCAGGGAATACGAAATTTTTTGAAAAATGGCGACTGCTTGAAAATAAAAATCATTTTTTACGCTTTTTTTTGAAATTCCTGAATTTTTTAAAATATTAAAAACAAAAATTTTGACACGATGCTGGTAGGAACGACAAAGGATTATATAGAGAAGGTTCACACAAAATTTCAAGTAAGTCGGTTGTATAGAATGCCGGTACCGTGAGGAAAAAAGTAGTTTCGAGAAAAACGCGTTTAAAAAAGGGAGTCTACCTACCTACCGGGCTAGGTACTGCGTCACTAAAGTAACTGTAGCTCTTAAAATAATTTTAATTTTTAAGTTCTTAAGGGTCTAAACTTTAAATATATGAAAAAAATCGAATTTTTCAAAATTCTAGAGTAGAATACCCCCTTAAGAGATACAAATATTAATCTTACATTCTGGGAAGTATATCTACAATCCAATTAACCATATGTTATAAGTGGAACGGTTCATCTTATAATCTTTGAATTACAACTTGGGACCACTTAAGGCGGACCATATGGGTCGTAAGAGTCATGTTACATATTTATGACAAATAATAGATATGTTCATGTAATATGAACTGGTGGTATTATGACATGGTCTTTTAAGATGTTATCAAAACTTCTAATTCCCAAAGCAAATAAATGCATATATAAATATATAACTTAAAAAACCTATATTAATTATAATTATATTAATTAGGTATTTAAGTAATAATACAAATAATGGATTTCATTATTAAATGGGACAAATTGCACATACCTTCTTGTTTACTTATGTGCTTTGGTATCAAATATATTGAGAATATCTATAAATGATATCCATAGCCGTTTGCGCATTGTAATTATGCGAATCTGTAAGCGTACATTGGAATTAGCATCACTTTTCTCATTTAACACTGAAAATGCTCAATTCTGCTATTTTTGATCCCTTCATGTTAAATGTTGGTGAAATTCGCTAATAATATTTTTGGGGTGAAATCCACTAATAGAAAAGAGTACCCCTTCGAAAAATGATATATTGTAAAATTGGCAATGCGGAGAACTTTCTCCATAATACACATTCTCTGCTCTCTCCCCTCTACCCGGGAAAAATTGGCGCACCCTAAGAAAATACTGGACAATACACCACACTCAAACTTCACCACACAGCATGGCAGCAAGTCTGTTCACCAGCTCACATAAAAAAGGGATTGTATGATAGCCGTTTATATATTCATACTACTTTTCAACCTTCTTCCGCGGAAACTCGATCGCAAGCTTCAGCCAGTGGAAATATAAGAAGCGTTCCAAAGTAAACAGGATTAAAAAAAACGGAACAAATGGGTTTTTCGGCAAAATCAATTTATTTTATTCAAGATAGTCTTCTTCTGATTCAATACAGCTTTGTGCATGGTCCAAAAGCATTTCGAACGAATGGTTTGGCGGTATGGTCGTCAATTGGCGAATTGATCTCTCAATTAAGGGACCGGACATTCCAGGTGCATGCCCTCAAATCATAGTCCTTATTTCGTTTGCCATGGTCGTCATCAAAAGAGGGGGCTCTCATCCGAGGCTGTTTGTGATTTTTCATTGGGGGTGTTTTTTTACGTGGCGGGTCCCAAACCCAGCGCACAACCCTATGCAGGGGTGTTTCGCCTTCTCACTTTAGCTCGCCTTCAAACGGATGTTCTTAGGCTACCCAGAGGATACTTGGTCAAAGACCGGAAGTCGTGAGCTGCTTGAGTCATATGTAAAAGAATCGTTTCTGGCCACTCCCAAGTGAATGGCGATCAGAAAACTTTCCTCACTTGCGTGAACTTCTACACATGACCCCATCCTCCATAGCACTTCAGGTGTGTAAAATATTCCTGTAACTACTTTTGGGGTCACATATTCTTTTAAAATACCAATTTTATTTTCTGGTACGTCATATTCAATTAAACAACATTTATTATTAAAAGTAGAAATAGTCTCCAAGATAGTAATTCTTGCTTAATAATCAATTACTATCTGTTGCTTAAAATTATTCAAAAGTTTTTTGTTTCATGAATTTGATACTCATCGCTACTTTCTGCAGAATGTTGGGTTTCTATTAGTGAATCACTTAAGTTCCTCGATTCATCTAAACTAGGTAATTTATTTAATACTTGTCTTGATAATGCGTCAGCAACTATACTTGTTGTTCCTGGTTTATGAATTATTATTTTTTTTTTATCCTTTCTTGGAAGAGATACTCTTTTATTCTGGAGGGAGAAAGAACTCCAGGTTCAGAATCGCAAAATTGAGTTTATATTATAGTGAATCGCGGTTTTAAAAATATTTTATTATTTGGCTGGTCGAGCCTTCATTTAAAATTTTCAAGATTTAATTTAATATAATATGTACATATATATTTGATATACTAATACAATATATGTTGTTGAGATAAGAATTTGTCTCACTTTTTTTTTTAACACGGACGGTTATGGGTGGCATGATTATTATTTTTATAATACCCAGAGTAAACATTTCGTAGTTAATACAAGAGAAATTCTTTCCCATGCGATTAATGAATATAAGAGCTACTTACAACTATTTTGTTGTTGTATTTGATGCTGCTGTTGAAGGTGTTGTTGTTGTTGTTGGCTGCTATATTTCAGTTTTAACATATAAAGTTTTTACACTCTTGGCGATGTATATTAAAGTGCAAATGTTTCTTTGCCTTGGGAATCGTGTACACATTTTTTCTTTATATGTAAATGGTTTTTGTTTGTTTTATACTTTTCTTCAATTTTTACTTTTATTTATTTTGTTTATATTATTTTCTTTGCTTAAATTTTTCAATTAATCAATTTTCCTTATTGCCTTTTGCTTTTATTCTTTTTCTAATCTGAGGAGAAAAAAGATTTATATTTATTTTTACTCCGCTCTTTCTACTCCGTAATTTTAAATTTATAATTTTCACACAAATTTTTCCTTCGTATTGTTTTTTTTTCTTTTTCTCCGTTTTTACGGATACTTGTTTTAACTTTCACTCAACTTAAGTATGCCCTTTCGAACAGGGTTTTACATACAGAGTTTTTGTTTTTTTGTTATGCTGAAATTTTTTTTATTTTCGTTTATTATTTGGTCCGCGGAAGAATTAGTTGATCACCTGGAATCTTCTGATATAATACTACATATTTGATTGTAGATTTATTTTTCGGATTTTCTTTTCCTCTTCTTTCGTGTTCGCGATACTTGTTGGCGTTTTTTAAATGGTAACACAGGGATTTTTTGTTCTCTTAAATGGTTACCGCCGAATTTTATTACTACATTTTGGTCCAACTGGAATTTAATGTAGCTCCTGGAAGGATCGCCAATTAATTATTAGGCCGAGTTCTGGTGGGCAACTGCCTCGGTTTCTTTATTTCTTCTTCTTACATACAATATTTAGCTTAAGGGGGTATTCAAGTCTAGAAATCAAATTTTGGGCAGTTTTTTGAATTTTATTTAAAAAAAAACCAAAAAATATTTTTAGTATCCATTTTTTATGGTAAGAATACAGAAAAAAAATTTTACAAAAAAATATTAAGCATTAAAATAATTAGAGGGGGGAGAGACAGGTGTAAAAAAAAATGGCGCATCCTGCTGACATTGATCCTGACTCTCCTGGTGGTCTTAAAAAAAAACCAAAAGAAATTCTTAATCAGTAAGGATACTGTTATAGTCCCTACCTCAGGGAATACGAAATTTTTTGAAAAATGGCGACTGCCTGAAAATAAAAATCATTTTTTACGCTTTTTTTTGAAATTCCTGAATTTTTTAAAATATTAAAAACAAAAATTTTGACACGATGCTGGTAGGAACGACAAAGGATTATATAGAGAAGGTTCACACAAAATTTCAAGTAAGTCGGTTGTATAGAATGCCGGTACCGTGAGGAAAAAAGTAGTTTCGAGAAAAACGCGTTTAAAAAAGGGAGTCTACCTACCTACCGGGCTAGGTACTGCGTCACTAAAGTAACTGTAGCTCTTAAAATAATTTTAATTTTTAAGTTCTTAAGGGTCTAAACTTTAAATATATGAAAAAAATCGAATTTTTCAAAATTCTAGAGTAGAATACCCCCTTAAGAGATACAAATATTAATCTTACATTCTGGGAAGTATATCTACAATCCAATTAACCATATGTTATAAGTGGAACGGTTCATCTTATAATCTTTGAATTACAACTTGGGACCACTTAAGGCGGACCATATGGGTCGTAAGAGTCATGTTACATATTTATGACAAATAATAGATATGTTCATGTAATATGAACTGGTGGTATTATGACATGGTCTTTTAAGATGTTATCAAAACTTCTAATTCCCAAAGCAAATAAATGCATATATAAATATATACCTTAAAAAACCTATATTAATTATAATTATATTAATTAGGTATTTAAGTAATAATACAAATAATGGATTTCATTATTAAATGGGACAAATTGCACATACCTTCTTGTTTACTTATGTGCTTTGGTATCAAATATATTGAGAATATCTATAAATGATATCCATAGCCGTTTGCGCATTGTAATTATGCGAATCTGTAAGCGTACATTGGAATTAGCATCACTTTTCTCATTTAACACTGAAAATGCTCAATTCTGCTATTTTTGATCCCTTCATGTTAAATGTTGGTGAAATTCGCTAATAATATTTTTGGGGTGAAATCCACTAATAGAAAAGAGTACCCCTTCGAAAAATGATATATTGTAAAATTGGCAATGCGGAGAACTTTCTCCATAATACACATTCTCTGCTCTCTCCCCTCTACCCGGGAAAAATTGGCGCACCCTAAGAAAATACTGGACAATACACCACACTCAAACTTCACCACACAGGACAACATATCACAGCATGGCAGCAAGTCTGTTCACCAGCTCACATAAAAAAGGGATTGTATGATAGCCGTTTATATATTCATACTACTTTTCAACCTTCTTCCGCGGAAACTCGATCGCAAGCTTCAGCCAGTGGAAATATAAGAAGCGTTCCAAAGTAAACAGGATTAAAAAAAACGGAACAAATGGGTTTTTCGGCAAAATCAATTTATTTTATTCAAAATAGTCTTCTTCTGCTTCAATACAGCTTTGTGCATGGTCCAAAAGCATGTCGAACGAGTGGTTTGGCGGTATGGTCGTCAATTGGCGAATTGATCTCTATAACGAGCTCCCAATTGCTTAAGAACATAAGAATAATCAGAAACACACAAAGACTTGGTGCGTGCTTAGGTAAAAATCGCATTGATCTCCTCAACGAGATCTCAACTGCACAAAACACATGTAGGAGCAAGTACCTACATAAGCATATACATACATGCAAGTCCACGTATTCGGGTGTACCTAACTACCTAAGATACGGACATATTCCAATATTAATTAACAATTGAAAAATATGTATATTCAAAATCTGTATAAATAAAAATGAATTGTTGTTCGTTAGTCTGATTAAAACTCGAGAACGTCTGGGCCGATTGAGCTGATTTTGGTTTTAAAATGTTTTTCGTAGTCCAGGGTAGGTCTAAAGGCGAGAAATAATCGAATTATTGCTTGGAAAACTCTAAAAACAACAGCCCTTTTCTATTTCCCAGACAAAAGTGACGTGATGTCACATCACATGGCATGACATCACATCATATTGCATAATTACCCATCATATACAGGGTGGCGCTAAAGTAATTCTACTACAGAAGGTGCTATAAATTTTGCAATTGACCTCTAATGTCAGTTCTGTTTTGACAATTGTACGCTACACTGTTTCAGAACGCGGGTTATTGGTTGCTATTTATTTGACCAATAATCGGTCGGTGACTTTGGCACAATGTGAATTTAGTCGCAGATTACCTGGCAGTCCGACGCCTACTGGTGAAACACTGCGACGTTGAGCCGCTCATATTGCTGCAGCTGCCGAGGATGTCATGGAAGCGCCGTCGACATCGACCAGACGACGTGCCATGCAAGTGGGTATCAGTCGACTGTGTTTACACCGAATTTTGGTACAAGATTTGAAGA
Organism: Bactrocera correcta; assembly: GCA_027475135.1. Taxonomy (NCBI): domain Eukaryota; kingdom Metazoa; phylum Arthropoda; class Insecta; order Diptera; family Tephritidae; genus Bactrocera; species Bactrocera correcta. The sequence continues at coordinate 36,219,700 of CM050322.1, read as the reverse complement.
TTTTTCCGTACAAAGTCCAGACGGTGCATCAGCTGTTAGCTGCTGACCGCCAATCGCGTCCAACATACGCTCAAGCCATCTTCAATCACCACCAAGAAGAAGATGATTTTTCATCAAAAATAATCATGAGTGATGGGGACCCATTTCCATCGTAGAGGATACATTAATAAGCAAAATTTACGCTTCTGGGGTACTGAAAATCCGCGTGTAACCCACGAAGGGCTATAACACCCGCTCAACGTCACTGTATGGTGTGCTGTTGTCGCTGGAGGAGTCATAGGACCTTTTTTCTTCAAAGGTCAAACGGTTACTGTGAGTGGTGAGCGCTACAGAGCAATGATCAACGAGTTCTTTTTGCCGCAACTTGATGATTTGTACAAGACGGTGCGACGGTACACACTGCACGGGACTGCACCAGCAAGATCGTCTGATTTGACCGCTTAAGACTTCTATTTGTGGGGCTTTTTGAAGTAACAGGTTTATGTCAACAAGCCTCATACTCTTGCAGCTCTTAAAGACAATATTCGTCAAGAATGTGAGGACCTATCGCCGGAAGTTCTAGCCAAAGTGATGGAAAATGCCATAAAAATGGTTCAAATTACAATCAACTGTGGTGGCGGCTATTTACATGATATCATATTCTCGACTTGATGTAAAAAAATTTAAAAGACCACATAAAAATCATCCACAAGCAGAATCAAAGTTTTTAATTAAAAAAAAAATTACAGAAAAAAAAAACATCGGAATGTTATTTTTGCGCGATATGTATATAAAAATAGGTTGAGCTATAGCTGACTAAACCGTTATATGATATGAAAAAGTTCATTTTTAACGGACTTACGAGCGTAAATTTCCCATATCACTTTTTTTTAAATTTTTTGTTTTGTTTTCTAATTAATTTATTTGTAAATTATTTGAATCGCTCAATTTACGTAGATTTTTTTCATTATTTCGGCTATTCAAAAAGTAAATTGCTGAAAATTATTCAGTGAAAACTGTATGTGTCTTTCATACAAAGTGATCAAATACAGACTGAAATTTGTTCCGATGCCACGAGTAGATCGTGCTAATATTGGCAGCCCAAAGCACATGCACGAGTACTCGCAGGATGCGATTATATACCTGTACGTGCGGAAATATGCACAATGACCATAGATTAGGGAATTATTGAATCGTAATCAATTAGCAAGATCGTCACGATGTCACAGCACAACTTTTCAAACAACAGCTATGATGTTTGATGGACTTTATTTTGAAGCATCGTATGTATATATGGTAATGTTAGATGCAAGATTTATTCTTTTGAGGGAAGCAAAAAAGAGGTTCTTGAGATGGTGGATGGTGGTTACACCAGATCAAATTGATGAAATAACTTCTGTGGAAATTCCTGATCCAGAGAAAGATCCGGAGTTATACGAAGTGGTGAAAACCAATCTGGTTTATGGACCTTGTGGACATCACAATCGCATTTCGGTGTGTATGTCTGACAATAAATGCACGTGCTTTTCTTTTCGAAAACGCAAACTGGAAATGATAGATTTCCATTGGATCGGTCTCGCTCACCAGACGACAATAGAAAAACATTAAGCATTCAATTAAGAACTGTGAATAACGATGTTGACAACACACGGATTGTACCATATTTGCCATTTTAGTCTAATTCACATACAAAGCTCATATCAATGTTAAGTATTGCAGTTTGCGAAATCGATCAAGTAAGTTTGCAAGTACGTCACCAAAAGACGTAGCGGCCAATAACCGCTATGGCCGTGAAGGAGATGAGATCAGCAACTAGCAAATAAGTCGATGCGTGAAGTGCAATGAAGCATTTTATGATGTATTTACTTTTGCGATTCATGAACGTTTTACAACTGTCGCAGTTCATATGGAGAATGGCCAAAAAGCGTATTTTAATCCTTAGAATACATTACAGCCAGTGGAAACACCGCCAGCAACAAAATTAACATTGATGAGTTTTTTCTCAATTTCCGTCAGTGATCCGTTTAAGAAAACATTGCTCTATTCGGAAATTACGTGATATTATATATGGAATGCATCGTCGAAGAAATAGCTACGCAGAAAGCAAGGCCAATCAGTAGATTAACATCCAGGTGCGTTTTCAACTAATGCATTTACACAGAATTGAATTTATACAATCCGCCCGAAAAACGACGATTGCTTCTAACTTCGGTTGCTATTGATAAATGTACGCGGTTCTATTTCAATTGAATCATTGCGTATTGTGAATAGTGTTTACAACTTTTTGAGAAGCATACCATCAGTTACAATTGCTGGAACATGATAATTAATGGAATCAAAGGATGGACGATCGGCAATTCCATGTGCCTTTTTCAATTTTAGCAGCCAAAAATACCGTTGCTAATGACTTAAACTGGAAGATTCTATGTTAAATTCCGAGAGCTTTGCGCTCACATAAAATGATCGTCTTGACAATGAATACGAAGCCGTGAATTATCCAGTTAAATTTCTAACTTCTTTGGGGCTTGGTATGCCGCCGCATCATTTGCGTCTTAAAGTTGGATCTGTAATTATCATGTTATCCAATCTTCATGTGCCGAAACTGTGTAATGGAACCCGATTGATTGTAACGCAGCTATCGAATACAAGGGGCAGACTGCTTGATTCTACGAATTTCTTTGAGTTCCAACGATTTGCCATTTCAGTTCAAACCTATTCAGTTTCCAGAAAAAATTGCATACGAAATGATAATTAACAGGACACAATGATAGTCGCTAGAAGTGTGTGACATAAATCTGGAAATGCCATGTTTTTCACACGGCCAGCTATATGTGGCGCGTTCTCAAGTTGGAAAACCATCCTCTCTGTAAATTTTCACACCGAAACAAACTACGCTACACTGAAAAAAATGTGGATAAATTGCAAATAAATGATTTTTAACACAATATAAATTAAATTGTCTTTTCATTTTAAGGCACATAATTTCACGCAGGACAACGCCTGCCGGGTCAGCTGGTAAAATATAAATAAAAACTAACAACTAAATACAAAACGATATTAATAAAAAATACGTTTTTAACCGATATAATCCAAAATAAAAAAGAGCAATCAATTTATTATACTTTATCGTTGCGCACAGATTCTATAAATCAGTTTACACTGATTATATATAATGTATAACAAAAATGGTTAATAACGACAAAAATCAAAATACACCTGCAAGAGCTACACGCTAAAAACATGCTATTAAATTTATTTCACAAAGTGGCAGTTTTTTAAGATACTGCACTAGATTTGCTTCTTCACCGATTCATGAAAAATCAGAATCGTTATTAGAAATGAAAAACCAAAATCTTGAATTTTTTGTAGATTCTAAAAATTCAGATTATTTCAATGTAGCTTGGGAAGCTCTAAAAGCTAGATACGAAAACGAAAGAATACTGGCATAAACAAGTAACGACTCTATTGAACTTGCCGAAAATGAAGAAAGAAACAAGTGTAGAATTCATCAAACTTGAATCCCCTGTTTGTCGGTTCTATCGACATTAAACATCCCCACAGACAGCCGGGACCCTATTCTGGTAAATATGTGCACCGTCATATTACCAGAAAAATCGTTACTTTTGTGGGAGGAATCGCTCTCATCTCGAAAGAAGTGCCCAACGTGGCAAGAAATTCCGGAAATGGTAAAGGAAAAAAGAACATTAAACACGACCAAAATAGGAGTTTCAAAAGACACCAAGCTAGAAGCAACAAGAATATAGACAAAAGTATTTACAAAACACAATCGTTGACATTCGAAAATGTAAAAGCATGTCAATGCTTCATTATAGCTCATATCCCTCCTCACCCAATAAAATCACATATACAAAAACTAACCACGGGTTTAATTGCAAAAGTAAATCCCAAAACCCGAAATTCTAAAAATTATCAAGCAACCCCATGTTGCAAAAAGACTCTAAAAATCAGCATTATGAAAACTTCTCTAAAGCTACAACTACGCGATCAAACAATGGCAAGTACGTCATACGACTACCACTAGAGCCACAATTGCACATTACCCCACACATTCGTAGAAAAAACAAAATGAAAATTAAGTCTGATAATCCCAATATTAAAAATTCAAATATATATAACTTTTCCTGACAAGTATAAATAAGTGAAATAGAACAGCAATTTTAGCGATGGGGAAACTGTTCCCCACATATCAACCCAAGCCATACGGCTTCTGCATATCCATATTGCACAACGTCTATGTACGCACACAAAACGATGCCAGCTCCCATCCAAGTTTTATATCAGCAGCCCTCAAGCTGAATAGCTGATTAGAGAAGTATCAATATCTCTACACAAGTTTAAAAAATCCGATTATATAACAACAAAATTCTTAAAACAATTTATACAGATGGATTCAAATTAACTCACAGCCAACGATGTTATCACAGCAAATGGGTGCAAATTAGCTATTACTTAATACACAGTTACCAGTTGTAAGAGATTTTGGAAAAATCTTCTAGTATGATCAGTGCTAACGAAGGTGATTTGGAGAACATCCCAGGCGGCGAGTTAGTGCAGTTCGCAGAGCTGCTGAAAACAGATATGGCTACTGGTTTTGATAGCAAGAAACAGGAGCCTCTGAAACAGTAATATATCGTGAGTCCTAAACTTAGAAATTGCTTTGCGAATTTACTTATCTTTCATGATCACTAACTGTAGTGGCGGGCACTCTTTTTCAACATTAAAACGTATTAAAATTGGGTTTCGGATATCAGTGAAGTTCTTTATTCCGGTGAAAATATTGCATTATTGACGAAGTAACATATGAGACTTTGGAAAAATCTTCTAGTATGATCAGTGCTTACGAAGATGATTTGGAGAACAGCCCAGGCGGCGAGTTAGTGCAGTTCTTCTGTTGTAGGAGATTTTAGCTATCGAAATACTTCAAAAGCACTAGTAATTTTATGATATGCTTCCATATGTTTAGTTAAATCAGACAGTACGTTTTAATGACAGTAAACATCTCAAATTCGAAACGTTATCCAGATGTTTAATTTTCAACAAAGTCGGCGAGTGTAGTAGAGCCGCTGAAATGGTCGTACTTTGTATTTCGCTTGATTTGTCGTCTGTGCTGGTATTCTTCACAGTAGGTCAGATCTTTGATTCTTGCCTCAATCTATCTAATTAAAATGGATCGCATTACTTGGATGTAGCCATGTAATGAGTCATAAAGGGCGTATCTCTTTATTAAGGTCTTGATAAGACGACTGAAGCGAAGCACTAGTCGCTTGCAAGTCTTCGTTCCACGTAATTGTCATTATTCCCGTTTCTAACTTCATCGTTGAAAGTAGTCCGTAAGCTTTATTAAGACACTCCGCTTTTTGATCCACGTTATTGAAAATGGCTTCCAATACTTGCTTAATAGCGATAAAACAACATAAAATTGCCTTCGTAGCATCAGCTCGGGCTGACCACCTAGTATCCGATAACCGTTTCAAACTCGGAATTTTTGAAGTAGAATCTTTAAGTGCGTTCGTAAGACGACCATATCGATAGGTGGAAGCGGAAAAAAATCTAGAAAGATTTTCAGTGAAATCGAAGGAAAGTAATGAATGTGCAAGAAAGTGAATGTATTCTGCATACTTATTTATTTTCTTAATTCGGGCTTGTAAGCTGATGTATTTCCCACTACAGTTGCTGACATTATAATAGCTTTGCCCACGACAATCTTTGATATTAATGCCACTCTCACTCAAGAAATCTAGTAAACTTTGAGCGAGTTGTTCAGCAGTATGACCTTCCATGTCCAAGAACTTAACAAATCATTCCACTGGTCCAGATGGCAGAACATGACTTGAGACTCTGAAACGCCTTGCTCTTAAGGCTGGACTGAACTAAAAATTTTTGCCCTGTTGAGAGGTCAGCGTTATGATATAAAATAATGTTTTTTTTTTATAATATGGAAGGTCACAAAAATATCGTTAAACAATAATTTTCAATAAAAATATTGGAAAAATTTAATAATTATATTTATTTTTTTTTGACAGCCATGAATCATACAAAATCTAGAGATATTCGATAATGATTTTCTTTTTATTTTATTTTATGAAAAGATTTATTTAATTAATAAAAATTCACAATGGCAGTACTCGGCAGAAATTTAACTTTATTTTGATATGAAAACCAATGGACATTAATAAAACAATAAAAATCTGGACGCTTGAAGGGTGGAAAAGTACCTAGTTAGATACTAGTCTAAATATTTCGATTATAATATTTATAATTAAACATTAGAACATTAAAGTTAAGAAGTTCGTAAAATGCCTACTTATTTTTACGATTTAGCGTAATCGAGTTTTAGATTTTCAGGTGCTTCGATTTTAAAGCATGCAAGGATATTTTACGCTCCATCTAAATTGATATTTTTTTTAATTAGTTGTAGCGCGGGGCCCGTAGCATTTGCTACTCTTGCTACGTGGCTAATCCGGCACTGGTTACTGGGGGTTTAATTTTTGTTTTTTTAGGTCCCATATCAATTATGGCTGAGTAATTCTTCCTGATATTTGATGGTGTCGAAGCCATTGTACACAATCAATTAAGTTTATGATTTGAAAAGCTAGTGAGCAATGTACAAACGAGTAATGAAAGGGAAAGAGAGTACTCGCGAGCAGTAAGTTCGAATAAAGTAACGGAAGTAATTAGAAAAACACACATGAAGCGTAAAAGAAAACATATTATCGGCATGAGAGATAGTCGATGGCTGAAAAGAGAAATAGTAGTTAAAGTTTATCTGAGGGTAGTACATACGTAACCTATCGGGTAATAATTGCGTTAATTACTAGAAACCCATAAGTAATATCTTACCCGTCTTGTAAAGTAGTATACGTAAATCATTATATACCTGTTCCACTGGCTTCGTGCCTGTTTAAAATGACTTGGTTGTTGTGAAAAATATATCAAACTGAAATATATGCACATATTTAAATGAATAAAACAATCAATGAGATTTATAATCATTATACATTGAAATTTTTGTATTGTATTACTTACAACATATGTACACACTTATGTGTATCGTAAAAAAGAAACATTACATATAGTACGCAGATATATTTTAAACTACATATTAAACTTGCAAAATGGCTACGAAACGAGGACGTGGTGAAGGAGATGTTAAAAAGAAAATGGCGCGTTTAAAATTCAAAAATCTTGTGCGAAGTGTAACATTAAATAGGATTTGGTTAATCGATTCCGGTGAGCAAAAGCTCTCACTGAATGTGAAAAAAAATATTAACATGCTGATTCGACCGCAGCGGAAGGTCGGGATCCTAACAATGGCAGTAAGTATTTACATACATACGAGTATATAAGTATATAATAGCAGACTGTACAAGGCCAGTACAAATACAACTACATTTATTTTTAAAAGCATGGTTTTAGGTTTTTAAACCGTAGTTATTATTAAGGCAAACGTAATGTTTTCCGTTCAAGGATGTGTTTGAGTAAATATTTTTATTCAAATGACAGCATAGGGAGTGGATGCTTTAGCCACATAGTTGTAGGCGCATTTTTTGTTATTTTCAGAGCCACTGGAAAAAGTTGAAAACATACTTACATTCATTCCAACCAACAGGTGGAAGCTGATAAAAGCTTTGAAAGATCCTATGATGCCAAGGAAGTGCTGAACAGTGTTCTAAGTTTTACAGAAATTATCAGCTCATCTACATACTTCTCCCCTGTGAGAATATAAAAATTTAAAAGATTATATGTTAGTAATAATCAAAATACGTTTATCTTTTTATGAACAACCAAACTAAATTTGCTACCGTTGGAAAGAGGAAGTCCTCCTGATTAAATAATTCATAAGATAATATATTGTACCTCAAAGTTCAAAAATTCCCAAAATTCGAACATTTCAACAAGCCATTTCCGCACATTCAAATTAATTATGTCAAACTATAAACATTTAAGTACATTCACATTTTTTACTTTTTGCAGGTTTTTAACCTAAGAAATATTTTTTTTTTTAATATCTTTTACACTGGCAGTGAACATCATTTATGTGCTAACAATTATAAGGAAATGAAGCGCTGCCATATTATAATAAGCAAATATGAGCAATTCGCTGAATTTCTCTATTTTGATATAATTCCTCTTTCTTTATCAAGCAATCTTAGTTCCAATAAAAACAAGTGTGTCTATAAATTATATTTCAAATTAAAATTAGTATAAACAATCTTTCCATGCATATGAATTTTTTCTTATTTAAAATAAAAAAACAAATAATAACATTACGTAATAAAATATTTACGTTACCCCAGGTATTGGCTCGACCAGAGTAATTTTTGCAAAGCGCGACCGACGGCCGTCAGCAGAAAAAGCAGCACTACGCGAAAGTATTTCAGTTACCCCGGGTATCGGCCCGATTTGATAAAAATATTATAATATTATCAAAGAGTTTTGCTTATTGTGTTTATTAAATACAAATCATTATATTTACATATGTACATATGTATATGGAAATAGTGTTAACAACTCAATTATAGCTTGAAAATTTTTGGAAAGTATTTTTATTATAGTTAATATATAAAGAAGAGTCGCGCGAAAATACAAATAAAGAAAATTTTTGGAATTTCATATTTGGTATTTAAGATGTGACAACGCTCGTTTTCTTCATAATTGTAAACAATCTAAACTTTTCAACGAAGAGTCTGCTAGGTGATTTTTAAATTATTAAATTTAGCTAAAATATCTACATATGTATATAAGTATATGTATAAAAATGAATCGTCAAAATGTATGTACGCTCATAACTTTTATACGACTGAACCAAATTTGTTAATTCTTTTTTTAAAATTTTCGTTGAGGTTCAGGGATGGTTTCTGCGGAGAAAAAAATTCGAATAATTGCCGGAAAACCCCTAAAAACAGCCCTTTTCTTTTTCTCATACAAACGAATGAATGCTTGTTCGTTAGTAACGCTAAGTGAACGGCTGAACCAATATTGATGAAATTTTAAGAGGTTGTTCGTTGTGGATCAAGGAAGGTTTAGAAATAATAAAGCTGTATGCTTTTCGTGAGAAAAAGTAGGCAAATTGGAAAATTCCAAAAAGTTTATTTTTTCTATACAAATTTTTTGTTTTGTTTTTCAATTATTTGAATCGTTCAAATTTGTCGTTTGCGTCAAAAATTTTTGAAAATTTTTCAGTGAAAACGTTATGTGTGTTGCATACAAAGTGATCAATTACAGAGTGAAATTTGTTACGATGCCACGGAGAGGTCGCGCTAGAGGTCGGCGTTCTTTTTGACATCAACATACATTAGCAGCCCAAGGCACATCACCGAATACTCCCAGGATACGATGACATACGTGCGGTATTATGGATCGCGGTCAATCAGCAAGCGATCGTCCCGATGTCACAGCAAGACTTTTCAAGCAACAGCTTCGATGGACTTTATCTTGGAGCAACGTTTATATGGCGCTGTTTGATGCTAGATGTACTCTGTTGTGTGGCAAAAGAGAGGTTTGCCGCACGCACACATTCTTCTTTGGATGGTGGAGGGTGGTTACACCAGATCAAATTGATGAAGTCATTCAGTCACGCGGAAATTCCTGATGCAGAGAAATGTGCAGTATTATATGAAGTGATGAAAACCAATATGGTTCATGGACCTTGCGGACACCATAATCCTACTTCGGTTTGTATGTCTGACAATAAATGCACGAAACAGTATCCACATTTCTTTCGGAAACAAAAACTAGAAATGAGGGATATCCACTCTATCGGAGAGTGAATATCGAAGTTGACAACACATGGATCATACTATATACACCATTATTGTCTAATTCATATTCAAAACTCATATCAGTGTTTAGTATTGCAGTTTGGTGTAATCGATAAAATACTTTTGAAAGTACGTCATCATAGGAAGTAACATAGGGGTTATTGGACTTGAACGATACGGTTGATACATAAACTGCAATAAAGAGCTTTGTAGGACATTTACTTCTGCAATTCATGAACGTTTTTCCGGCTGTTGTGCGTCTCACAGTTAATTTGGAGAAGGCCAAAGTGTGTATTTCAACCCAGGGAATACCGTACAGCCAGTGGAAACACCGCCAGCAACAAAATTAGCATTTACGAGTTTTTGCTCAACTTTCCATTTCCTTGACCATTAACAGGAGCAATTGGAGCTATAACTTCTGTCTCAGGATTAGTAAAATGATTCCATCAATATGACATTTCATTGTTTGCCTTAGGAAATATTATTACTATTTTAACAGTATACCAGTGATGACGAGATGTTTCACGAGAAGGGACTTTTCAAGGATTGCTCAACTTTCGTCAGAGATCCGTTTGCGAGGATATTTGGAAATACCTTGATATAATACATGGAATGCATCGTTGAAGAAATAATTACGCAGAAAGCAAGGCCAACCAGTTGATGGACATCCATGTGTGTTATCACCTAATCCATTAGGACGAATTTACACAATCCACCGGCAAAACGACAATTGTTTCAACCTTCGGTTGCTATTGATAAATGTTCGCGGTTCAACTTCATTTGAGTTTTTGCGTATGGTACGGTGTGTGCAACTTTTTGAGAAGCAAGCCAGCAATTACAATTGCTGGAAAATGATAATCACTGGAATGCAAATGAAGCACACTTTTCGCGATAATCATTTCGACATATCAGCCTTCAAATCCGCGTCTATTATGTGATACGAACAAAAAGGAAATTGCCGAAGACTTTTTACATCGTCTTCGCTAAAAATTGGGAATGATCAATTCCGGTTGATACTTCCGGTGGTTTGATATCAATTCCATCTGCCGTTTATCAGTTCACGAAATATGAACTCATCACGAATGTTCGGACATTGGCCAAATTATCGTGACTGTGATTCCTTAAGTATACGCGCAATGTTAACTGCCAAAAGTACCGATATTGTTGACTTAAACTGGAAGCTTCAAAGTCAAATTCCGGGAGACTTGCGCTCATACAAATCGATGGTTCGTCTTGACAATGAATGAATTATCCAGTGGGAATTTCTAAATTCTTTGGAGAGGCTTGGTATGTCACCGCACCATTTCCGTCTCAAAGTTGGATCTGTCGTTATTATGTTTCGCAGTCTTCATGCGTCGAAACTGTGTAATGGAACCTGACTGATTGTGACGCACCTATCGAATACAAGGAGCAGAAAGCTTGATTCTACGAATTCCTTTGAGTTCTATCGATTTGCCATTTCAGTTTAAACGCATTCCGTTTCCACTGAAAATTGCATTTGAGATGACAGGACACAAGGATATTCGCATAATGTGTGGCATAAACTTGGAAATACTATGTTTTTCACACGGTCAGATATACGTGGCGTGCGCACGAGTTGGAAAACCATCTTTTCTGTACACCGGAACAGAAACCAAAAAATGTTGTTTATCAAGCTGTGTTGCATTGAAAAAAAATTAAATGATAAATTTAACTTTCCTTTCATTTCAAAACACATATTTTCACACAGGACAACGGCGGGGTCAGCTAGTAAGAAAATAAAAGTGAAATGTTAACTTATTTCAATGTTTAGAAAGTATATATAAATAAACAAAGTATAAAATGTGAAAAAATTTAGTGACACATAGTGTTTATTAGTACAAATTTTTGTTCGAAATTCGTGTTTTTTCCCGACCGCCAAAGTAATTGGAATCGTGCCCAAATAGCAGTGTTGCCATACTTTGTATCCTGAAAAAATAATCTGTTTCATATTTAGAGACAGAAATAATTCAAAATGAACTATTGATTCATATATATGGACTACAAACCATATATTAATTAAAAAATAGAGACAGATATTATTATACAATACCTATTCTCTCCTTTTGATTAACATAGGTGTTCGATCAATGAGGGTTATTGTTTTTTAGTTCGACACAAAAGACCTATGAACACCCTTGCGTTGGACCGACCAGGGTTATTTTTGTTTTTTTGAATCGCGACCGAAGGTCTCCAGTGTAGAAAAGCGAAAAGAAAATTTTTTTATTATTTTTTCAAAACACAATATGTGGCAATGGAGTCATGTGTAGAAGTTCACGCAAGTGAGGAAAGTTCTCTGATCGCCATTCAATTGGGAGTGGCCAGAAACGATTCTTTTACATATGACTCAAGCAGCTCACGACTTCCGGTCTTTGACCAGTGTATCCTCTGGGTAGCCTAAGAACATCCGTTTGAAGGCGAGCTAAAGTAAGAAGGCGAAACACCCCTGCATAGAGTTGTGCGCTGGGTTTGGGAACCGCCACGTAAAACAAGCACCCCCAATGAAAGGGAAAAAACAGCCTGGATGAGAGCCCCCCCTTTTGATGACGACCATGGCAAACGAAATAAGGACTATGATTTGAGGGCAGCACCTGGAATGTCCGGTCCCTTAATTGGGAAGGTGATGTCAAAATCGTGCTTGGCGACTTCAATGCCAGGTTGGGCAAAGAAGGTATCTTTGGCACTACGGTCGGTAAATTCAGCCTCCACGAGGAACATCCCTAAATGGGTTGAGGCTGATCGATTTCGCCGGGGCCCGAAATATGGTTATCTGTAGTACTAAATTCCAGCATAAGAAGATACATCAAGCTACCTGGCTGTCTCCGGATCGAAAAACCACCAACCAGATCGATCATGTTGTGATAGACGGAAGACACGTCTCCAGTGTTTTAGATGTGCGTGCGCTCCGAGGTCCTAACATCGACTCGGACCACCATATTGTTGCAGCCAAAATTCGCACCCGCCTCTGTGTAGCAAAAAACGCACGCCAACAAACACAAGGATGGTTCTACGTCGAGAAGCTGCAATCACAACAGAGAAGAAGAGGGAAGCGAGACGCATTTGTAGACAGAAAAAGAAAGAGGCCGAAATGCGTGAGTACGAAGTGCTTGATAAGCTGGAGGACAGGGGTAATGCTCGAAAATTCTACGAAAAGATGCGGCGGCTTACAGAAGGTTTCAAGACCGGAGCATACTCTTGTAGAACCCCCTAAGGTGATCTAGCCACCGATGCCCAGAGCATACTTAAACTATAGAGGGAACACTTCTCCAGCCTGCTGAATGGCAGTGAACGCACAACACCAGGAGAAAGCGAACCCGATACCCCAATCGATGATGATGGAGCAGACGTTCCATTGCCGGACCATGAAGAAGTTCGAATAGCAATTGCCCGCCTGAAAAACAACAAAGCGGCGGGGGCCGATGGATTGCCGGCCGAACTATTCAAACACGGAGGCGAAGAGCTGATAAGGTGCATGCATCAGCTTCTTTGCAAAATATGGTCGGACGAAAGTATGCCCAACGATTGGAATTTAAGTGTGCTATGCCCAAACCACAAAAAAGGAGACCCCACAATCTGCGCCAACTACCGTGGGATTAGCCTCCTCAACATCGCATATAAGGTTCTGTCGAGCGTATTGTGTGAAAGATTAAAGCCCACCGTCAACAAACTGATTGGACCTTATCAATGTGGCTTTAGACCTGGTAAATCAACAACCGACCAGATATTCACGATGCGCAAAATCTTGGAAAAGACCCGTGAAAGGAGAATCGACACACACCACCTCTTCGTCGATTTCAAAGCTGCTTTCGACAGCACGGAAAGGAGCTGCCTTTATGCCGCCATGTCTGAATTTGGTATCCCCGCAAAACTAATACGGCTGTGTAAGCTGACGTTGAGCAACACAAAAAGCTCCGTCAGAATCGGGAAAGACCTCTCCGAGCCGTTCGATACCAAACGCGGTTTCAGACAAGGCGATTCCTCATGGTGCGACTTTTTCAACCTGCTTCTGGAGAAAATAGTTCGAGCTGCAGAACTCAACAGAGAAGGTACCATCTTCTATAAGAGTGTACAACTGCTGGCGTATGCCGATGATATTGATATCATCGGCTTCAACACCCGCGCCGTTAGTTCTGCTTTCTCAAGACTGGACAAGGAAGCAAAAGAAATGGGTCTGGCAGTGAACGAGGGCAAGACGAAATATCTCCTGTCATCAAACAAACAGTCGTCGCACTCGCGACTTGGCACTCACGTCACTGTTGACAGCCATAACTTTGAAGTTGTAGACAATTTCGTCTATCTTGGAACCAGCGTAAACACCACCAACAATGTCAGCCTAGAAATCCAACTCAGGATAACTCTTGCCAACAGGTGCTACTTCGGACTAAGTAGGCAATTGAGAAGCAAAGTCCTCTCTCGAGAAACAAAAACCAAACTCTTTAAGTCACTCATAATTCCCGTCCTGCTATATGGTGCAGAGGCTTGGACGATGTCAACAACGGATGAGTCGACGTTGCGAGTTTTCGAGAGAAAGGTTCTGCGAAAGATTTATGGTCCTTTGCGTGTTGGCCACGGCGAATATCGCATTCGATGGAACGATGAGCTGTACGAGATATACGACGACATTGACATAGTTCAGCGAATTAAAAGACAGCGGCTACGCTGGCTAGGTTATGTTGTCCGGATGGATGAAAACACTCCACCTCTGAAAGTATTCGACGCAGTACCCGCCGCGGGAAGCAGAGGAAGAGGAAGACCTCCACTCCGTTGGAAGGACCAAGTGGAGAAGGGCCTGGCCTCGCTTGGAATATCCAATTGGCGCCACGTAGCGAAGAGAAGAAACGACTGGCGCGCTGTTGTCGACTCGGCTATAATCGCGTAAGCGGTGTCTACGCCAGTAAAGAAGATATGTGGCAACACTGGTATTTGTCATGTCATGTAAATAAACATACTATGAGAGTGAACTGCATATGAAATTGTGGAACTTTAAATACAAATATCTCAAAATTATAAGTCTGTGGAGGGTATATGTATGTATATTTTTTAATCCTGAGGAGGTCCTCTGGTCCTCTTTCCGTTTATACCCTGCCGTCGTAATCCTGCCGTTATGTGCAATGCTTCAGGAATATTTGTCACACATTATTATTCAGTTACTAGCTGACCCGGCAGGCGTTGTTCTGCGTGAAATTATGTGTTTTAAAAAGAAAAGTAAATTTAATTTATGTTGTGTTAAAAATCATTTATTTGCGATTTATCCACATTTTTTTAATGTAGCGTAGTTTGTTTCGGTGTGTAAATGTACAGAGAGGATGGTTTTCCAACTTGAGAACGCGCCACATAAAGCTGGCCGTGTGAAAAACATGGCATTTCCAGATTTATGTCACACACTTCTAGCGACTATCATTGTGTCCTGTTAATTATCATTTCGTATGCAACTTTCTCTGGAAACTGAATAGGTTTGAACTGAAATGGCAAATCGTTGGAACTCAAAGAAATTCGTAGAATCAAGCAGTCTGCCCCTTGTATTCGATAGCTGCGTTACAATCAATCGGGTTCCATTACACAGTTTCGGCACATGAAAATTGGATAACATGATAATGACTGATCCAACTTTGAGACGTAAATGATTCGGTGGCATACCAAGCCTCTCCAAAGAAGTTAGCCATTTTACTGGATAATTAACGCCTTCGTATTCATTGTCAAGACGATCATTTTATATGAGCGCAAAGCTCTCGGAATTTGACATAGAATCTTCCAGTTTAAGTCATTAGCATCGGTATTTTTGGCTGCTAAAATTGAAAAAAGGCACGTAGAATTGGTATCAAACGCCTGGAAGTATCAGTCGGAATTTTCCTATTTCCAATTCTTATCGAAAACGATTTAAAGTGTCCTCGGCAATGTCATTTTTATTCGTGTCCCATAATTGACGCCAATTTGAAGACTGATATGTCGAAATGATCATGGCGATCGTCCATCGTTTGATTCCATTGATTATCATGTTCCAGCAATTGTAACTGATGGCATGCTTCTCAAAAAGTTGTAAACACCATTCACAATACGCAATGACTCAATTGAAATTGAACCGCGTACATTTATCAATAGCAACCGAAGGTAGAAACAATCGGCGTTTTTCGGGTGGATTGTGTAAATTCGTCCTAAGGCATTAGTTGAAAACACACCTGGATGTCAATCTACTGGTTGGCCTTGCTTTCTACGTAACTATTTCTTCGACGATGCACTCCATGTATAATATCACGTAATTTTCGAATAGAGCAATGTTCTCGCAAATGGATCACTGACGAAAGTTGAGAAAAAACTCATCAAGGTTAATTTTGTTGCTGGCGGTGTTTCCACTGGCTGTAATGTATTCTAAGGATTAAAATACGCTCTTTGGCCATTCTCCAAATGAACTGCGAGATGCAGAACAGTCGGAAAACCTTCATGAATCGCTTAATTTGCTAGTTGCTGATCTCATCTCGTTGACGGTCATAGCGGTTATTGGCCGCTACGTCGTTTGGTGACGTACTTGCAAACTTACTTGATCGATTTCGCAAACTGCATTACTTAACATTGATATGAGCTTTGAATGTGAATTAGACAATAATGGCGAATATGGTACAATCCATGTGTTGTCAACTTCGTTATTTACAGCTCTAAATGTTCTGCCATTGTCGTCTGGTGAGCGAGACCGATACAATGGATATCTATCATTTCCAGTTTGCGTTTCCGAAAGAAAAGCTCGTGGCTAGTGTTTCGTGCATTTACTGTCAGACATACACACCGAAATGCGATTGTTGTGGACATCACCATCATCCATAAACCAGATTGGTTTTCACCACTTCGTATAATTCTGGATCTTTCTCTGGATCAGGAATTTCCACAGAAATGATTTCATCAATTTGATCTGGTGTTACCATCATCCACCATCTTAAGAACATCTTTTTTGAACCTCAAAAGGATAATTATTGCATCTAACAGCAACATATATACATACGCAGCTTCAAAATAAAGTCCATCAAACAACATAGCTGTTGTTTGAAAAGTTGTGCTGTGACGTCGTGACGATCTTGCTGATTGATTACCATTCAATAATTCCGTAATCTATGGTCATTGTGCATTGCAATTGAATGTAACAAATAAATCCGCCCTCCATAATTCCGCACTTACAGGTATATAATCGCATTCTGCGAGTACTCGTACATGTGCTTTGGGCTGCCAATATTAGCGCGATCTGCTCGTTGCATTGGAACAAATTTCAATCCGTATTTGATCACTTTGCATGAAAGACACATTAAGCTTTCACTGAATAATTTTCAGCAATTTATCTTTTGAATAGCCGAAATAATGAAAACAATCGACGTAAATTGAACGATTCAAATAATTTACAAATAAATTAATTAGAAAACAAAACAAAAAAATTCAAAAAAAGTGATATGGGAAAGTCAATTTTTGGAAATTTACGCTCGTAAGTCCATTACAAAAGAATTTTTCATATCATATAACGGTTTAGTCAGCTATAGCTCAACTTATTTTTATATACACATGGCTCAAAAATAACCTTGTGATGTTTTTTGGCTGTAATTTTTTTTAAAGAATCAAAAACTTTGATTATGCTTGTGGATTATTTTTATTTGGTCTTTTAAATTTTTTTACATCAAGTCGAGAATATGATATCATGTAAATAGCCGCCACCACAGTTGATTGTAATTTGAACCATTTTTATGGCATTTTCCATCACTTTGGCTAGAACTTCCGGCGATAGGTCCTCACATTCTTGACGAATATTGTCTTTAAGAGCTGCAAGAGTATGAGGCTTGTTGACATAAACCTGTTACTTCAAAAAGCCCCACAAATAGAAGTCTTAAGCGGTCAAATCAGACGATCTTGCTAGTGCAGTCCCGTGCAGTGTGTACCGTCGCACCGTCTTGTACAAATCATCAAGTTGCGGCAAAAAGAACTCGTTGATCATTGCTCTGTAGCGCTCACCACTCACAGTAACCGTTTGACCTTTGAAGAAAAAAGGTCCTATGACTCCTCCAGCGAAAACAGCACAACATACAGTGACGTTGAGCGGGTGTAATAGCTCTTCGTGGGTTACACGCGGATTTTCAGTACATCAGAAGCGTAAATTTTGCTTATTAATGTATCCGTTACGATGGAAATGGGACCCCATCACTCATGATTATTTTTGATGAAAAATCATCTTCTTCTTGGTGGTGATTGAAGATGGCTTGAGCGTATGTTGGACGCGATTGGCGGTCAGCAGCTAACAGCTGATGCACCGTCTGGACTTTGTACGGAAAAATCTTCAAATCTTGTACCAAAATTCGGTGTAAACACAGTCGACTGATACCCACTTGCGTGGCACGTCGTCTGGTCGATGTCGACGGCGCTTCCATGACATCCTCGGCAACTGCAGCAATATGAGCGGCTCAACGTCGCAGTGTTTCACCAGTAGGCGTCGGACTGCCAGGAAATCTGCGACTAAATTCACGTTGTGCCAAAGTCACCGACCGATTATTGGTCAAATAAATAGTAACCAATAACCCGCGTTCTGAAACAGTGTAGCGTACCATTGTTTATTTACGTGTATTTCGCATGTGTTTACTACACAATTGTCAAAACAGAACTGACATTAGAGGTCAGTTGCAAAAGTTATAACACCTTCTGTAGAAGAATTACTTTTGCGCCACCCTGTATATGATGGGTATTTATGCAATGTGATGTGATGTCATGCCATGTGATTTGACATCACGTCACTTTTGTCTGGGAAATAGAAAAGGGCTGTTTTTAGAGTTTTCCCGGTAATTATTCGATTATTTCTCGCCTTTTAGACCTACCCTGGACTACGACAAACATTTTACGACCAAAATCACCTGAATCGGCCCAGCCGTTCTCGAGTTTTAATCAGACTAACGAACAACAATCCATTTTTATTTATATAGATAATTATCACTATGATTCATATCGTCACCTAAAATGTATGTATCATCAAAAAATTCAAAATTGAGTTCTTTCTGATCACGATTCACCACATAATATTACATATGTGTTACAAATTTTAAACTTCTGCGATCAAAAATACCTAAGCTATAATAAAATTTTTTGTTTTGTTTTTAATATATGTATATTTATTTTCTATCTAGTCAATACAAATTTCCACAGGCGTTCAATTTTCATTCCCGCCAATTCGATGGGATGTCTGAAGGTATGCGCCCCAAGTGATTAAGTCTTGACCTCCCTAACGCGAGACAGCCAAGAAGGAAGTGTTGAGTTGTTTCCACCTACTCTTCTTCCATCCAACTTCTGCAGATGACGTCCCAGCCTTACTGGGTGGATGCCAATTGGGCAATCGCGTGTTAAAAGCCACAAAACTAGGGAAAGCATAGCTTTGCTGAGGGCAAAGAGATCACTAGATCTCTTGCGAACGATCTTGGGTCAAAAGATTTTTGCGACAGCGCATGTTTCGATGGTGGCACAGTGCTTACCAGCTTCCGTGACGCCCAGTTTTTCAGTAATAGAAGAGGATATGGGAGCACAGATCCGCTCCCATTCTACCGATAGCGGTTCTAGCGTGCCTTTTCGTGCTAACTCATGATCTTTACAGTTTCCTGCGATTTCGCTTTGGTCTGGCACTCATATCAGTCTTATAACAAAGACACTCGATGCTATCGATAGGAAAATTATGTTTTCGATCAGCACTGAACGCATTGTTAATGAGTTCGAGGCTAGGATCGCCGCTCTGCCATCTGAGTGGATGGTCACTCCTCTGAAGGAGGCTGCACTCCAGAATAGTAATCTAACACTGCAATAGTTAGGAAATCTGAAATTGGAGTTGATAAAGAGCCCTCCACAAACTTTACCCACAAACTTTGACCCATCCTTGAAGAAGCTTACTGTCCCTCCTCTCCTACGGCTTCTTCCCACCCACGACTCCCTCGGTGTATGGGTAAAAAAGGAGCAGCCAGAGATCAGCTTAGCGACTACATGATCCAAGTGATCCGGTATAAAGTTAAGGTGAGTGAGGTTTTCCGAGTGTTCAGACCCGTGCTCTTTTAGAAACTCAGCAGCCTAATCTTTCGCACCCGTCCTTGAGTTATAAATATAGACATAAATTGCGAAATCGAGGCTGATTTTGCAAAAACAGCCGCTGTTAGACGTTTTTCCGTACTGTGGTTCGGGCGTAATGCGCGGACATACATAAATGGCGTTTCATTTTTATGTATAAGATGTACCAATGAGAATATGTTTCCAACTCAAGGCAAGTTGTAAAAATATTGAGAATACATTTAAAAAAGAAATAATATGGAACAATTTAATATTTTAACTATTATTACCATCTGTAGCGTATACTGAAAATGGTTTGTTTGTTTATTGATTTGGTTAGCCAATAGCTATGTATGTATGTTCATATAATTATTTAATCGGTTGTATCGCCATTGTTATAGACTAAAACAGAAATCCTTATGCTAAAGTTAACTGGAATAAATTAGGAATCAATCGTCCTGTTGACTTCATACCACATATGTACATACATATGTAATTCAATATGTGTGATATATTAACAAAGTTCTGTTTGTTGTCCGTTCAGAAACAAAAAAATCTACATTTAACATGGTAAATAGTATATATGAGGAACAACTCGGTCACTACAATCAAATCTGGTAAACAACAGTTTTATGTTGCATTACACTATACAATTTCTAAAGAAATCTTTTTCTGATAGTAATGTGCTCTTGCGCCAAAAATGAGTAACTTTCTTAAATCGGTTACTCTATGACACATAAATATATCAGGCAATCTATAATTTTATTGCAATAATATGTACAATTTAAAGCATGTAAGGAAGGGCTAAGTTCGGGTATAACCGAAAATTTTAAGCACTTGCAACTTGCAACCGAGATCAACGCATACTTTCAGGTAGGCAAAATGGAAAAAATTAACGTATTAGGACCACTACGCCCAATAACCGCATTTCAACGAGAGTTTATAATGCACCATAACTGTAAATTAGCGAATAGCGTGGGACGCCCTTTCAAAGGTTTAATGCACATAGCTCCCAAATTATACATGCTAAAACAAGCGAATTAGATCAGAATAAATTCCATAAGCACTCAGACATTCACACAATTTTAAAAAATTGGTTAATAACCCCGTAACTCAATATTGTTCAAAACTACTAAAAGCGCGGGAAAAACATACATAACTGAATAAGGCATGAATTTCTACACCCGAGATGATATTACAGATAGGGACCATAATATAATATTGAGTGGTCGAAAAAGTTTTTTCGGAGTTGTCGTTGCAGTCGTATATCCCTACTTAGTGCTACCAATCACATGTCCTACCATATAGTGTTGACAAGGAAAGATTGAGCTTCATTTAAAAATTAAACTCGAGGAAAATGAACAAAGTTACAGCTGTTCAAAAATGGATGAAAATCGGTATATTTTCTATAAAAAAGAGAAGAATGCCACGCAAGCAAAAATTTGTAAAGTTTACGGTCACGATGCTGTATCAGTTCGTGTAGCACAACAAAGGCTCGCTCGCTTTCGATCTGGAAATTACGAAATTTTTCTTTACACTGATGAAAGTTAAACACTGATGGAATAATATCTCTAGTGGAAATATAGCAAAAAGTTGTCGACCAAAATGGTAAATATTTGTTTATTTATTTGTAAGTATAAATATAAAAAAAAAGTAATTTGAAGTTTGATTCTTTTTCTTCTTTACTGGCGTAGAAACCGCTTACGCGGTTATAGCCAACTTAACAACAGCGCGGACTTTATTTCTCAATTGCCTACCTACTTCAAAGTAGCACCTGTTGGCAAGATATATACTTCGTTATTGTTGTTGGTGTTAATGCTGTTTCCAATATAAACGAAATTATCTACAACTTCGAAGTTATGACTGTCAATAGTGACGTGGGTGCCTATTCGCGAGTGCGACGACTGTTTCATTGATGATAGGGCATATTTAGTTCTACACTCGTTCACCACTAGACCCATAACGGCTCGGTTGTTGAGACCAAGGATATCAATATTATCAGCATACGTCAGCAGCTGTACACTCTTATAGAAGACGGTACCTTCTCAGTTTAGTTGTGCATCTCGAACTATTTTCTCCTGAAGTAGGTTGAAAAGATCACACGAAAAGGAATCGCCTTTTCTGAAACCTCGTTTGGTGTCGAACGGCTCGAAGCGGTCCTTCCCGATCCTGACGGAGTTTTCGCTATTGCTCAAGGTCATTACGTCACAGCCGTATTAGTTTTGCGGGGATACCAAATTCAGACATCGCGGCATAAAAGCAGTTCCTTTTCGTACTGTCAAAAACAGCTTTGAAAGCAACGAAGAATTGGTGGGTGTCGATTCTCTTTTCACGTGTCTTTTCCAAGACTTGTCGCATGGTGAATATCTGGTCAGTTGTTGATTTGCCAGGTCTAAGGCCATGCTGAAAAGGTCCAATCAATTTGTTGGTCTTTAACCTTTCACACAATACTCCCGATAGAACCTTATACGCGATGTTAAGTAGGTTTATCCCACGGTAGTTGGCATAGATTGTGGGGTCTTCATTTTTGTGAATTGGTCAGAGCACATTTCAATTCTAATTTGGGCATGATTTCGTCCGACCATATTTTAAAAAGAAGCTGTTGCATGCTCCTTACCAATTCTTCGCCGCCGTGTTTGAATAGCTCGGCCAGCAATCCATCGAACACGCCGCTTTGATTTTCTTTAGACGGATACTTCCTATTCGAACTTCTTCATGGTGAGGCAATAGAACGTCTGCTACATCGTCATGGATTGGGAAATCGTGTTCGTCTGCTTCTGGCGTTATGCTTTCAATTTTCGAGCATTACTCCTGTCGTCCAGCTTGTTCATCTCTTCATATTCACGCACTTGGGCCTCCTTCTTTTTTTGTGTGCAAATGTTTCACGCTTCACTCTTCAACTCTCGGTAACTGTCCCATCCCGCAGGTGCTGTGGTCGATCGTAACGTTGCGATATAAGCAGTCTGTTTTCTCCTCCGCGACACGGCAATCCTCATCGTTCCATCTGTTCTTTTGCACTTTCCGAAAACCAATGGACTTGGTTGCAGCTGTACGTAAGGTGCTTGAATTGCCCTCCCACAGTTGCTTTGTACCAAGTTGTTGACGAGTGCTCTCAGAGAGCAGGAGTGCAAGTCGAGTAGAAAATCGTTCGACTGTCTGTTGTGATTGCAGCTTCTCGATGTCGAACCTTCCATGTGCTTGTTGACGTGCATTTTTTGATGCGTACAGGCGGGTGCGAATCTTGACTGCAATAGGATAGAGGTCTTAGTCGATGTAAGGACCTCGCAGCGTACGCACTCTTTCAACACTGGAGACGTGTCTTTCGTCTATCACAACATAATTGATCTGGTTGGTGGCTTTTCGATCCGGAGACAGCCAGGTATCTTGATGTATTTTCTTATGCTGTAATCTAATACTACAGATAACCATATATCCCGACGAAGTCGATTACCCTCAACTCACTTGGTTATGTTTCATCGTGAAGGCTGAATTAACCGACCGTAGTGACAAATATACCTTCTTTGCCCACTCTGGTGTTAAAGTCACCAAGCACAATTTTGATATCGGGGCGGCATCTTTGGTCATATAGTCCTTCTCTTCCGCATAAGCGTGGGCACATATCAGCGAAATGTTGAAGAACTTCGCTTTGATGCGGATTGTGGCTAGACGTTTGTCCACCGGGGTGAATGACAGTCCTAAGCGACAGAGTCTATCTCCCACCACGGATCCCACACAGCTGGGCAGCGGCACCTTCCCAATTAATGGATCAAACATTCCAGGTGCATGCCCTCAAATCATAGTCCTTATTTCGTTTGGCATGGTCATTATCAAAACGGGGTCTCTCATCTGAGACTGTTTCTTAGATTTCATTGGTGTTTTTTACTTGGCGGGTCCCAGACCCAGCGCCCAAACCTGTGTAGGGGAGGTTTTACCTTCTAACTTTAATTCGCCTTCAAAGGGTGTTGTTAGGCTACCCAGAGGATACTTGGTCTAAGACCGGAAGTCGTGAGCTGCTCGAGCTCTATGTAAAAGAATCGTCCCAGGTGAATAACAGTCAGAGAACTTTCCTCACGTGCGTGAACTTCTACACATGATTCCATCTTCTTAGTTTGATTAGAAATACAAAAAGACTTTTTCGACTACCCAATAATAATTGTTGTTCAATTTAAATTTTTTCCTCATAAAATAGTCTTTATATTTTTAATTTTATTTTTCTCTTATACCGGAGACAGACATGTAGTAACAATACCATATGTGGTACAAATACCACATGTGTGTCACCTAATACTAGCAAAATACCATATGAGCAATGTAGTATTTTGGTGGTAACAAACTATGATGTTTTATTGTGGTATTTGTATAAACACAGCTAAAAGACAGGTAACAAACTTTACTAAAAGCTTTTACACAAAAGCTCTTCGAAATATTCTATAACTTAAAAAATTAATTAATGAAATGGAAAACAAAACATTTTTCACAATTTTTGTTCCGGAAAAGCAGCAAATGCCTCATTTTATGTGAGGATTTTAGAGAAACTGTAACCAAATCGCTTATCTATCTATATAAATAAAAATGAATCGCCAAAATGTATGTACGCTCATAACTTTCATACGACTGAACCAAATTTGATAATTGTTTTTTTAATGTGTTCGTTGTGGATCGGGGAAGGTTTAGAAATAAAAATACTTTATACTTTTAATTAGGAAAAGTCGGACAATTCCAAAAAATAATTTCATATAATTTTTTTCAATTTTTGTTTTTCAATATTTTGATTTGTAAATTATTTGAATCGTTCAATTTTGGTCGCTTGCGTTTTTAATCAAGCTATTCAAAAGAAAAATTTTTGAAAATTATTCAGTGAAAACTAAAAAGATCAATTACAGATTGAAATTTGTTACGAAGCCACGAAGAGGTCGCGCTAATATCGGTCGGCGTTCTGTTTGGCATCAATTTATGGCAGCCTAAGGCAAGGGAAGGCAGGAAGTACTCCCAGGATGCGATGACATGTAGTACGTGCTGAATTATGGACCGCGATAGCCACTCAGCGATCGTCACGATGTCACACCACGACTTTTCAATCAACAGTTACGATGTTTGAATGACTTTATCTTAAATCAACGTGCTGTTAGATGCTGGATGTACTCTGTTGAGGGGCAAAAAAGAGGTTTGCCGCTTCTTCTTTTTTGGATGGTGGATGGTGGTTACATTAGATTAAATTGATGCAATATTTTTCTCGTAAATTCCTGATCCAGAGATAGATCCAGAATTATAAGAAGTGGTAAAAACCAATATGGTTCATGAACATTGCGAACACCACAATCCTTCTTCGCTTTGTATGTCTGACAATAAATGCACGAAACACTATCCACGTGCATTTCTTTAGGAAACGCAAACTGGGAACGATGGATATCCGATATGTCTGCGTCGGTCACCAGACGACAATGGCAGAACATTTAGCATTCAATTTAGAGGAGTGAATATCGAAGTTGGCATCACATGAATCGTACTATATTCGCCACTGTGGTCTAATTCACATTCAAAACTTGAGTATTACAGTTTGGTGAAATCACTGAAATACGTTTGCAAATACATCACCAAAGAAAGCAACATTGCGATTATTGATACGTGAACTGCAATGAAGCGCTTTGTAGGATACTTACTTTTTGCATTTCACGAAAGTTTTCCGACTATGGTGCGCCTCGCGGTTCAACTTCATTTAAGTCATTGCGTACTGTGAATGGTAGAGTGTTTGCAAGCCAGCAAGTACAATTACTGGAACATGATAATAACTGGAATCAAATGATTTACGATGCGATAGCTACTCCGCATGCCACTGAAGTTCGCATACTTTTCGCGAAGATCATTTCGACATATCATCCTTCAAATTCGCTTTAATTAAGGGTTACGCAAAAAATTATATTGTCGATGACATTTTACATTGTATTCGCTAATGAGTGGAAATGGGCAAACTCCGATTGATACTTCCATTGGTTTGATATACATTTTTTCCTGCCTATTGTCAATTCACTTCAACGAAAGAACTCATCATGTTTATCCCAACAATGGCAAATTGTCATAACTGCGATTGCTTGAGAACCCGCGCAATTTTAGTTGCCAAAAATACCGATGTTAATGACTTAAACTGGAAGATTCAAAGTCAAATTCAGAAGGGTTTGCGCTCATACAAATCGATCGATCGTCTTGACAATGAAGACAAAGCCGCGAATTAAGTAGCGGAATTTCTAAATTCTTTGGATAGGCTTGGTATACCGCAGCATAATTTGCATCTCAAAGTTAGATCTGTCATTAGTATGTTTCACAATCTTCA
Organism: Bactrocera correcta; assembly: GCA_027475135.1. Taxonomy (NCBI): domain Eukaryota; kingdom Metazoa; phylum Arthropoda; class Insecta; order Diptera; family Tephritidae; genus Bactrocera; species Bactrocera correcta. Next base: position 36,193,549 of record CM050322.1, on the reverse strand, counting down.
TTTATTCACCGAAACTGTGTAAAGAACCCCAATAATTGTGACGCAGTTACCGATTATAAGGGGACAGTAATTTTATTTCAAACATATTCCGTTTCCAGAGAAAATTGCATTTGTGATGGCAATCAACAGGACAAAAGGATAGATATGTAGATAGAAGTGTGGCATAAATCTAGAAAAGCCATGTTCTTCACACGACCAGATATATGTACGTGGCGTATTCACGAGTTGGAAACCCATCTGCTCTGTATATTTATGCACCAGAGCAGAAAACAAAAAAATTTGTTTATCAAGCTGCGCTACATTAAAAAAATAGAAAAATCGCAAATAAACGATTTTCAACGCAATATAAATTTAACTTCCTTTTCATTTCAAAACACATAAATTCACGCAGGGCAACGGCTGCGGGGTCAGCTAGTTTTCTATAAAAATAGATTAAGTGTAGATCATTTTAAATAATTGAACTTATTTTCTCCATAACATACAACAACTATTTATTGTTTACAATTTGTTTGAAATATTTAATGCCTATGAAACAAAGCTTGTACTTGAGTTTACTACATTGCCTTGTGTGTCACCAACGTAGTAAACAGAATACAATGATACCTTTACTATGGTTTTGTTACTACATGTCTGTCTCGGGTATTACAAAATAAGAATTATTTGTGAACTCTGTCGCAACAAAAGTTGAAGAGTAAGCTTTTTCTTTTGTCTTGTGAAATAATACTCTCACGTTATTATTGCGTAAAATTTATTTAAAAATTACCGCAGAACTATTTTCCTTGTAAGCGAAAAATAAAATTAAAAATATGATTAATTTCAGAGTAAAATACAAAAATCAAAGTTTAAAAGTTTTTGACATATTTGCGTAGTCCTTAAAAACACAAAAATTGTCTATTACTACGTCATATACATCATAATAAAATTTAGTCAAAAATTATATAATAACTGTTGTTTTCTGTCCCTGCTTACAGGACTTTATAGAAAGTGGTGTCAAAATTGGATAATGTGCATGTGGGCACCGCCCACTTTAAGATACAATCACATACATATCTAGGATTTCAATCTAATTCGGTATGCAAGGTCTGTCGCAAAAGAAACAGAACGTTTTAAATATAACTGTTTCTGGGGGCGCCACCTGTTGGTGGGGGGTATGAAATAAAAAGTTTGATCTCTTCTTGACATTTCGTAAAAATTTTAAGACAATTCGATAACTACAATCGATGTTATCGATCAAAAAGTGACAGCAGCTTTTGGTCATCGGTCGTAAAATGCATTTTGAACAAAAAGCAAGTATTAAATTTTGTTTTAAACTTGGGAAAACCTTTATCGAAACATTTCAAATGATGAGAAAACTTTATGGTGCTCAGTTCTTATCCCGTAGTAATGTGCATAAGTGGTTTAAGCGATTTCGATAAGATCGTGAGGACCTCTGTGACGATCAGAAGTCCCCAAAAAAATGTCGTCTTCAGAAATCAAAAATAAAAACGCTGCTGATTTGTTTTTACGATTCCGAGGGTAATGATGACGATTAATGCCGTGTTTTACCTTGATGTTATGAAGCGTCTTTTATCACGCATTGGTCGTGCTCGACCACGATATCGTGAGGCAGCATCCTGGCGTCTGTAGCACGATAATGCGCCGTGTCATCGGTCGACACTTGTCACTGATTTTTTGAGAAAAAACTTCATATTAACCATTAATCACTCACCTTACTCACCTGATCTGGCACCCTGTGATTTTTACCTATTTGGAAAAATTCATTTGCCCATGAAAGGACACTGATTTCAGCTATCCAAAAGGCGGCGACCGATATTCTCAAGAGCATTCCGAAAAATGACCTTAAACACTTATTTGAAATGCTAATTGACCGGGCTAAACGCTGTATCGAAGCTCGATACAGGAAACTACCTTGAATAAAAAAATATAACTTTGAAAAATATTAATTTTTTGATGTTTTTTTAACAGTACTGTTTCTTTTGCGACAGGCCATGTCATTGTACGGACATTCTTATCTAACATTGTGAAAATAAATGTAACCTATGTCCCGTATAACACAGTTTAAAATTGCGTTGGACTATTTCGCTTTTGCGTCGCAATGAGTGAGTTATACATACATATAACTAAAGAACAAAGCCCCGAATACCTATGACCTAATATGACAGTTTTCTCAATGAATTTTATTTTTTGTTTATTAATATTTTACATTGTACCTAGTATATATAAATAAAATACCAACTACAATTCTGGTCTAAATAATTAGGAGATATACTTTAAAGCTAAATGTTAAGAAATGTTGAAGAAACACATTTGCTGCTACTGTTGTCTTACTAGGTCGGAAGGATTCTTGCGTTTCAACCGGATTCTCGCCCAGCAGCTTCAATGAGTCTGGAGGCTTCCTCATTAACGTGCTGGCAAAAGCCCAAACTGTCTTTAGGACTTGATTATATACTTAATAATAATAACTTTGAAAGTTATTTCTGTTTAAAAATATGTCCGTTGAAAAGGCACGGTTGCACGAAACACATTGTTTTTTTTAAGTAGTTACACTAATATTTTTTAAATATTTTTCAAAAATGGAAAATATTTACCAATATTTCGATGCAATAAATAAAATTTTAATCAAAACTAGGTAAATCTATTCTTTATGAATTTTAATAATCGAAATATATTTGAAAGTTTAACAAAAACTTACTTAAAGTTATAAATTGTATATCATAACATGGCAACACACTTTAGCGTTTTTTACGGCATTTTGCCGTTTTAGTAGTATAATATTTTTTTTTATTTTTTATTTTACAATAGTACAATAAGAAAGCAACGCCGGTAAAAAAACAAGACTACAAATACAAAAGGTAGAAACTACCGATAAGTCTTGAAACAAAAAAATGAAAGTGAACAGGAAAAAAGAGGTGATAGAAACAACCGTTAAGGCGCACAATCGTACAGTTGAATCAATTGTAAGTGGCAAAAAAAAAAAAAAACAAGTAAGGAAGGGCTAAGTTCGGGTGTCACGAAACATTTTATACTCTCGCATGATAAAGTGATAATCGAGATTTCATTATCCGTCATTTATATTCATATGTTTTTATTTTGCTGTAAAATTAATTAGATTAGATCAATTTGTGTACTTTGAGTATTGAATTTTATTTTCGTTTATTTTAACTGTATTGAGGACTTTGTAAAAAAACAAAAACAATCGTTTTTCGAAGTTAATGCACATTTTATTTCTTTCATGAATAAGGTTATACAGGTTTGACTTAGAAGTAATAAGTATTATATATTTTAATAATTAAATGTTATATTTTTAAATTCTAAAGATATGTTTTCATATATAGCGTACATTTCATTTATTCTTAAAATATTTACTTCTACTTTATATTTATACAAATTCTTATATATTAACAAATAATATTTTATAAAAAACAATATTTTATTTTCAAAAAACTGCCTTTCTCTTAATATATAATATAATAATGTATATTTTATTATATAATATTACAATTTTGAAAGATTTGTTAAATTATTTTAATTCTACCTCATGTTTATACAAATTGTACAAATGATTTAAAATTTCTTAGTTTAAATGTTTATTTATTAATTCAAAATGTCATATTTTTAACCTATTCTAATGCCCTTATGTGTGAAAAAGATACCATTGTACATAGCCTTAGTCCGAAATAGAGACACAAATACCATCATGATAGCTATGCACTGTCTCATAAGTGATAGCATCAACATGAGAATGATCCATGTTTAAATGCCCAATCAATTTGCGTCCCCACAGGTGCAGTTGAATATTCTACACTAAGCAGGGAACTAAAGTTTTTATCTTGAAGAAAAATTTTTATTGTAGACCCTGTAGACTTTAATCAAATGTTAAAATCTCCAACAATTAAGACATTTTGATTGCACAACTCTGTAGTAAGAATTTCTTGAAGTTCTGCAATTAAAAGCCTGAGGGGAAAAGCTGAGTTTCTGTAAAGAACCAGAATATTGTTGTTGAAACATTCAAACAAAACTGCTTCTAAAACTTTGCGGCCTGAATAAATTTTCTTTATAATCTTCGGTTCTATAGAGCTGGCAACACTATCTATCCTCAGCTCGTTTATAAGAGTAAATCCAGGTATCTCAAAATACTCAACAGGAATGCTCCAGTTTTCTACGAAGCATAAAATATCTGAAGATAGTAGCAGACAGTCGCCTCTTATATCTTTAATATGAGCGTGGACACTCTGAGCATTATGAAATAAAATTTGAAGTGCTGATGATGGAGAAATCATAAAATTGAAACTTGTAATCAGGGCTTTAGATGTGCCCAATTCCATCATTTCCCTAAAAAAATTCTGAAAATTTATTAGGAGGAATAAAATTTCCGACTGCCGTAGTAGCTCGACTGCAAGCGACATATATCGAAGCTCTAGGCATTCGATTATGAACGACAACTTTATTATATTATATGTAGCACCCTGACTTTTGTGAATAGTTATTCCCTCAGCTGGAATAACTGGAAACTGATTTTTTTCAATTATAATTTGCTCATTTCTTTTATATTGAAAAGATCTAATAACTTTTTCAATTGAGGTCCAAGGACTTTCTAGAGGATAAGGCTGTTTTGATCGTGCTATCAAACCAACAGAAGGTTCCAAGAATTTAATCCAAAGAATTACTGGATAATCAATTTGCATTAGTTCTCCAGTTTCCCCATTAACTAAACCATCACATGTGTTTATATTCACTATTTTGCAGTGGTTTTTAGTGTCAACTCATAAGTAAGTCCCTGTGTTTCAGAAGTTTTGAAAAGTTGAACTCTTTCCAAAATATTCCCCTGTTGATCACCTCTTGCAGAGTCTTTGGCAGTTGAAGAAATAGCTTCAGTTGTAATTCGACTGAGCTTAAGGGCATTGAAATTATTTGTCTCTTCATTTGACCAAAATAAATGGATCGCATCATCGGGGACTTTTTCAGAATTAACTACCCGAGTTTGAATTAATGATATATCATCATTTATCATAGTGCCAGATGCCATACGGTTAAACGCAATAGCAAAAGCTTGATCGTCCCTTTGTCTCATTATTTCTGTTAATTCAAAATGTTTGAACAAGCCCCACAAAGGAGATCCAACTAAAGTGCCGTAAGCATCATTAGGGTTAGAAGAAAATATCCACCTATCTCCAACAGGTGAGAGTTGCTTGAAATCTCCAAACACTATAATCGGTATGCCACCGAATGGGTTGTTTGTTTTAAAAATTTGTTTAAGGCTAGCATCAACATAGCTAAACGTTCGAGCGCCCACCATTGATATTTCACCAATTATGATTAGTTTTAAATCAGCAAGTTTGGAATACAAAGAGTTAACTATGTCACTGCTTAGGGGCCTCAACTATCTTTTCAGCTGATTTACAGGAAAAGAAAATATTGAGTGAAGTGTCAGTCCACCTATCCCGAATGCTGCTTCACCCGCAGGTGCACAATGGAGAACTTTTAAAGAACTTGGGATGGATTCAGGTGTAGAATTGAAGCGATGGTTAGAGCTTGATATATTGCAGATATCAAACGACTTTTTCCAACACCAGCTTCGCCCCCAATGAATTCTTAAAATGGTCGACTTGTTTTAATCTGATGCATCAACTGAGTCAAGTATGTTCTTTGCTTAATATTTAAACCTTGAACTAGAGAAAATAATTCCTCAACCGAAATTAAAAGAGGTAGTTTAATAAGCCTAATATTGCAATCAGATTCAGTACCATTCTCTGTTGTATGTTTGCCACGCAAGTCCAGCAAATTAACATTAGGGCTTATTTCTGGAAGTTCTAACACCCGAAACTCATTTCCCACAACAGGAAGTACATTTTGCACAGCTTCTTCTAAGTCTGTCTCATTATAAAGACTTTCTAAGGCACTTTCCAGTTCTCTTTGATAAAAAACATCATATTTTTTTCGATTTCCCTCAATTAAAATACGGTGAGTTATAAAAGTTAGCTCATTATCATTTTCAATAAGATCTTGCTGTTAATTCCGTCATGGTACCGAATAATAATTGGTTTGGTACGTTTTTTAACAAAACCGCTATCTTCTCTAAGTGCAATGGGTACCCCAATATCTGGTATTATTATCTTCCCTCTCTTCTTCTTTATGATCACTGTCTTGCACTATTCTATTGGATTTCACAAATTTAAACATAGATGCAAAATCTGCAAACAGTTTCTAACTGATCAGGCCGCTGCACATAACGGTCTAAAATATCAGCTACAAATATTTCAGTAGAATCTGAAGGAAGGTTCTGAAGTTCCGCCCTAGGTTTTACCATTCGAACACGTTCCTCCGGTCGTGAGGTATTTATAAATATTTCTCCATTACTAACTTCCAAAAGATGAAGCCCAATGCAGCAATAAACAGCTTCTTGTGCAGAAATTTCCGTGCCTGATATAAATTTATGACCTATGTATATGTTGAATTTTTTGCTTTATTGTTTAATTTCCGGCATTTACTTCTGATATAGCTTCATTTAAGAGCCTAGAAATTCCTCTGTTCGATTTGTTAATATAATTAATTATATAGAAACAGCAAGCATATGCATCCAGTATATATTGGATATCCATATTAGCCCTATGGAGTTCCAAAATAAGAGGATTATAAGTATTTATAAAACCATCTTGCATTTTCCGTTTCAGAAAAATTGTAGGTTTTGATAAGCTTGATCTCAGAGCTAGCAAATCGTCATCAAAAGACATGTTTATTCTGTTATTGCTCAAGAAATATTCAAAATTATCTAAATTCGATATATCTTCTGTAGTCAGATTTGAATTTAAAACAATTTGAATTCTAGGAAAGTTTTCCTTATGCCTTTCCAAATCTTTTGTTGTGTCTGGAAAAGGAAGCAATATTTGTGTACAAGGCATTGGTGGATATGGTATACCAAAACGACAAAATTGTTGTCCTCTTATTTCTTTAATACACGGCCGACTGTGATTAGGCTTTTGATAATCTAAATAATGTTCCAAGTGGCTTACTGAACCATCTGTTGAAACATAAGTGTCAATGAAATCAATGACTTCGGAGAATGTCTCAGGATTTTGAAGGTTGATCTTGGGAGCATTATTAAGCCTATACATGCCACCTCTCTGTTGAAACTCTACTCTCCAGTAATAGTTTTTTACAAAATGTGTTCCAAAAATGCCGGTATTATCTTTAAAAAGCTTAAGGATTTGCCGGTAGCGGTAATCAAAATGTCTAGCACAAGTAACCGCATCTGAGCGGATTAAGCGATATCTATCTTGGGTTGATAAAATGTTGGCTTCCTCTTGTGAATTATCTTTTGAATCAACAGTTTTCGACAGAATAACCAACAGCTCAACCCACTGAGATTCAGCAGCCGATAGAGTTATGATGCCCAAATTGGTGAATCATTGCAATTGCTTTTTTTTCTCAGCTTCCCAGTGAGCAGGAGAGGATCTAACACCTTTCAAAACTTTGTAACCGTCATCATGTTGAATCAAGTTTTGAACGAAGTTTTCATTTAATACATTTTGAGCCGTAACACGGTTACGACCTGAAAACTTTCGAAGGCAAATGGATGTACTATTCTTAATTTGCAGTAGTTCTATTTTTTATAGTCGTAGAACAACTTTGGAGTGGTACACGCTCTGCGGTCAAAGCGACGAATTTCGGAACTTACTATCTTATTATATGTTTCAGAGCATGTACGTTTCTGCCCAACTTATATTGTTCCAAATGACAATTCTTCCGAATTATTATCTTGAACTATTTCAATTGGCCTTTGTCCTTCCCCTGGCTCTATATCTAAACGGTTATATTCCATTTTTTCTATAGGAATATTGTCTAAAAGAGTCTCTTGACCACCTGTTTTCAGTTCTGTTCCTCATTAAGAGATTGAACCAATCTATCATCTTCAGCAGACAAAGGGAACTTCTTCTTGGTTATTAAAACCTGAAATCCAATTCTCATTTAAGTGTACATATATTATGCACACGATACAGAGGAGTATTCAGTAAGAATCGCAAAGCTTCCATAACTTTTGCAAGCCTTATGGTATCAGTCATATAATCATGATTGTATTCCATACGTCTTCTTAAGTGAATTTGTATCACATGAGTTTGATCAAAAGTCCTCAGTAGAGATGTCACAACATTATTAACAGAAATAGGTATATTGACAACGGCACCTTTAATCGAACTTTGGCCTTGATATCCCAAAGGACGAATGGTCATAAAAGGCAATCGAGGCATTATTAGCCTTTCTTCAATAAGAGTTAAATTTTTTAAACAATCTGGTATATCCGGAAAGTCTAGACCATTTAACAAACATATTTTTGGTATGTTATTTTTGGCAATCCCATTTTTGCAAGTTAAGCAAAAATTGTAGTTTGCATCTTCAGAAGGAAACTTTTGCTTTAAAACGAAAGCAGATGTAGCATCTGGGTGAACTTGAGTTATAGTTCCGAAACTTAACTTGCGTACTTGATGTGGAAACCATAGTCCCCCACTGCAAATACATATTTCGGTGGGACCTTTCTTTATATTATATTATGCCACCATTTGCAAAAATATCAGAAACATTATTTTCTCTGTTTAATATATTTCGTTGGGACTGCCTTTCGTTTTGAATTTGCCTATTTGCCAAGTTTTCTCTATAAATACGGACCTGATTTTGTTGTTGACGTCTCTGATTTAAAATTTGTTCCCTTGAACCCCTCCTGATAAGCTGTCGTCGTTGCGTTTCTCTATAACGTTCCTCCCTCCTTGTTTCAGGATTTCTTCTTGAACGTTCCCTTGGTATTTGAACACGTATGCTCTCTAAATGTCTATAGTTAGGATTTCTTCTAAGTTCTTGGTGTACTACGATATTATGAGACTGCTCATTTGACCGAATAATAGGGTTTTGGCGTCGAATTCTATGTTGCCTTGAATTTCTACTTTGCTCAGCAGACCGAAGATCTGAGTTCTCCCGCCGGGACCTATGTTCTTGGGTGTTCCTACTTAGCTCTTCAGAGCAAAATTGAGGAATTTGTCGCTGGGTTATATGCTGTTTGGTATCTACGATTTGTTCAGCTAACCTTATTTCGGGATCTTCCCGCCGAGACCTATGCTGAACAGTATTTATACTTTTCTCAGCTGACCGAACCTCTTGATTTTGTCGCCTTGTCCTATGTTGAACTGTATTGGACTTCTGGATCAGAGAGCTGCAACGATCACAATTTTTTCAATCACACCCGATCATTGACTCAGATTTTTTGTGACGGAAAACTTTGCTTCAACAAAATTGAATGATCGTAAGCCAGCGTGCTCGAAGCGAAAAATCAGTTTCAATCACTGTTGCTTGTTTCGTAGTGATTTTTCTCGATCGAACGCTTTGTGTGAGCAGCAAAGAATGTTCGAGAATGCTGCTTGCATTCAGCTCGATCACAATCATACCGTTTGGTCATACCAGATGGTTCGATGGAATCTTTGCTCATTTTAAATTTATTATTTTAATTGATATATAAAATTTATGCCACAATTATTATATGTATAGTAGTACAAAAATATGAATTCTTATTTTTCCCAGAAATACATTTGTAAAAAAAAGAATCTTAATCCTTTTTATATATTGAACATAAAAGATGTAAGGAGTTCAAGAGCTCAAAACGTGCGCTACATCATATGTACATACAAACTATGTATATACATATTCGCAGGGCAATTCTCGATCTGATTGGTTCAATCACAATCTATTCAAACGCACAGTTGATCGATGTCTGAGTTTTCGTGCATCGTTGGACTTGATCGTCTTTTTCTGTACAATCACTTCCAATCATCATACCGGAACCAACCAATCAGTTTCAATCAGTAAGCAGAGCAATCCAATCAACTGATCGAACTCCTTCGTTTTGAGCACGAAACTCGATCGAACAATTTTGTTGCGAACCGCTGTGCTGAGTTGTGACCGTTTTGAGCGAGGCTGATCAAACCGAATCGATCATACTCAATGCAGGTCTCTGTTCTGGATCTAATCTGCGATAAGCATGGCTTTGAGTATTACGTGATTGCTCACTAACTCTATGTAATGAGTTAGCCCGAAGAATCTGCATACGTCTTCTATTTTTAAGTCGACTTTGTACAACAGATCTTTTATTTAATCTAGGCATAATTTCTTTAAATTAAATCTTACTAAAGAGAATAAATAGTTTAATCTTAATCTATTAAAACAAATGTGTAAATACTTTCTGATATTTCTTCCGAATGACTCCTGTGTTCTCTTTCTACGGTAACTTGCTGGTCTTCTTTCAGTCTTCTTTTCAAGTAGATCTTGATATAACGTTGTATTTTTTTTATGATAGGATTTTCAAAGCCCCTTAGGGAAAATTTTACAATAATTCTTCGTAAAAGTATTTCCAGAAAATATTAGGGGTCAAAGAGAAACATTGCTTTTTAATTTTACTTTTTGACAAAAATTTCAAAACATTGAAATTTGAAATTTTCTTAAACCGAAAACAACGGGCTTGTAAATTGAATTTTTTAACCCAAAATCAGGGGTTCATCTTCCCCAAATTTTTTCCCCTCGTGAAGGATGAGGCTCATATTTTGGTAGAAAATTTTTGGGAAACGTTTTAAATAAGCCAAATTAGGCAAAATTTTGGGTATGAAGAGCAAGGTAGGAAGCCGTTTTTTAAAAATGCATCCCAAAAACATTTGTTTGGGGATTTGTACCTAATTGAAAACAATTTTTGGAAAAATTATTTTTTAAAGATAAATATTGGAAATTATTACGGGCTATGTACACATCGGCTTAAAACCTTCCATGCTAACAAACCTTTTTTCGCAAAAAAATTTAAAAGAAATAAACTTTTATTTGACAAATTTGGTTTTAACAAAAATTTGGCGCATTTGGCCACACAAATCGGTTTTCTATGGCCATTTTGAGGGAAAACTTCGGAAACTTCATCTCAAAAATGGACCGTAATTTGGGCCCCCAAGATCATGCGATTTAACTTTAATATTTTTTGTGGGGTACGTCAAGTCTAAAGTTTAAAATAAGCCAGCAACTATTCAGCTTTGGAAGAAACATTTGAAGAAATTGGGCTATTCCGGCGAAATGCTCGAAAAAGTTGCCCAAAATTGGACTTTCGAATGGACCACCTAAGACGCAGCGCGGTCAACATTTAAAAAGAAATTATCTTCAAAAAGTAAATGTCATGAACCAATCTAACGTTTCAAATAAAGAACCGATGAGATTTTGCAAATTTTATGCGTTTTTTTTAAAAAAAAGTTATCAAGCTCTTAAAAAATCACCCTTTAGATTCGTTGTATATTTTATTATATTGATATGATTGATGATGCTAACGCCACTATGGTAAAATTTCACTTAATTAATTAAAACTTCAGCTAAAAATGTATACTTCACTACGAAAGTTATTTAGTGTAAATGAAAGTATAAACATCTAGCATAATAATATATATTATACATATATAGTATATACAAATATATACATATATCTTAGAAATTAGTAATTTGCTTAATAGCCTTGAAAGTATTTACAGGGAAAACTCCTATGTAAATTGAATTTTTTAATGCCTTCTGAAACAAAGGTGTTCATCTTCCGCACATGTTCGCTCGTGAAGGCTAAACTACATATGTAGGTAGAAAATTTGTGAAAACAAGTTTTAAGTATACCATATATTAAGGCTAAAAGTTTGAGTTGTTATGAATAGACATAGGTAGGTAAGCCATTTTTGTTTTAAAAATTATTCAATAACATTTGTTTAAGGGGATTTGTAGCCAAATACATTGAAAACAATTTTAGAGAATAAATACTTATTCCCATTTAATATATATGATAAATATTGTAAATTATTACGTCTATGTACACATCTGTGTCTTAATACCTTCCATAAGCTATCTATGGTGCTTTGTAAATCCCGATTTTTTCGCAAAAACCAAATTAAAACAGCTAATAATAATTACAATTTAATTTGACTGAGATTGAAGTTCAGATCAGTTTAACATTTAAGCGTCGCATTTGGTCCATCTGAAAATCAGGTTTTCTAATTGCGTGCCTTTGATACTAGACTGCTATTAATTTACGTTAATATTTCTTACTGACATGTTGACTAAAGTATGAACATATTTTCATGCAAATCTAAAATTAAGTTAATTCAAAATTTGACCAATATATTCGGCACAAAGTCCACTAGAATTGTGAAAATCAAATACGAGGTATGTGGTGGCAAGAAGAAATATTGGCTTGATTTTGCCCATTTTTGGCACAGACGAACACTGTTGGAAGGAACACGTCTCCTATGAATATGTTTAGAATATCTGAGATATTGACCGATATTTTCAATAAAATGGTCTGATCTCGGTGATTTTTATTCGGGCTATGCTACACTGGAAATTAAGTATTTGTGAAAAGTTTTGGTCCGTTATCTTTACTGGTGTTGAACTCATATACTATAACGTGAACGAATCAGATGGACTTCAAAATTGTGGTATATTAGAAGTAGGCGTGATTGTGAATATATTTCGCCCAATTTCGAACCATAGATGCTACGGAAATGGTTCGAACCGAATTTCGCCGAATTTGGTCAAGTAGTTTCTGAGATATGGTTTTAGACCAATAAGTGGCGGAGACACGCCCATTTTAAATTTGAATATAACCCCTCTGTGTCATCTTTGCCTTGAAATTTAAAGTTTCTTGTGTTTTTCCTTACTAAATTAAAGCATTTTTAGTAGATTTCAGCATAACATTTGTATGGCAGGTGGGCGTGGTTATAATCCGATTTCCTCCGTTTTAAGATAGTACCTTCCAGAAATTACTTCTGAAAGTTTAGTTAATATAGCTTTAGTAGTTTTATTATACACTGAATTTTATTGAAATCGGTGGAATAGTTCCCGAGATATGGTTTTTGGTCCATAAGTGAGCGACGCCACGCCCATTTTCTATTTAAAAAAAAAAGCCTGGGTGCAGCTTTCATCTGCCATTTCTTCCGTAAAATTTAGTGTTTCTGACGTTTTTTGTTAGTCGGTTAACGCACTTTTAGTGATTTTCAACATAACCTTTGTATGGGAGGTGGGCGTGGTTATTATCCGATTTCTTCCATTTTTAAACTGTATATGGAAATGCCTGAAGGAAACGACTCTATAGAGTTTGGTTGACATAGCTATAGTAGTTTCCGAGATATGTACAAAAAAATTATTAGAGGCGGGGCCATGCCCATTTTCCAAAATAATTACGTCCAAATATGCCCCTCCCTAATGCGATCCTTTGTGCCAAATTTCACTTCAATATCTTTATTTATGGGTTAGTTATGACACTTTATAGGTTTTCGGTTTTCGCCATTTTGGGGGCGTGGCAGTGAGCCGATTTTGCCCATCTTCGAACTTAGCTTTTTTATGAAGCCAAGAAATACGTGAACCAAGTTTCATCAATATATCTCAATTTTTACTCAAGTTACAGCTTGCACGGACGGACAGACAGACATCCGGATTTCAACTCTACTCGTCACCCTGATCACTTTGGTATATTTAACCCTATATCTGACTCTTTTAGTTTTAGGATTTACAAACAACTGTTATGTGAACAAAACTATAATACTCTCCTTAGCAACTTTGTTGCGAGAGTATAATAAAAAGTGTGAAACTGTAATATTAAAATTTACACGTACTTTTTTTATTATTATTTTACATTGTACCTAGTATATAAAAATAAAATACTAACAACAATTCTAGTCTAATTAATTAGGAGAGATACTTAAAAGACTTCTTGCGTTTCAACCGGATTTCTCGCCCAACAGTTTCGATGAGTCTGGAGGCTTCTTCATTAACGTGCTGTCTTAGCCTCAGTTCGTGAGACTTTGCTATTTTGGAGATTTTACCACTGAATTCACGCCTAGATCACGGTATAGGTCAGCAGATTTAATGTACGAAGGAACATTAACTAAAGTCCTTAGTACCTTAGTGAGAACGCTGAATGCAAGCAATAAAGCTTTGACTTGAGCAACCCCATAGTTGAGCTCCATAGGCCCAAACTGGCTTTAGAACTTGATTGTATAATAACAGTTTGTTCTGAATTGATAGCGTGGATTTTCTGCCAACTAGGCGGTAAAGTTTGCCAAATTTCATATCAAGCTCGCTCCTTTTACAACTACAACCAAAAATCCCGTACTTTTAGCTTCTGAAATCAAGTTGTTGTACTGAGCTGGGACGTATATTCTATCTTTTCTTCTAATAAGTCTCTTGGCTGTTCCAAAATTACGATCACATTGCAAAAAGGAATGTTCTCGCACCGAAAAGTATTGATAATCAGTTATTACTAACGGTTTAAGTGAATAAAAATGTCAAATTAAAATGACCTTTAATTTTATGACAAAAGGTTGTTAGTTGGAAGAATGAAATAAATCCATGATTTATTCCCTTCTTCCAACTTACATTTTTTTTTTGGCCGCTAGTATTACAATGGCTTTTGACCTTTATATTTATTTTTTCAAACTGACGCATAGTTTTACGATTGAAAAGAGCTAATATGAGTAAAAATCTATTTCGTCAAAAACGGCATTTATTCCCTTCTTCCAATTGGTGGTTCAATTGCGTTGAGTGCTGTTTGCACTCGTCGACTAGATACTGAAATGGTCTCTCCAGCTACTAACAAAGTTGTGTCATCCGCAAATGTCGCTGTCATATAACTAGAATAAGATGGGAGGTCACTGGTAAAAAGCAAATAAATCATTGGCCCCAACAAGATTCTTTGGGGAACACCGGCTTCTATCGGTTGCAAGTTAGAATACGCATCCTCTTGTTTAATGCGGAAGTATCCATCTTTTAAGTACGAATCAATTATTTCACAAAATTGTTTGTATGCCAAACTTTGTCAAAAGCTTGAGAAACGTCCAAAAAGACCGCCGTATAAACGTTCTTTTTATCGATTTTATTTTCAACGAAATTAACGATTCGGTGTACCTGGTCAATTGTTGAATACTGGTCACGGAAGCCAAATTGATGTGTTGGTATTAGGTGTTTATGAACGATTATTGGTTTGATCCTATTTGTGAGTACATTTTCAAAGATTTTGGATTAGGCTGGAAGCAGCGAAATTGGTCTATATGATGTAACATCGTGTACTGGTATCATTATGATTTCAGATACTTTCCAAAGCGATGGCACGTGTCTTAGGCATAAAGCACTTTTTATAATGTTTACAAGTTTTTTGTTATACAATTCTTTGGTAAATTGCATAATATTTCTCCAGTTATTAAATCGTACCCAGGTGCTTTTTGAAGTCTTCTGTTTCCGATAAGATTTTTAATTTTTTTAATAGTAACACGAGATATGCTAAGAAATACTCAATGAAAATGAGAGAGTGTGTTTTACTCATAACGGTGTATCCTTGTACCTAAAATGGATAAGATTGATCAAATTCTTGTCCTAGCCCCCATATAACTAGTATCAGGTTTTTCGAACATATGGTAGACTTTTGCTCTCTATGATTGGTGATTGTGTGTGAGGAATCTTAGTGACACCCTGGACGATTTCATTAGCCTCTGGCAATTAATTGTATGTAGCCTTCAATGCACCTAGCGATTTCCTTTAATGTCTTCAACTGACTCAAAAAGTTTATCATGGAGTGGCTGTTTGAGTTTGTTGAATAGCTGGAAGTCCCACGGAACTAAATCAGCAGAATACGGTGGTTACGACCTGATATTTTGTGAAAATTTTAAGAAAAACTCACGAAGAATTAATGCAGTACGCGACGGTGCATTGTCATGGAAGAACCATGAGTTGTCGGCCCAGAATACGAACCTATTTTTAAGAATAGCTTCGTGCAAACGACGCTCAAGTCTCAAGTTTCTTGTTGACAGTTTGATCGGTCGAAAGGAATTCAGAATGCACCACACCTCGGTAATCGAAGAAAACTGTCAACATAACCTTGCTTTGATGTGATTTTTCCCGGCTTGGGCTTACATTTGTCACAATATTCGGCCGATTGATCATTTGTTTCTGAGTCGTTAGCATTGGTAGTTATTTCAGTGCTTTTAGAACCAATCGTGCCTTCACTTTTCCTAGATCCAAATGATCTTTAAAAATTATTTTCACTGATTCGTAAAAACCGTCGAATGCACTTTATCAGAACTACTTCAGAAAAACAAGCGTATACTGAAGCTAATGAGTATTTTGATGTATTTGGCACAGATGTCACTGACCCATACCAACCTAGGAAAAAATATTTCAACGATTGGGTTTTCGCGAGCAATTAAAATTAAAAAGTTTTACTACTGCTGAACGTGTTCTTATACAAAACGCTTTATCCAGTCAGAAAGTGCATTTTTCGGTTTTCTTTTTTTAACAAACATATTCTCACTTTTGTCATGATAAATTTTTTTTGAAGCCAAATATATATGTATATAATAACAAGTAAGGAAGCGCTAAATTCGTGTGTAACCAAACTTTGCAAGAATATAACTTTCAAATATTATAGCCGTGGTAACACCTTCACGTAAATAAGGTTTCTTATATGGGGTCTAGGCAAGTTTTCACCCGGATTTATTCAATCTCAGCGCAAAGATGCTCCATTATTAAAAAAGAGGCTCTTGCGTATTTTATTAAAATAACTCACATTTCGGCCGATATATCTTTGTATTAGACATATCGGACTAAGGAAGTCTTGACCCGATTAAAGCCATATATTAAAAAAAAGTTCCATACTTCGTTGTCAATATTCGTAGAAGTCTTACTTGTGTACTCGAAAGTGAAGGAATCAAACGAAATTTAAAACTGAGTTACATCGGAAGGACCGATTTCGCCCATTTTCACACTGTAACATAGGAATATCAGAACAATTTTATATTCCGCAATTAGTTTAAATCGATTGGGCAGGTCCCGAGATATGTGATTTCACTTAAAACAGAGAACGTACATTTATAGATAAGGTCCAACTACGGACAAGCGTGTGAACTGTCAAAAGCCATAAATTTTCTATTAGTGGATTTCACCACATTTGGCTCGGAAAGAGAAATTTTAACAGAGATGATATAAATTTGCGAATTTTTGTGAATTCATGCAAAATTGATAACATTATTATGAAGATAAGTATGCAAGTACAGCCGAAAGCCTATGATGCTAGCGCTGCGTTCTTTAGTTTGTATAATAATTTGTTATTATGTAAGCTTTAATAAAATAAAATAAAATAAAATAAAGTATGCAATTCTCCAAGCAATATTTGTAATGTGCAAATAAAGGCTACTTTTTAAATATTTCTTATCTTTGATAATGTAATATCATTTCATATGTATGCATATACATATACATATGATATATTATCATAATATCCTAAAAATACAATATATTACAATAATAATATATGTAAATCACACCTCTTACCATTTAAAACTTTCATACGCATCTATTCTGCGGATATCTATGCAAGTACAAATCAATTTCAAATCTATATTTACGTACACACATATGTATGTATGTGCGTATGACATTCTCACACAAATAATATATGCGTACGCATGTTAATTAAAAAAATACAAACATTCTTCTGGAAACAATAATATCAAAAATCATCATACATACTTACAATATGAGTATACATGTAAATATGTGCGTATGACATTCCCACACAAACAATGCATACACAACATACATACTTACAACCATAAAAATTACAAATTTTGTTCTACAAAAACAACAATCGTTTGAAAAAGCATCAGAAACCAATATGGCAGCCAAATTGCCGACGTCAAAATTTATAGTAAATTACACAACAACAAAATTTTCATTCATGAACGCAAACGTACTTTCAAAAAGCATATTCGATTCATTCATAAAAGCAGACGCCATTACATCTCCTCGAGCATGCCTTGCCTACAAGCGTCTTTTCGCGATGATTTCAAAAGCTAAAAATCATAAATTGAATATATTTCTGAAATGTATGAGAAGGAAAAAGTGTCAACCCCGCAAAATAAGTATTAAAATATATTAGAATAAAATTGACAACATAGATTATTTGTCGATTTTCAATTCAAGAAATGTTTCAAAGAAAATATTCAATATTCTTCTGATTTATGTGTACAGTTAATCCCGGTTAAGTAGTACTTCTCTTAAATGAAAATCAAATCGCTCCCTCATCACTCTTGACAGCTTATATTATATCTTGCTGCATCTCACGATTTGTTTTTTGAAATACCTAGAAATTATTGTTTTAAATACGACTCATTTAAGTATCCGCAGTTGCTTATGCACCATAATATATTTTTATTTTTATCTAATTACAAATATCTGTATCTTTAAATGTGGCACATAACAAGTATTGACTGGATTTGTCAAGGAATGTGAAAAATATTTTGTAATTCTGAAATATTTTTACGCAGCTGCGTCGATATGTATGCAAGCTCACAAACAAACGCTCATATTTACGCTGGTTTGGCGGAGTTGTACAGCGACAAGGGAAGCGATGACAATCGGCGGCCATTCATTTATAAGAATATAAATATAAGTGCTTTTACTAATAAAGATCAGTGGATAATCGGCAAGCGTATTGAGAGATCATCTTGATGATCAAAGCGCACCATATATTATCGCATTCAAACCAACACTTGGGTTTTATTTCTACCGCGCGTAGCGGAACGGAATACATTTTTTTTTAATACTTCCCACGCAAGGGAAGTTAATTGGCGTCCAACGTTAAGGGCACGTGTTCGTAACGGTCGCGTTTAATGAACACCGGTGCCGGAACCATTAAACGTACATAAACCTCGTGCAAGAGGTAGAACACTTTAAAAATTCTTTTTTAAAAAAACAGACAAGTATCCTAAAAATAGGGAGAAAAGTAAAAAAATAACAAAACAAGAAACTAAAACAGCAAATATAAAGTGTTTTCAAAGTTTGAGTTGAAAAAAGAATCTGAAAGTGAACATTTATGAACATTTGTGAAATTTTAAAAGAAATAAAAGAAAGTGTGTGGATCCATAAGACATCCACATAAAAAACGCTGTGAAAGCCCATCATAAAAACGAAAGAATCAAAAAATTTCTGTAAATCAGAAATTTCGCCAAAAACATCTTATTTCATCTAAGCCGTGTGTGAGCCGCCAACGACGCCCATCGCATAACCAACCGCCAAAATTCTACTCAAAAAGCAACAGCAGCAGCAAAGGCAACAATAGCCGCAACAGTAGCGACAGCAACGGTAACAACAGCAGCAATAGCAGCAACAACATAAAATTAGTTGTAAGTAAGGCCTATATTTTATTAATTAAATGGGAAATAAACCCAATTATATTAAGTAACATATAATAAATATATACATATAATATTTAATCCAATAAATTCGAGCAATTAAGTTCAAACCATTAAGAATAATTGAAGGCTCGACCAGCCAAATAAAAAATATTTTTAAAACCGCGATTCACCATCGCAAGGGGGACCCTCCAGTTTATAACAAAAACTAAATTCTGCGATTCTGAACTCCAGACCCTCCAAAATAAAAGAGTCTCCTTTCCTAGAAAGGATCAAAAATAAAAAGTATAATATAAAAAACAACAAAATGACAGATGCTTTACCAACTGACTTGGACTATAACGAATTAGACAAAATAGTTAGAAATCTTGAAGAATTTGTAGAAGTCATAAGGATTAACAAAAAAGAAAGGGATCTAAATAAAGATAAACTTAAAATTAAATGTATGGAGAAAGTTCTTCGATATATAAGAAAAGATAAGAAGGCCACACTTGAGGATTATTATAATCAGGAGACAATTATGTCTGAGACTATAGAGATGATACAAGTATCAAAAAAGGAAGATTTGTTTTAAATGGGAAGTAATATAAGTGCTCCAATATACGAAAGGTTGCATTATTGCGATTACTGTAAAGGCAACTGTATTGACTACCAAATAATACGCAGTATAGTTTCAGTATTTTCATATATTCAATGTATCAGTATTGTGTAATATAATATATAATAGCGTATGTATTCACTGCGCACTCGATGACTCTACTATATCAACTGCGCACTCGATGACCCTCGTTATTACTCTACTCGCTACTCGCTCGTTTTCCATTCGCATCGGTAGTGCTGCCAGTTGTCATCACTCACTAAGGTTGCCACATCCCTCCTATTTTTTTTAGCGTCAACTTAATCCCTTCTTGAGCTGATGGTTGGTCGCCGGTGAGCACGTTTGTAGGTGGTGATGTGACCTTAGTCGCTGACTTAGGACGTAGTGACCCTTGTGACGTTCCTGTCTCCTCCGCGCTTAAATTTCTGGATAGTGTTGAATGTTGTTCAATTGGTGGATGTAACAATGTTCCTGGTTCTTTCTCTGAGTCACTGGCTGGTTGTTGGTTAGCGGAGGGAATTTTCTTAACATGGCTGATGTTCCTCCGCAGCACCTTACCATCGCCTGAAAGCTGTACCTCATCGCCTTGCCTTTTAACCACAACGTATTCGGTTGCATTGAAATTTGGTGTTAACTTGTGCGGGAATATAACGTTTTTCAAAAGCACAATATCCCCAACTCCTATGTCGGAGCTTTTCGTCCTTCTGGCTGCATCAGCCTTCTCTTTCCCCTTATGTTTATTTATGCAGTCCAAGTCTCTTGCCGACGAATCACCGATTTCTTGTGTTAAATCACGTATGTCTGGGATCTTGTCACGGATGGTCCGATTGAACATTAATTCTGTTGGTGTAGCTTCGGTTGTGCTGTGAGGTGTCACATTGTACATCATTAAGTATTTCTGTATCTCTGACTTATAGTTCACCTTGTTAGAGTGGGCAATTTTCAAACGCTTTACTAGTGATCGATTTATATTCTCGACCTCTCCGTTAGCTTGAGGCCACTACGGCGGTGTCGTGACTAGCTCGATGTTATTCTCTCTACAGAATTCTTTAAACTCATTGCTCACATATTGCCTCCCATTGTCAGTACGCAAGGATTTAGGTAACCCTAGTGTAGAGAAGATGTCTTTCATTGATTTTATAACAGCTTCGGAACTTATTTTCCTTAAGAACACAACCTCTTGATAGCGCGAGAAATAGTCGATCAATACGAGTACATATTCGCCATTGGGAAGAGGATCTAATAAATCCGTTACCACACATTGCCATGGTCCGTCGGGGAATCTGTGTCTTTGCATTGGGGTTGGATTGTTTGGTAGTGATACCAGCAAGCAGTCTCGGCAATTTTTTACAAAACGTTCGACCTCTCTGTCAATCAGGGGCCACCAAACCTTTGCTCTTAGTCGTCTTTTCATCGCCGACTCCCCTGGGTGCCCTTCATGTGCGAGTTCCAGTACTCTTTGCCGTAGAGATTCGGGAATCACAATGCGTCTCCCACGCAGGAGTATATTGCCTAGCACCGTAAGTTCTAGTCGGAACGGATAATATATATTGGATGTTCCCGAGCTCCACGAGTTGTTACTTATGTGAGTGATTGCATCAGATATATAGTCATCCCCTGTACTTTTTTTATCAATGACGGTTACTGTAAGAGTTGCTGGCACGGAACTACACACGATTTGGAAAACATTATCTTCACAGTTGCTGTCGAATATGTCACTACTTGAAAACTTGACTAGTCTCGATAAGGGGTCCGCTATGTTTTCCCTTCCAGCACGATAAATTACTTTAAATTTGAAAGCTTGCAGTCGTAGAAGCCAACGTTCAATTCTGGCAGGTGGCTTGGATGTCGGTTTAAAAATAGCTTCAA
Organism: Bactrocera correcta; assembly: GCA_027475135.1. Taxonomy (NCBI): domain Eukaryota; kingdom Metazoa; phylum Arthropoda; class Insecta; order Diptera; family Tephritidae; genus Bactrocera; species Bactrocera correcta. Next base: position 36,171,850 of record CM050322.1, on the reverse strand, counting down.
GGGGTTTGTGGTCTGTGGCCAATTCGAATTGTAATCCTGCTAAATAATAATAAAATTTCTCTACTGCCCACACTAAAGCCAAGCTTTCTTTCTCTGTTTGCGAATATCTTTTTTCAACGTCTGAGAGACTTTTGCTAGCGTATGTGATTATCTTCGGATCCCCACCGCTGTCGAATTGAATTAAGACTGCTCCTAAGGCTATTGGGCTGGCATCAGCTATTACGCGCGTTCTGTTCTTTGGATCGAAGAATGCTAAGTTGGGTATTTTCGCTAGATAAGTTTTTAGTTTTTTAAATGCCTGTTCGTGATTGTGACTCCAGATGAAAGTGCTACTTGATTTTAGGAGACTCCTCAAAGACTCAGTAATATCAGCTAATTTTGGTATAAATTTCCCTATGTACGTAACTAGGCCTAGGAAACTTCTTACCTCGTCTTTGGTCTTTGGAGCTCGAAATTCCTCGATTAATTTTACTTTCTCTGGATCGGCAGTGAACCCCTGTTCGGATAACATGTGCCCCAGAAACTTTAGCTCCTTCATTTTCCAGGCGCATTTACTTGTGTTTAGTACGACACCATTCGCATTAAATATTCGCATAACGTCCCTTACTGCTTCGTCATGTTCTTGTTTCGAGCTTCCGAATATGATGACATCGTCGATATACTTAATTGAGAACGTTCTTGCAAGGTGATAACAACTCTTCCATTATGCGTTGGAAAATCTCAGTTGCCGAATTTACCCCGAACATTAACCTTTTGTACCGGAATACCCCTTTGTGTGTGATAAACGTCGTTATTTCTCGGCTGGCCTCATCGAGTTCGATTTGATGGTATGCGTTTTTTAAATCCAGCCTCGAGAAAAATTTTGCATGTCTTAGTTTTGTCATGAAGGAGTCGAAGGTGGGTAAAGGGTAGTTTTCACGTAGTATGGCCTCATTTGCGCGCCTCATATCAATGCATAGCCTCACGTCCCCATTAGGTTTAAATACTATGACCACCGGCGATATCCACGAGCTTGGCCCTGGAACTCGCTCGATTATGTCTTGGTGTAATGCTTCATCAATCTTTTCCGCCACTTTCGTCTCTAATGCAATCGGAATGCGTCTTATTGGTTGCTGGACTGGCCGGATACTATAATCTATTGCTAAACTAACTTTAATGTTTTTAATTTTTGGAAATGGCTCTATATCTTCAATTCGATGGACATTTAACCCTACTCTCAAAACATTAAGTTTTACTGCTGAGTCCCGCCCTAAGAGTGATTGACTTCCCTTTTCAATGACATAAAAGGTAGCAATCAGTTCTGTATGAGCTGTAGCGATTGGCGCGTCAAATACCTGCAACACTTTCAAAAGCTTATCCGCGGCATACGCTTTGAATTGATTTGGAGAGTAGGACCGGATGTTCCACACTACGGCCTGTCCGTTTCGTAACTCCGACCAATCTCCTTCACTTATTAAATTAAATCGAGACCCAGAATCTATTACCATGTCAATCGTTCGGCCACCAACAGAGCATCTAATCCTCTCATCGCTCATATCATCATCAATTTTAAAACAGTCGAACTCCCGCATTTCTTCAGATCTCATCTCACCCTCATCATTTATGCAGCGCACTCTAGATGCTGCCATGCGCCGCCGTTTCAGGTTATCATAACTACCACTTCCGTGCTCACGTTTGACCATTTTTGTTTTACACCTCACTGCAAAATGACCCTGTAGCATACATTTATTGCATTTAGCATTCTTAGCCGGGCAGTTAAAGTCATTACTCGTATGCCCTTTACGCCCGCATCTATCGCATTCAGCAGTATCAAACTTAGTTTTGTTAGCGATTTTGTTAACGTTTAGTGGCACTACGTCAGAAACCATTGTTGTCGTTTGGCTTTTTATTGATTCGTGTATCTGACACATTTCAACCACCTGCGTTAAATCATGTTCTTTTTCCAGGAGTCGTTTTTTCAAATCTATTGGTGCCCACACATCGATGAGTTTATCTTTTATATTCGTTTCTATAACTTCTTTCTCGGTCTTACCGAATTGACATTTAGCAGCTTGACCTCTTAGTTTTAAAATGAATTTATTTAGGGTTTCCCCTTCCATTGGTTTCAGGGACCTAAATAGATGTCGTTCGAACGTCGAGTTCCTCTTTGGAGAGAAATGTTGTGTCAATTTACACACGAGCACCTCATATGGATCTACACCTTCTTTTCCTTCTACCAGCGCGTCTGGGATATTATACGCGACTTCTTGTAATTGAGCGCCGCCAAGGTGTAGCAGTTTACTTCTTTTCTTAGACGCAGTGGCAATGTCTTCTGCTTCTAAGTACAGCGTAAACGATCGAAGCCATTTTTCCCACTCTGTTCGGATTATCGACTTGTCCATCACGTCGCATAGAAATGGTGCCACACTGGGATTCATCATTTTCTTAGTATAATTATGCCTTTATGTTTGTATGTATATGCAATTTAATGCCAAATTTTCTCTCTTCTCAAATTTCTTCACCTTGCAATTTAATGCCTATGCAATTTAACGCCGAATTTTCTCTTTATTATTTAGATTCTCTTCAACTGGCAATTTAATGCCTATGCAATTCAATGCCGAATTTTCTCTTTTCTCAAATTTCTTCAACTTGCAATTTAATGCTTATGTGACTGAATGCCGAGTTTTCTCTTCTTTAAGTTTTCTTCGCGCCCTCGCACTTGCGCAGGCAAAATTCAGTCGCTCTCACACACTACCTGTTGTTTTTTTTGACTCGCTGACGCGCAGTTATTTGCAAAAAAAAATTCCTCTCCACCCTTTCCGATTCGTTTATTTTTTCTCTTTGTTATCCTATTCTCGTCGCCACTGTATTGACTACCAAATAATACGCAGTATAGTTTCAGTATTTTCATATATTCAATGTATCAGTATTGTGTAATATAATATATAATAGCGTATGTATTGTATGTATGCACTCGATGACTCTACTATATCAACTGCGCACTCGATGACCCTCGTTATTACTCTACTCGCTACTCGCTCGTTTTCCATTCGCATCGGTAGTGCTGCCAGTTGTCATCACTCACTAGGGTTGCCACAGCAACCATAAATTTGAAAATTGTCCACATTTAAAGGAAAAGAAAAGAAAAAATTAATTAATCAAAAATGGCTTTAAGTAGCGAAAATGAGACCTTAGTCGCAAGACTAATTGCCGCAACGAACGCATCACTTAGATTAGAAATATCTGAAACGCGCAGGCAAATAGAAGACTTAATCAAGTCTACAACAATAACCGATTACAAACCTGAAAAAATAAATTTAGAGATTCGCTGTAACGAATCCTTAGAAGTCGTAAAGTCTTTACCAGAATTTAGAGGGAAACAGAATAAATATGTTAGCTGAAGGGAATCGGCTAACAATGCAATGAGTTTATACGTAAGAGGCAGCCTTTGGTATTTTGCTGCATTGACTATATTAAGAAATAAAATTATTCACGATGCTAATGACATTTTGTCCAACCACGGAACAGTTTTAAATTTTGATGCTATTTTAGCACGATTAGATTTCGCTTACGTCGATAAGCGACCAGCTCATATAATTGGGCAAGAAATGAGTATCCTGCGTCAAGGCAATTACTCCATAATTGAATATTATAATAAGGTTAATGAGAAATTAACCTTGCTAATAAACAAAACCATAATGACTTACGGATCAGATAGTGCCGTAATTAAAGAATTTAATGCCAAAAATAGGCGGGATGCCTTAGGCACATTCATAACGGGACTAAACGGAAACTTAGCAAGCATACTATTTTCACTATCGCCTAACGATTTACGAAATGCTTTGACGAAAGCACAAGAATTAGAATCTAACAATATGCGAGCGTCCTTCGCATTACAATTTGGAAGAAATCAAAACTATTCAAATCCTAACAACAATAACAGGCAATATAATTTTAATAACAACAGATTCAATAACGGTAATTTCAATAATAATTTACGGTTTCCACAAGTACAGCCACAAAGAAATTACAACCAAAGAATGGGTTATCAAAATAACCAACCACGACCTACGCCAATGGATGTCGACTCAAGCATCCATACACGCAACCGTATGTTGCAAAAGCCAACGACCTTTAACCAAAACAATTTAGAAAAAAGGCCACATGGAAGTACACAACAGAATGTGCAGCCACCGACTAAGACACAGCGCATTAATAATATTAAGGAGGATAATTTTTTAGGCCAAAATTAACTCTGCCATATATTTTTCTAGATGACAGGGTTACTGGTCAAAACTTTAAAATATTAATAGATACGGGAGCAACTAGTTGCTATATTAAATCAGGAATATACCAAAATAAAAATAAATTGGACATACAAAAGAGTGTAAAAACAACTAATGGATTTTCGATAATACGCTACTATCACATTATTACATTATTCGGTAAAAAACAAATATTCTACGAAATCGAAAATTTGGAAGCAGACCTATTAATAGGATACAAATTTTTGAAAGACATTCATACGGTGATTAACTTAGAAAAAAAAAAGAAGTTAATAATAAATAATGAAAAAGAGGAGGATATATTTAGCTTAGGATGCGAATATGAGCATCAGAAAAGGAAGGATAATTTAAAAATCGTTAAGGAGGACGAAATTACTTTGGAAGCAACGACTTCTAAAGCGCTAGCCGACGGAAATACCGGCAAATATAAAAAAATAAATACTGTGGAGCAGGAAAACTCTAAAACGCCAGCAGAAGATTTATATCAGCAAAATAGAAGTAATAATTATGCAAAAAATATTATGGAACGAAAAAGTTCTACAACGCCAGCCGATGATAATACCGGCAAATTAAATAAAAAATTTATTGTGGAACGAAGAAGTTCTATAACGCCAGCCGATGATAATACCGGCAATATAGAAGAGGAAAACTATGTAAACAAAATTACTTTAGAGGAAAAGTTCTCTAAAGCGCCAGTCGAAGGAAATACCGACATAAACGAAGATGAAATTGAAAATTTAAGAGAGGAAATTAGAAATGAAATATATCAAATACATTCTTCAATAAATATGAATTTACCGTTTCGAACGGATATAAAAGCGGAAATAACGACAATTGTTGAAACTCCTATATGGAGTAAACAATACCCATATCCTCTTTCTGCTAATTCCTTCATAAACGAAGAGGTAAAAAAAATGATGGAAGATAAAATAATAAGGCCAAGTAAGAGCGCATATAATTCACCAATTTGGGTTATACCAAAAAAGGTGTAAATGAAGACGGTACGCCGAAATTGCGAATGGAAATCGATTATAAAAAATTAAATGAAGTAACAAAATCAGATAAATATCCAATTCCGGATAGCAATATAATACTTTCAAATTTAGGAAGTTCAAAATATTTTTCTACAATAGATCTGGAATCAGGTCTTCACCAGATCCTTATTAAAGAACGCGATATTGAAAAAACTGCATTTTCAGTAAATAACGGAAAATACGAATTTTTAAGAATGCCATTTGGTTTAAAAAACGCGCCTAGTATATTTCAAAGGGCGATGGACAATGTTTCAAGGCACTTTATTGGAAAATTTTGTCACGTTTATATTGACGATATAATCGTATTTTCAAAAAGCTTCGAGGAACATAAAAACATTTAAGTATAATAATAGAAGTACTAAAAAACGCAAATATAAAAATTTCATTACAAAAATCCAAATTCTACCAAGAAGAAGTAGAATTTTTGGGATATATTGTTGCAAATAATGTTATAAAGACAGATCCAAAAAAAGTTGACACAATTTTAAATTTTCCGGTTCCAACAACTCTACGACAGTTACGAAGCTTCCTAGGAATGATTGGATATTACAGGAAGTTTATTAAAAATTATGCTAAAATAGCAAATTATTAATAATACATTTATCAGGTGAAAACGGAAGAGTTTCACAACATATGTCTAAAAAAATTAAAATTAGATTGGAGCAAGAAGGACTTTTGGCAATTGAGAAATTGAAGTCTATATTAGTAGATCAAGTAGAATTAATTCAACCAATTTCAATTTTAACGAAACATTTACATATATTAACAACAGACGCATCAAATGAAGTTATTGGTGGAGTCTTAAGCCAAGAGGGCAAACCTATTACATTTATATCTAAAACATTAAATTCAACAGAGAAAAACTACGCGACTAATGAAAAAGAACTATACGCTATCGTATGGGCATTAAAAAATCGAAGAAATTATTTATACGGAGTTTCAGATTTGGAAATTCATACCGATCACCAACCACTAACATTTGCAGTCTCACCTAGAAATCCAAATGCCAAAATGAAAAGATGGCATGCTTTAATTGGAGAATTTGGAGCAAAAATTATATATAAACCAGGTAAAACAAATGTGGTAGCAGATGCTCTATCACGACAATTTCTTAATAATTTACCCGACGAATCGTCAACCACAGTAACTCAACATTCAGCTGAAAGTAGTGATCATACTCAGATACCCGAGACAAAAAAACCATTAAACCAATTTAAACAACAAATTTTACTAAGTAAAATAGATTTATAATACATGAGCAAATTCAAGAATTTGGAAAAATTAGACATTTAATTGAATATGATACTGTCGATAATTTAATCACAATATTAAAAGAATACATCAAACCAAATATTGTTACGGCAATACATTGCTCAATAGAGGATCTGCACGAAATACAAGCGAAAATAAGAGAAACATTTACTAAAAAATTCATATATACGAAAAATTTTGCAATTTACATAACAAACAGAGAAGACTAAGGAATTATAATTGAACAAACGCATACACGAGCATATAGAAGTTACCAAGAAAATTTGGATCAAATTTACAAAAAATATTATTGGCCTGAAATGAGAAAACAATTTAAAGAATATGTAAGATTTGCGACATATGTAATAAAAACAAATATAATAGACATCCTATAAAAATACCAATTAGAGAGGTGGCAATACCTACAGAGGAAGGAGTACAGATACACATGGATATATTCTATGCGCAATCTTTAAAATTCATTACGTGTATAGATAGCTATTCCAAATTTTTTGGTTATTAAGCAAATCGAAGATAAGATTAATTTAGAAATTTTACAAAGCTTCCCTAATGTAAAGAAGTTAACAATTGATAATGAACCAGGATTCACTACGGTACAATTTAAGTCCTTGATGCAGAGACTTCAAATAGAAATATTTTTTGTAACCCTAATCATAGTACCACGAATGGTCAAATTGAGAGGGTACATTCAACAATAATTGAAATTTCGCGATGTATTAAACAAGAATATAATTTAATAAGCTTTTCAGAATCAATATATAGAGCTGCTCAACAATATAATAAAACTTTACATTCGGTAACTAATGAGAAACCATTTGAAGTACTTTATAATAAAGTCTCTCATGATATTTTACCAGACAAACTTTTATCAGCACAAACTAAGATGCTAGAAAGACACAATAAAAATAGAATTAATAAAACATATTTATGCGGAGATGTTATATATGAAAAGATTACAGGAGAGAGAAATAAACTAAATCCTAGATACAAGAAACAGGTAGTAAAAGAAGACTTAGGGAATAAAGTTAGAATGAACTACAGGATTTTTTTTTTAAGCCGTAAGGAGGGTTTAAAATGCCTTCGCACCATATAGGGATCGTCATCCTACGTGAGTGGTGTACCCACTAAAACACTCCCCCCTTCTATCATGGAATTTTTTCCCCTAACCCGGGACCGCTTTCGCATTACTTCAGGGCAAGGTTTCCAAGATGGACCCATTACAGGTCAATTTCTACTCTCCCTGCGTCCAGGGATGCCTACGATTTTGTAGCCAGCATCAAGCTATTTGGCTCGTCTTCTATTGGGAGTCCGCGTCCATATCTCTTTTTTTTTAGTGCGCAGAACATGTTCCACGTACGAGGCAATTATTTTCCAGTTTTCGCTGCTAGATATCATTTTTTCTAAGAGATTTTCCGCACTTAGTTCTCCGAGTTTGTTTTTCACAGTCCTTCGGGCTTCTTTCCACTTGAAAATGGTATGGTTTGCATCGTCTAGTGGTTCGTCTCAATAAATACATGCTCGGATTTCTGCTTTTCCCATGTTGTATAGGTATTTTCGGAAATACCCGTGACCGGACAGCACCTGTGTTATATAGTAGTTTACCTCGCCGTGTTTTTTACTGTGCCACTTCTCTATTTCTTTAATCAGTTTGGCGGACCATCTTCCTTTGCTCTCCCTTGTCCACCGATCTTTCCAGAGTTGAAGAGTTTGCTTCCACGCCTCTTGTCTTGTGGCCATGTGTATTTCTATTCCGTCTTTCTTTCATAGCCATAGTTGTCTTTTCTCCTTTGCGAGAAGGTCTATTAGGATGACGCCGCTTATCACTAGCACTGCGGATTCAGATACAGTGCGGTACGCCGAGGGGACTCTCAGGGCTGCTGTTCTCTGCACTTTAGCAAGACTTTCCGTCTGTGTTCTGAATTTAATGTGTCGGCCCATATTTCGCTACCGTATAGCAGCACTGACTGTGTTGTGTCCATAAGCAATTTTCTTCTACTTGTAAGTGGGCCTCCGGATGAGTCTTGATAGCGCCATGGTTATATTGGCTTACTTTTTTGCAGCATGTTGGATTTGAGCGCAGTACGTCAATTTGTTGTCCATTCTTATTCTTAGGTATTTTAGGGTTTTCGTCGTTTTAATAGTTTCTGAATGAACTTGCATGTTTTCCACCAGCGGGATATGTTTCCCAGTGAGCAGGATAAATTCTGCTTTTTCAGCAGCTAGGCTGAGGCCGTGTGAGTCCAACCATGTCTGTGTTCGTATCATAACTTGTGTCAGTCGACGCTTGGCCATGTCGGTATTACGCGCGGTTATGACGGCGGCGTTATCGTCTGCGTACCCAACGAGGTAACAATCGTCAGGCATTTCAACGTTTAAAATTCCATCGTAGCTGGCATTCCATAGATCTGGTCCAAGTATTGATCTCTGCGCTGCTCCAGAGGTTATTTCCTTACTTTGTTGGCCGTCACTCGTATCGTACAATAGTTTCCTTAAGATAGCTTCGAACCATTTTCATCAAGTAGAAGGGCGTTTTGAAGCGACTTTCCAGTGCGTCGATCATATTTTCCCATTTTACGCTATAGAAAGCATTTCGAATGTCAATTGTTGCGAGGAGGACTATTGGCCTCGAGAAGTTATTCTTTCGATGAGCTTCCTCCACGCTGCGCACGACGTTTTCCACGGCTCCGATGGTGGACCTGCCTGGTCTGAAGCCATGTTATCGCTCTGATAGGCCTCCAGCATCGTTTATGGCGGCTATGATGCGGGGTTTCAACAGTCTTTCTCATAGCTTTCCTGCTGTGCCTAGCATGCATGAAGGTCGGTATGCTGATGGGGTTCCTGGGTCTCCTTTGCCTTTGCTTATTAGGGTCAGATGCTGCCTCTTCCATATTTCTGGGAAAAGGCCCTCGTTCAGACATGCTTTATACATAGATAGCAGTAAGTGCGGGCGTTCCATAGCGATTAGCTTTAACACTTCCACTGGTATCCCGTCAGGCCCAGGGCTTTTTTGGTCTTTAAAGTGTTTGCTGCCGTGTTCATTTCCTCCAAGGTGAAAGGCGGACATGAGCTCTCTTATGTATGTTCTGGAGGGTCCCTTCCCAGGTCATGGGGTTTGGAACAGAGTGTTTACGATGTGTTCCATAGCTGCGGCGTTCAACTCAGGGGTGGCCTGTTTTGCTCCGAGTTTTTTCATTACGATCTTGTATCCGAGACCCCACGGAATTTTGTTTATATCGTTACGTAGCTCTTCCCATTTATCTTTCTTTGTCTTCGTTATAGCGTCTTTTAGCTCAGTTTTCGCAGCTTTATATTCCGTATGTTCTTCCATTCCGTTTCTTCCTCTTCTTCTAGCTCTTTTATATCGTCGTCGTTTGCGCAGGCAAGTTTGTCTAAGGTTTCGGATTTCGTCCGTCGACCAGTAAACTGCTTTCTTTGGATGTCTGCCTTTTATTTTGGGCATTGCTACTTTGCATGCCTCAGTGATGGTGCTCAGAGTTGCTTGAACGATCAGCCTAGCTGTGCTACTTGCGTGATATTTTGGTAGGTTTTCATCTGTGGCCGCGAGAAGCTTTTCTGAGTCTAGCTTGGAAGCGTTCCATTTACGTTTTCCCCTTCTTATCGTCGTTGCTGGATTTTTATCTGGGCCTATGAGGTAGGATATGTATTGGTGGTCGCTACCAGTATATTCTTCCAAAACTTTCCACTCCCGCAGCTAGTTTGCAAATCCTTCGGACACCAGCGTGATATCAGGGGTTGTGTCGTTGCATCCTGGTCTTCTGAATGTGGTTTGGGAATAGAATAGTACATAAAGATAATATTAGATCTGTCGGGGTTATCGACGATATATTTGCCGGTGTGCCAAATAAATTAAAAACTATTAGCGTTTGGATAACAATTCGGATGTGTATATTCAAGTAATTACAATATATGTATGTATATATATGGGTTAATAAATATAATTGTGGGTATACAATTGAGGGGTGGATATGTATATATATATAAATATAAATAAATTAAGTGAAACCTGATGTGGTTATTTATTCCCGCGTTGAGATTTTGGATTCGGCTACTGTAATGCTGCTGTGGTTGTTGTTGCTGCTGATACACTGCTGTTGTGGTTGTTGTTACTGCTGATACACTGCTGCTGCTTGGCGCCTGAATGTCCGCCCGCTTTGGTGATTTGGTTTATTGTGTTTTGTTGGGTTCTTCGTTGTTATATTGGCGCTGTTGGGTGTTTTTTGCATTGTCCTCTAATTCGTATTTCGACGAGTTAGGAGGACAATGCAGGGATGTGTTCATTTGGTATGAACATCCCGGCCGCCTTGCAGTGTCTGCGAATAAAAAGATTTTTAGATCTATTTTGATTTGGGTAAATGAGTATTATTATCAACGGGTTGGAGGTATACTTGGGGTTTAAATCGCACAAGCACCGGTTAAAGTCCAACCGAGTGCGGTGTTTTGTGCGATCACGGTGCTGTTATCGGGGTTGAATATGCCGGGTTTCATTACTCTTGGGTAGATGTCAGCTCCTAGTTCCAACATGATTTTGTCGTTCTTCCAAAATGTAGGGTCGGCTAGGACTAAGTGGTCGAACTTCTTAATGATTTCGCCACTTAAGTCACGATTATAGGGTCGGGTCGGTAAATCATGCGTCAATAGGCAGTTAACTTCGACATGCCAGTCGGAATCAGTTAATGATCCTATGACGACTTTGCATATACGATGCGAGTCGAGGTACGTTTTCGGTAACCTCAATCTCTGTACCAGTTCTGAGGCAATTACAGTCACTTTTCGGGTCGGGTTGATTATGGCTCGTATTTTATTCCATTTGCCATCATGTTTAATTTTTATCATGACTGTTGGTATGAGGGTCGGCTTGGCCAGTAACGTGGGTAGGTCGTTTTGTTTATGCAATCTCTCTTTGCTCTTTGATGTTTTTTCTGGCTCCTTGCAGAACAACCTGGGGTGTCCATGTAGGGTTGAATGGTGTTCCCCATTACATGTGACACATCGTTTTGTACTTGTGCACTTTTGGGTGGAGTGCGATCTGGCCAAGCAATTGACGCAGTACTTATACTTAATGACTGCGTTATACTTTTCTTTGATGCTCACTTTGGTGAATTTTGAACATGTTACCAGTCTATGATCTTCTTTACACAATCCACAGGCGACGTGTTTGTGTGTTCGTTTTGATGGACGGCTGATAGCACGCCGAGCCGTGCGATGGGTACTTCCGATGTTCTTCCCGAATAGGAGAAAGGCTGATGGTACGTCGGGCCGTGCGATGCGTATTTCCACGCTCCTCTCGAATGGGGGAAAGGGTCGCTTTAAAGCGATGCAGGCGTCTTGCCAGGGTTCCTTCGTCGGAGAGTGGGCTGATGCTACGGGTCACGCTGAGTGATCGCACAGTGAATGTGGGGCTGCTTTGGCGGCTGCAAATTGACTTCGTACTGCTTTGAGGGGCCATGTCACTATAAGGAAATAAGATTAATTATTTGGTAAAGTGACTATTTTGGTTATTGGGCGGGTAATTGTTCCCTGAGAGGTACGTATGTCAACTACTCTTGCTTTATTGTCTGCACCTAGATACGTTTTTTCGATGCGACCAAGTCTCCACTCATTTGGGGGTAGTGTTTCTTGACGTATAACTACCATATCGTTAACGTCTGTGTTGCGTTGAGGGTATTTCCATTTATATCTTTTGTGGAATTCTTTCAGGTATTCTTCTTTCCATCGGTTGCAGAAGTGTTGATGGAGTATCTTCAGTTTCTGCCATCTTTGTGCGATGCTTAGATGTGCATCTTCTAAATTGGGTTCTGCTGGGATTAATAAAGGGGTACCTATTAAGAAATGGCCTGGAGTTAAAGGTTCTAAATTTGTTGGGTCTTCACTTAATGGACTTAAAGGGCGAGAATTCAAGCAACTTTCGATTCGAGTTAAAAGGGTAGCTAGTTCTTCGAAAGTGAATTTCTGGTTCTGGGACACCTTTTTCAAGTGGCTCTTTAAACTTTTTACTCCTGCTTCCCAGAGTCCACCCATATGTGGAGCTCCTGGAGGATTAAAGTGCCAGTTGATGTTTTGGTGTGCTTCACTATTTGTTAATTGAGTTTTCAATGACTTCATGAATTCTCGCCGATCTTTAATTAAAAGTTTAGACGCTCCCACGAAATTAGTACCATTGTCCGAATAGAGATCGGCGGGACATCCGCGCCTGGAAAAGAAACGTGCGAATGCGGCCATGAATGCGTTGGTGGTGAGATCACTCACTGGCTCTAGATGTATTGCTTTGGTTGCAAAACAAACAAATACGCATACATAACCTTTTGTGATCAGACATGCTCTGCCGGTGTAATTTTTTATGTCGTAGGGACCGGCGAAATCGATTCCTGTTGCTGCGAATGGACGGGTTAAGGTGGTACGTTCTGCGGGTAGTGCTGCCATAATCTGAGTAGTATTGCGCTTTTTGTGCAAAACGCAAGTTTTGCACTGATGTATGGTAGACGTGATGAGTGTTTTCAGTTTCGGTATCGAAAATTCAGAACGCATAAGTCGTAATACTAGCTGGTTGCCGCCATGAAGGGTTATTAGATGGGTAAATTGGGTGAGTAGTTTTGACAAACGACTATTATAGGGTAATAAGATAGGGTGACGCTCATTATATGATAGTGCTGCGGAATTGGTTAATCTTCCGTCACTTCGCATAACTCCTTTAGGGTCAATGAACGGATTTAAAGTCAACAATGAACTTTTCTTGTGTATTTGGGTTTTACGGGTCAAGGCATCATATTCTTCTCTGAAATGTGTTTTTTGGGTGTGAATGATTAACTTTATTCGGGCTGTTTTGAACTCTTCCGGGGTTATATCGTGGCTTGAGTAAACAATTTCTCGCCTCCTTGGTGAGGCATTTGCGCAAAACCTTAATAGGTAAGCGAAAACGCGAATAGCTCTGGAGAATGAGGAAAACCTTTCTAGTATATCCTCTTGGGTGGTTATCGCAAACGTCTTAACGGGTTTGAATTCAACGGTAGTGTTGTATGTTTTCTCCGATTCTGGAAAATGCTCCTTTTCGTGTTGTAGCCATTGGGGTCCATGCCACCAGAGGTTGCAATTCAATAGATCGGTGGGTGTACATCCTCGGCTTGCCAAGTCTGCGGGATTGTCTTGGCTTTCCACATGGTTCCACTTATCGACTCCCACTTTCTCGGTGATTGCAGCTACTCGATGTGAAACGAAAGTGGTCCATGAACAGGGTGGTTTGTTTAACCAAGCGAGAACTATGGTTGAATCAGTCCAAAAATAATTTTTATATTGGGTTAGGTGTAGTTGGGGTAGGGTAGAGTTAAAAAGGTTAGCCAGTAGAACCGCTCCGCAGAGTTCCAATCTGGGTAGGGATACGGTTTTAATGGGAGCAACTTTTGTTTTTGACACTAAGAGAGTTGTCCATATTTTGTCTCCAACTGAAACCCTTATATAAAGTGTCGCGGCATATGCTTTTTCTGAAGCATCAGAGAAACCGTGGAATTCAATGGTGGCTGTTGGGTTAAAATGGGTCCACCTGGGTATTTCAATTTTGTTTATGTTGTCGTAATCCTTTACGAAGCTGTCCCATCGATGAAGGGTGAGGGGCTTCAGGCTTTCATCCCAGTCAGTTTTATCCAGCCATATTTGTTGCATAATTATTTATGCCGTGATTTTTATTGGACTAAGCCAACCGGCTGGGTCAAACAATTTTGCTATGGCTGATAAAACTTCACGTTTGGTGTATGCGGGTTTTTTCTCCATTGGGTTGACGAGGAAGAAAAATGAATCCTTTTTGGAGTTCCATCGAATGCCCAGGGTTTTGGTGTTCTCGGGTTCCGAAAGGTTGAGTGTTTCTGTCTCTAAAAGATGATCCCGTGGAAGTCCTTTCAGAATGTGTGGGTCATTGGAGGTCCATTTTCGCAGAGCGAATCCTGGGGTCTTCAGAGCGGAAATGAGTTCATCTCGTGCTGACTTTGCCGTGGTCAGGTCATGTGTTCCAGCTAAAACATCGTCTACATACATTTCCTGGCGAAGTATTTTGGCTGCTAATGGGTGGGTTTCTTCAACATCATCGGCTAGCTTCATGAGGGTACGGATCGCTAAATACGGCGCACAATTTATGCCGAACGTGACTGTTTGCAATTCGAAGTCTTCTATTGTGTCTTCCGGGGACTTCCTAAATAATATCCTTTGGAACCGAGTGTGTTTAGGGTCTACGAGTATTTGACGGTACATTTTTTGAATATCCGCATTAAAAACGAATTGGAAGAATCGCCAATTTGTGATCAGAATAACAAGATCTTTCTGTAAAGTAGGCCCGATATGTAAGACGTCATTCAAGCTTTTGTGATTTGACGTGGGGCAAGATGCATTAAATACCACACGCAATTTCGTGGTTATACGGTCGGGTTTAATGACCGCGTGGTGTGGTAAATAATATTGGGTCGCTTTTCCAGAAGGGTCGTATTCTATTTTCTTCATTTGTCCGAGTTCCAAATATTCCATGATTGCTTTGTCGTATTCTGCTTTCACTTCGGGTTTTTTAAGTAAAGCTCGTTCATTTCTGAGGAATTGGGCCAACGCTATATGTCTAGATTGTCCGATATCAATATTGTCGGGTTCTTTGAAGGGTAGGGTTACTATATAGCGCCCATCTGGATTACGACGGGTAGTTTTTTAGAAAATTTCCTCACAAATTTGGTCCGATTTGGAAACTACGGATTCTTTTGGGATTTCCTCCACCTCCCAAAAACGTGTGAGAAGACTCTCGGGATTCACTTTATTGTGAAATGATACTATGGCGGAATTTTGGGAGGGTTGAGTTATGGGTCCGGACAATATCCATCCGAATTCTGTCTCTTGAGCTAAGAGTGAACCTAGTATGTTCCTCTTTACTCCATTGAGTAAAATACTTGGATAAATATCACTGCCGATTAATATATCCACGGGTCTGGGTTTGTGAAATTGGGTGTCGGCTAAAGTGAATCCAAGATTTTTAAGACACTGCTTTGGATCTATGGGGTATGAGGGTAAATTATCAGTTAGGCTATTTAGTATAAATGCCTGTGCTGATAGCTTATAATTTGTATTTAAGGGTGAGCAAAGCGTGATTTCACAAATGTTCGTTGGTGTTGCTGAAACTGCATTGTTTAGTCCGGTCACTTGGGCTGATACAGAGTGGGTGGGTATATCCAAGCTTCTCTGAAGTCTTCGAGATATAAATGTGGCTTCCGATCCTGAATCAATAAGAGCTCTCGCGGAATATCGCTGGCCATTATGTTCTATTTGAACCATTGCAGTACCGAGTAATATCTGCTTCCTACTTGGGTTGGGTGGGTCCTGGGTTGATGATTTAGTGGACTGTATAGTTGTTGTGTAGGCTTGCCGATTTGTATTTGTGCTTTGGGTGGGTAGTGCGGTACTGTTTTCAGGGTTCGAACTAGTGACGTTTGGTATTTCCGGAGTGGATTCAGGTCGAAAGCTGGATTCTCTGTGTATCAGAGTATTGTGTGTTTTGTGACACTTACGACACGAGAATTTACTCACACAGTTCTTGTAGCTGTGTGATATGACCAAGCAGTTATAGCAATAACCATATTTTTTGATTGTGGAGATACGTGACTCTACATTCATTGCGAGAAATTTGGGACATTCTCGAATAGAGTGCTGCTTTTTGCAGAGCTTACAGCTTTCTGTATCTATATTATTTGGAGTAAAGTTGAAATTGCTATTCCTTTGGGTGTTAGAGGGTCTAGCAATTGGCGTTTCAGCCACGTTTGCATGAAAAGTGTTATATTTCTTTTCATCTGTTCTTTTAACTGCACCGGTGTGGAATTGGGGTGAGTTTGCTACTGAAGCTTTGAAATTTCCAACAGATTCGAGGGTTTTGTATTTGTGGGTTAAAAAATTGTCGAAATTTGACCACGTCGGTATATCTGAATTGTCTGCTAGGGTATATTCAAAGGTTTCGAGAGTTTGTTTAGGTAGTTTGGAACTACAAAGATATATTAATATCGGATCCCAGCTTTGTGTGTCAATCTCAAGGTTGTTTAAATTAGTTAAAACGTTATTAACGGAACGTTGTAAGCTTTTTATAGCACAACCTGTTTCCTGAGTTACTTGGTTGGGTTGACACTTGTGTTTTACGCGCATCTACATCTTCGTTGATGGAAGCTAAGCAAGAGAGGTACATTCGATAACTTTTTTGATATTTTTCTTTCACTTTAAAGAAATCGATGGTTTCATGACTTTCGCGAGAAATTCTTCTGATCGCATCGTAGGAGCGCTTTGCTTTTTCATAGAGCGAATTTAGTTCGACCCTTTTAATTTCTAGGGTATAGACCGATTCATCTTCACTTTGGGTCTGAAGATGGTCTTCCACGAATTCAATTAAATCCGTTGTTGTGATTTTGAAATCTTCCATTTCCATTGTTGGGTAAGATATATTTAATCTTCGGGTTGAACAAGAAAAATGAATCGCGTAGAGTTACGAAAATTTAAGAAAACAAATTTTAAAAACTTTTTATATAGTGATTTATTTATTTTAAGAATTTCAAATTAATTTTCTTGCTTTTATCTCGATGGTGTCCGATTGGTTCCGATAAAAAAATCGATAAATAAAATTTGCAGGGTTTTGTACTTTTTCCTACTGGGTCACTTGTTGAATTTCCTACTGGGTCTGTTTTTTGCTTGCTCCTACTGCACTAGCAGTCAACGTTAATTTGTTGTTAGCAGAGCGGGTAATGCAACAAAACATATATATATACGCTTAGGTACGGGTGGGTGCCAAAGCAACGCTATTTGGCTCTCAAATAATATGTGCGTATGTATGTATATGAACGGGTAAAGTGCAAAGCGGAATATGGCAATAAAAAATTTGCAAATACTTTGTGCTTAATACCGGTTAAGCAAAAGATTTACTTTGAGTAGAATATTAACTTTGTTTTTGTGTCAATAGTATGCCGTTTTATTCCGATTTGCACTAATTTATTATTATTATATTTTAAATAAATTTGGGGTTTGGTACTTACAATTTTTTTTTCCACGTATGGTGATAATTGATGAGTTTTGTTAATATCCAAAGTGGTTGATTGGGTGGGTGAATGTTAATCCTGTGGATCCAAAATATGGTTGATTGGGTGGGTGAAAATATGCAAATTTGTTGATCCAAACGATGATTATTTGAGTGGGTTTATTTTAATAGGCAGAATATCCGGCTCGAAGGACCAAAATGTCGGGGTTATCGACGATATATTTGCCGGTGTGCCAAATAAATTAAAAACTATTAGCGTTTGGATAACAATTTGGATGTGTATATTCAAGTAATTACAATATATGTATGTACATATATGGGTTAATAAATATAATTGTGGGTATACAATTGAGGGGTGGATATGTATATATATATAAATATAAATAAATTAAGTGAAACCTGATGTGGTTATTTATTCCCGCGTTGAGATTTTGGATTCGGCTACTGTAATGCTGCTGTGGTTGTTGTTGCTGCTGATACACTGCTGTTGTGGTTGTTGTTACTGCTGATACACTGCTGCTGCTTGGCGCCTGAATGTCCGTCCGCTTTGGTGATTTGGTTTATTGTGTTTTGTTGGGTTCTTCGTTGTTATATTGGCGCTGTTGGGTGTTTTTTTGCATTGTCCTCTAATTCGTATTTCGACGAGTTAGGAGGACAATGCAGGGATGTGTTCATTTGGTATGAACAAGATCTTAATTATATGTTTTTAGACGAGATTAAAAGTATAGTTAAAAATGAACATGGACGATTGACAATTACTGATTTAATAGATATTTCAAATTTTAAAATAGTAAAAAAAAAGGATATAATAGTTATATATATTAACACCCCTATTCTGTGCTTTTGACAAATTAATAAAATATTGACAATTAACTCAAATATTTAACAAGCGAGAAATAGTTTGGTATTCTGTGGCAATCTTGATAAAAGTAAAAGCTTCAATTCGTAAAGCTTTTCCCCACACGTGTGGTGAACAAAATAACGTAAATAGAAAACGGCTGATTTCTATTCAAATTATTCGTTAAATTGGACTGTTCTGCAACGTAAGTATTCAAATTTTAATTATTAACAAAATTTATAATTTAACTTTTATTTGACCAAAATACGACCGAGCTACGCACGAGAGGTTGGATACATATGTTTTATTTTGCCAAGCACCACCAGAAATGGGTACGGGGAAAAATTGCCAAAAATGCCTCAACTGATGAAGGAGTTATGGCAGCAGGTGGCAGATCAACTTAATTCGTGCATAGGACCAATACGAAGTGCTGCAAAATGGAAAGAGGTAACATTTTAATTTGTGTTGATACAAATATTCGTTTATTTATTATATTGTGTTAATTTGTAGACGTTAGGCATTTGGAAAAGCCAACTGCGTACTCGTGCAAAGCGGTTGAAAATGAACCAAAGGCTCACAGATGCAGGTTCAAGTTCCAAGCCGATGACGGACGTTGAAGAAATGGCTTTATCTACATTCGGTTCGGCTGCAGTAGATGGGATACAAAATGTACAAAGCCTTGGTTTAACGCCAATTGAGCAAACGAATGAATGCGCAATTTCATCACCCACGGGTAGTCCTCTACAATTATGCAGTCAGGTAGAAGCAACCCCAAATCTCGAACACCATCCAGTAAGTCCATCGACACCATCTACGTATCTTAGCTTGGAAAACCAGGTAAGTTTTCATTTTGATATAATTACAAAATATATAATTGTTTTTGCAATTTCTTATTACGTTTTTTTCTTTTAAGGATGCTTCAACTTCGGTGCTATCACGAAGTGCACGAAATAAGCTTATCAGCACTTTGATAGCTAATATACCAAAAAGGAATGCTACTGGGGAGGAGAGGCGACGGGGGAGCATCGTGAAATGATACATTCAAGGCCTAACTAATTCTATAACACAACTAATAAAATCGTTTACTAATAACGTAAAATAATTTCTAAAGTCTAATAAAAATTAAAATAACGTATGTGTAATATTTTTAATTAATTAATATTTATTGAATTTAATTAGATTGGTTTTTTTTTTATAATAGAAAAAAAAAATGGAATGCAATGTTCAAATTTTTTTCTTTTAACAAAAGGGATAAATAAATAAGCAAATAATGCAAGTATGTAGTGTATTTCGAAAGTCTAATTGTGAGAATATTTATATATGTACATATATGGATTGGATTCCGTATATATACTCGTAATAACTAAAGAGTTGATATATATCTTGATATTGTTCTTTCACCTTCGTGCATGTACTGTGAAGAGTTATAATCATTAATTGGATAATCAAGGTCTTCTGCAACCCCGTCATCTATTTCGTTGAACGTAGTGCCTTCTTTCGTCATTATATTATGCAATATAACGCAAGTATGACAAACAAAGCGGAAGTTTCGTGTGAATAATGTAGAACTCGGTGCTTCAACAAACATCTGAAGCGAGATTTTAAAACACCAAATGCTCTCTCTATGCAGTTTCTTGCAGAACCGTGTAATTTGTTGTATTTTTGCTCTTTATGGGTATTAGGTGTTCTCACTGGTGTTAAAAGCCACTGTTCTAGAGGATAACCTTGATCGCCAAGAAGCCAAGACTCGCTCCGTTGTTGCTCGGACATGTTAGTATGCTGACGAATGAGATGTTCTCGTAGGTCAGAAGTTGCCCAAATTCCAGAGTCATGTGTTGCACCCGGAAATTTGGCGTTTGCAAATGTAAAACGCAAACGGTGATCGCAAACCTAAAAAACGATACATTCAAAAATTGCATTGGCATATATATGTATATGTATGTGCATGCAAAAACAAAACTTACTGCTTCAACATTGATACTGTAGAATCCTTTTCTATTTAAATATAAATTAAGAGGACGTTCGACATTATTTGATGGTGAAGCAATAATAGCAATATGCGTGCAGTCAATTGCTCCTATGGTGATTTTTATTCCAAATTTTAGAAAAAATCTGGAAAATATTTCAAATAAATCAGCATATTATTATTTGTATTACAATAATACTACCTGCCCGGTTTTTATAAAAGTTTCTTCCTCTGTTGAACTGGGAAACTTTATTTCTCCTCCCTTCACCTTCACAATAAATTTTGCTACAGCTCGCACACTTCTCAAAAGGGACGACTGACTCATGGGAAAGTTGATGTTGTTACCTAAACATTTCTGATATGAGCCGTGTCCAAAGAAGTTCAAAGCTGCGAGAACCCTTACTGTTAAAGGTAGTGACGTTTTCTGACTATCATGTGGGGCCAGTTCATCAATTAAGCGGCGGCAAATTTCACGAGTTAATCGAAAATTTTGCACAAAAGTATTCTCGCTCAAAGAAAATGGATTGCCATCGTCGCGTAAACATTTTAAATGCCGCGCGCGATTTCTATTCTCACAATTTTCATCTTCGTTTAACAATAATAACAAAAGTAAAATATGTTCCATTTTCACAACAAAATTCACAAACAGATATTTAATTCATAACGAGCACTGCTGTCAAGAGCATTTGACATCTTAACAATTTATAAAGAAAAGAGCTTTTTATTTCAGACACAGAATACCAACTGCTTGATAAATTTCAAATTTTGACAAATTATAAATATGTTGAATTTGTCAAGTGCACAGAATAGTGGTGTAAGTACCCAAAAATTATATATGATTGTATAGTTTGGAATTATTTAAAAAATAGTCATATTAATAACTTTGAAATTATAGAATATGTTGAAACAAAGAATAAAGAAATTAGATTTGAAAACATAAATATTTTGAGCGAAAGAATTAAAGAATTTAAAAATCATTCACTTTTCTGGTACATGATTGTAATAATTGTACTATTGATAATAATATACATAATCTATAAGATTTTAAAATTTAAAAAATTATATAAAACTTATAAGTAAAGTAAAAAAATAAAATTCCAAGAATTGTCATATAAAGCTATTTTAGAAAGAATCTACAATATATCAAAAAATGATATTGAATCGGGGACGAATCATCTTAGAGAGGGGGGAGTTAACGGCAGCAGCCATACAGAGACCTAATGATAAATGTAAACAAATTGTATCTTCCTACGGTATTACTGCTTGGTCAGCAGAATACTTTAATTAATAAGAAATTAATACTTCACTTGTTTTGATAAGTAAGCATAATTCAATATTCCATTATTTGTTTTGATAATGAGAATAATTGGAAATCCAATGCTCTGACATTTCATCACTTAATGTAATGCCAAAGCATCTTTAGTAATAAGCATAGAATTATAAGAATATAAATATAAGTACTTTTACTAATAAAGATCAGTGGGTAATCGGCAAGCGTATTGAGAGATCATCTTGATGATCAAAGCGCACCATATATTATCGCATTCAAACCAACACTTGCGTTTATTTCTACCGCTTCTGAATTTGTTGAACAAAGAAGTGCGAAAATGCACCATCTCATACTGCATTGGTTATTCGTGATCATTTCGCCACATTTTCAACTAATATCGTGCCACAACCACCGCATTCGCCTGATTTACTTTCGTGTAACTTCTGGCTATTCAGCTAATTCATATGACCACTCCGAGAACGTCATTTTGACTCAACTATGGATAAAATAGCTGAATCGAAGAAGGCGTGATGACCATCAAGACGGAGGATTTTTCTATGTACTATGATGACTGGAAAATTCGTTGCCAAAAGTGAATTGCAGCGGGAGAGGATTACTTAACATATATCATCATATATGTATGTATATTATTTCTGTAAGGTCTTTTTGTGTTAGTTCCTAATTTTCTGCTCTCATTTGGAACCAATATTAACAAATAAGATATCGTTTTAAAAGTGGCGGTTAGCTCTACATGCAAAACCATGTTTTAATTAGCGGGGTGCTTTTGTTTAATCGTATTTTATAAAAAATAATTATTTAAACATATGATTGCGAATGCACAAAAAAATCAATTTATACTGCAACGCTCTTGTGAATTTGTACTGCAACGCTATTGTCGCGTAGATGTCGCTAGGACT
This sequence comes from Bactrocera correcta, assembly GCA_027475135.1. Taxonomy (NCBI): domain Eukaryota; kingdom Metazoa; phylum Arthropoda; class Insecta; order Diptera; family Tephritidae; genus Bactrocera; species Bactrocera correcta. The sequence continues at coordinate 36,149,235 of CM050322.1, read as the reverse complement.
GCTGCGAGCGCGCCACTATACTTGAATAGTGGTAAAATAAGTGAATAAGACTGCGTTCACGTTGGGTCATAAACTCGACTTAAAGGGACATTTTTTGGGTTATAAAGTGAAAAACTCTTACTACGCAAATTAAAAAAAAAAGTTGAAAATAGGAGTTATTAGTAACGGAAAATGTTTTATCTTGAAATTAACTGTTACCAGGCAGCGCAAAACAAAAAAGTCGAAAGTCAACTCAATTTATGGCTCAATGTGAATGTAATATAAGTGGTGGAATTTCAAATAGCGGTTTGCGCATATTTGTATGTATAGTGTAGCTAATTGAAAATATTTTTTATATACCTGTGATAAAATACATAATTGGTAAGTTCTAAGATGTGCATTTTAACATGAATTACATGTGTTCACATTTTGTTCCTATTGTTACATTATAATGCCTAGGGCCACCTTAAATCCTGAGCGAAGAAGACGTCAAGAACCTAGAAGAAGTCGACCAAGCCAGCAAAGAAATATTCATCTAGCCCATGCAAGGCAAACAATGCGTAACCGCCGACAGGAACAAAGTCATCAAATGGTAGTCCAGCGTAGGATTGACTTGGTACCATCATATATTTTAAAGTTAAGCAGTGACACAAATTCTAGGGGAATACAGGAAAAGCTTCCAAAAACTTATTGTTCCGCACGCCTCGGAATCATCCAAGAACCACATAGCGTTGGGCGTATGGATCAACAATGTATATTTTGTATTGCAAAACTATTTGCAAGTGAAGTTAGCGATAGAAGTTCTTCAATTAGTTGTCACAAAGGGAAGTTGGGTTTGCCAGAAATTTCTGTATGTGAAGAACCTAAAACTATAATCCAACGCAATGATTCTGTAAAAAAAAACTATTTGGAGAACATAAGAAAATTTAACAACGCTCTAGCATTTGCATCAGTTCAAGTAATGCAAGCTAAATGGTCAAGTTTATCATTGAATTGGAGGCTTACAACCACCTGAGGGCGAAACACCCTCATTTGCTGGCCTATTTATTTTAGACAATGATGATGCTTTGCACTATCGTACAAACCGAGAGATTAATAACAGTTGTTGCCAATTTCTTATGAACCAACCACAAACAATTATTCAATTGTGTCAAAGATATGTCCAATAATATTGCTGATATGCAAATACAATTTAGTACGGAAAATGCTTTCCATCCCGGAAGATATAATGCATCCACTGTATCTGAAGTTGCGGCAGTTTTATTGGGTCAAGATGGCATTTCACCAGGCAAATTTGACTTTACAATTTCTTATAAGTCAGATGGATCACTTAGTAAAATATCGTATCTGAATCCCCATTCAGATCCAATGTGCTATCTTCTGCTCTTTCCCTGTGGAGACGCAAGATGGAAACCAGGTATGCAACATGTCGACATCCACACAACTGCAATACGAAGCGTTACCACTCTATTGCAATATTATTGTTACCGTTTAGCAATAAGAGGTGAATTTAATATAATACAAGCTTCAGGCAAATTATTTCAGCAATACGTTGTAGACAGTTATGTCAAAGTGGAGGACTCCAGAGTTGCATACATTAGATCATATCAAAAAGATTTAAGAGTTGAAAGCTATAAAGGGTTAATGGATTTCCTTCATGCAGATGCTCAACAAAGGGGTGCAGCTACAGGACTTTCTGTTATTCTTCCGTCTTCGTTTATTGGTAGCCCGCGAATCATGCTTCAAAATTATCAAGATGCTATGACTATAGCATCCCGCTTTGGCAAACCAGACATTTTTCTTACATTTGCTTGCAACCCTTAATGGATTGAAATAACATCAGAATTGAAATAACATCAGAACTAAAGCCATATGAGAGGACAGAAAACAGGCCTGATTTAATCTCAAGAGTATTTCACTTAAAACTCAAATCACTTTTAGATGATTTATTAAAAAAGCACGTACTAGGTGTAGTTCCTGCGTAGGTTAGTGTAATCGAATTCCAAAAAAGAGACCTACCGCACGCGCATATTCTTCTTATGCTTCGAGAATTCGACAAGCTCCGTTCAATTGAAGATATGGATTCCTTAATTTCTGCCGAGCTTCCAAACAATGATGAAGACCCGCAACTTTTTATAATTATTAAGCAAACTATGACGCACGGCCCATGCGGTATTTTAAATCCAAACAGCCCCTGTATGAAAGACGGTCAGTATAGAAAAGGGTTCCCCAAAGAATTTCGAAGTGAAACAAACATAAACGTAAACGGTTACCCTCTTTATAGACGTCGTGAGAATTATGTTACAGCAACTACTGAAAATCAGGAAATCGACAGTCGCTGGATCGTACCGTATAATTCTTACCTAAGTCGAAAACATCAGGCCCACATTAATGTCGAGCATTGTTCCTCAATTAAATCTGTTAAGTATTTGTACAAATACGTTTATAAGGGTCATGACTGTGCTTCCCTGAAATTGAGCATTAATTCTGACGGTCAAAGGGAAGTAAATGTAGACGAAGTTAATACATTCTTAGACTGTCGTTATGTTAGTCCTCCAGAGGCAACGTCGCGACTTCATGAGCGCCAACTCTTTCATCGTTCACATACTATTGAGCGGCTACCTGTCCATTTACAAGTAGAACAAATGATTTACTTCCGAGCTGGTGTGTCAACACTTTTGCTTACCTCAACCAACTATAGTTGACCAGCCTAGCATACTCTACAACGTTGAACAAGAACGTCAACATGGACAAGAAGCTTTTAGCAAACTGAATCAAGAGCGAACGTTAATAGTGGAAGAAGTCTTGAGTTCGGTTAGAAATGAATCTCCAAACTGCTATTTCACTGACGGACCAGGTGTCTGGAAAAACATTTATTTACACTACGCTATATCACATCCTGCGAGGGGAAAATAAGGTGGTTTTACCAGTTGCATGGACAAGCATTGCTGCGAATCTGTTACGAACTTCAGGCTACCTGTGCCTATTTTAGATACTTCAGTGTCATCTATGCGGTCCAACTCAAAAGAAGCACAGCTTTTACGGAAAACAGATTAATTTATTTGGGACGAAGTATCTATGGTACCTAAGGATGCAATAACCATTGTTGATAAGCTTTTCAAAGATATTACAAATGTGAATTTGACATTTGGAGGAAAAATATTTGTATTTGGAGGTGATTTTGGACAAGTTCTTCCAGTTGTTGCCACCAGAACTTCAATTATTGAAAATTGCATTAAACGCTCACCGTTGTGATCAAAGGGGAAAATTCGTAGATTAGTTCAAAATATGCGAGCCAATAATGACCCTGAGTTTAAAAACTGGCTCAAGCTGGGAAATGGTGACTTAGAAATCCAACATGAAATATCCGAAGATACTATTAAAATTTCACGACAATACTACGCTGATTATGATAACCTAATTGCTAAGGTACAAATGAAATAAATGACAGAAACATATCTAAGTTTTACTCAACAGCTATTTTATGTTCAAAAAATTACGAATGCTCGACTTTTAATGAGTATATAGTATAAAATTTTTTGCCCGGGGACATTAAAACTTATCTAAGTTGCGATACAGTCGAAAAAAAAATGAAAGTTATGATGCTCAGTATTATCCAACTGAGTTTCTTAATTCTCTAAATCCTTCCGGCTTACCTCCAACCTCCACATAAGCCTATTTTGTAGAAAAATACAATCGTTATGTTGATTCGTAATCTTAATGCCAAAGAAGGACTTATAAATGGTGCCAGGATGGTCGTCAGCCATTTAGGCGAGAACGCAATAACTGTCAAATTAATCAATTCGAGAAAAATAGCTATCATACCGCGAGTTAAACTAACTCATTCAGATCCAACTGTACCCTTCCGAATGACTAGAAAACAGATTCCTTTAAAAGTCGCTTTCGCTATGACTATAAACAAGACCCAAGGTCAAACATTCGATAAAGCCGGTTTATATTTACCTAGCCCAGTATTTTCACATGGACAGTTATATGTGGCCTTTTCTAGAGTCAGGCGATTCAAAGATATCACTTTTTCAGCCCAAGCGACATTCAAGCAAAAAATTGAAAATGAATTTATTTTTACATCGAATATTGTATTTAAGGAAGTTTTGTAAAAAAATGTTAAGTTAATAAATACATGTACATATCGAACATAGCTAAAAACGTATACATATATCTATTACTTCTGATTGATGGTTTTGTGGCCATTGGGTCATATTTATAAAAAAAGTTAAATATTGCTTTTTCTCAAATTTTCAGAAATTCGACATATGTATGTAAGTTTGTATGAAGGAAACTTCAAAATTTTAGAAAAAGAATTGAAAAATCCTGGACCTGGACTAATAAAAGGTTTCAAACCATTTTTTTTGTTGCGCAAAGCGCGCAAATTAATTCCCGTAACGAGGGAATTTATAAAAAAATATATTTTTATATCCGCGAACGCGCGGATTAAAGAAAACGCTTGTAGTTCGCGTGGATTGCCAGATACAAATCTATCTTTATTTTTAAAATACTAGTATTTATACAATTTTGTTTTATTGACTTAAGGTTAAAGCTGAAATTACATTTTTAGCTATGACAGCAATTTCCAGCAGAACGTTAAGCGTTCTGTTTTCTTTACAAATGTTATTGTTATGCCTTCTTGTGAGGGCGAGCGATATTGCTTTGATAAAAATGGATTATTGGAATCAGGACGGAAAAAGCATATTGAATTCTTAAATCATCAAAAACGTTAATAGTGTAATTGCAGAGTGCAAAGATACAATTTTGTTTACAGTTATGGTAAGGTTTCTATGCGGAGGCTATCGTTAACTCCCCCCTTCCTAAGATGAATCGTCCCCGATTCACTATTATTTTGAGTTAATTTATGTATTTGATTTAAAAGAGCATTATATGTGACTTCTTGCAATTGCACATTTTCTATTGGTTTGGGAATTTCGCGAGATTTTTTTTAAATTTTTAATATTATGTAAGATAAGAAAAGTATTCCCAAGATTAAAATTATGTACCAAAAATATAAATGGACTGTGATATGCTTATTCCGTTCTGCTAAAATGTTTATATTATCTAATTTCAACAGTTTATTAGTTGTTTCAATATATTCAAAAATTTCAAAATTATTGATATGGTTATTTTTCAGATAATTCCAGATTTTTGTTTCTATATTTTCATAAGTTTGATTATTAATTACTGTATTATTTTCAAATGTAATTAAATATGTTCCAGTTAGTGTTTGATTGTTTACAAATTTTTTCCTGAAATTAATATTGCTCCTGGTTTTATTTCTTCAATTTTCAAGTTTTTCTCTTTTAGTTTTTTACATTTTCCTTGTTTTTTATTTAATATTTCTGACAAACATGTACTTTCTTTATTTAATTTGCAATATGTTTTTGTAATTTCAGTTTTACAATTTTGTATTTTAAAAAAAATTATTATTACAATATGTTATGTTTTGATCAATTATAAGCTTACCATCTAATTGAGCTATGGCTCTTACATCGTAGTACTTACATGTTAGTTCTTTTTTAGGATATTTAATATAAATTATTATTATGTTTTCTTTTTGGGCTTTTTTAAATTTAGAGATGTCCTTTAAATCTGTTATAGTCATAATACCGTGTTGGTAATATGTTATGTTTTTCAATTCATCATAATGTAAAATTGTTGGATTTAAAGTTCCAATTTTACCAAAATTTATTGTATATATTAAATTTTGCAGTTCATGTATAACATATTGATTTCGTTTTCTTTTTATTTTGTGTCATTTAGTTTTGTTATTATTTTATCTGTTTTTTGTAATTGTCCTAACAAAGTCTCTATAAGTTCAGGTTACCCTTCTAAATTTTTTATATCAAATACATAATTTTTGTTAACTTCTAAGTTGTGGTACTTCATTTTACCATAATAATAATTTTTATCACGTATTATTATCTCTTCAAAATATGTTAAATTAGTTATGTGAAAAACTCCCCTTAGTCATTATATAAACCTACATTTTCGTCCTGTGTTAAATTTTATCTCGTATTAAAATAATTATTGTCATCATTTTCTGAAAATATAAATATGTAAGTATTCGTTTACGACTTTATATTATCCTTTTGCACTATTCTATTTCTCTGATTAATTGTAACCTTATTTCCTAAATCCTCTTTTACAACCTGTTTTCTATGTATATCTAGGATTGAGCATATTTCTTTATCCTATTACTTTTTCATAAATTATTTCTCCAGGGTGAAATGGAAAGCTTGTATTATTGCCTGAATACATTTGAGCAATTTTTTTTTTACATGTCCCTCATTTAATTCTTCGAAACTATTTTCATCGGTAATATTGAGATTATTTATTTTTAAGATATTAATACCTCCTTTTTTTGGAGTATATTTTTATTTTTTACTGTCGGCATTATCTTCGACTGGCGTCCTAGGATTTCCTTTTCCCAAGTAGTTTAAATTTTGTATTTTTGTATTTTTATTTGGTTTTTCAAGATTCTTTTTTTGTTTTATTTTCCCGGTAAAATCTTCGGCTGGCGGTGTAGAACTTCTTTGTTCCACAATAAATTTTTTATTTAATTTGCCGGTATTATCATCGGCTGGCGTTGTAGAACTTTTTCGTTCCACAATAAATTTTTTATTTAATTTGCCGGTATTATCATCGGCTGGCGTTGTAGAATTTTTTCGTTCCACAATAAATTTTTTATTTAATTTGCCGGTATTATCATCGGCTGGCGTTGTAGAACTTTTTTGTTCCACAATATATTTTTTATTTAATATGCCGGTATTATCATCGGCTGGCGTTGTAGAACTTCTTTGTTCCACAATAAATTTTTTTAATATAATATTGCCGGTAGTTACTTCGGCTGGTTTTACGGAATCTTTATTTTCCTTAATTTTTTTATTTATACCGATATTTACCTCGGTTAAATGTGCAGAATCTTTTTGTTCCTCGATTTCTAAGTTTTCTCCTTTTTTATTTTCGAAATAAATGTTCATACTGTTTGCTTCATTTTTATTATTATTTTTTTCCATATAATTTATTTTCCTATTGGGCACGTCGATAAGTGCCTCAATTTTTTTAAGGAAATTATATCCTAATAGGAGATCCGATTCTATACCTTCTATTTCGTAGAAAATTTCCTCGACCCCAAATATGGTTATTATATGGTAATGCTTTATTATGGAATAGCCGTTCACGGTTTTTACCCGTTTAAAATGGCTAGTTCCTTTTTGTTATTATAAACCTCAGGCTTAATGTAGCAAGAGGTTGCTCCTGTATCGATTAGAGCCTTTAAACTTTTCTTTATTTTTGAGTCGTAGAGCTTTAGATAGGGGAGTTCACCCCCTCTTTGTCTAAAAAATGACTTTCATTCATGTTGTTTATCTTCTGGGTTTTCTCCTGTGGGCGAAAGCTATAATTGCTTTCCCTTGGTCGTTTTATTCCTTGGATGTTTCTATTTGGAATATACCTATTTGGTTGGTCCATATTTGGGTTGATGGCTTGTAGTGGCCAATGGTTTTCCAAAATTTTGGTATTTATGGCTATTGTTTAGTTGGGGCTTTGGGTAATTTTCCCTTCGGTATGATCTAGACATAGATGGATCTATGTCCATTGGTTCTGGTTTTGGCATGTTGCTCCTCTGATGAAATCGTAAAATTTTTACTTGGATAAAACTGTTTAACTCTTGTCCTATCATTTGCAAAAATTTTTTGCAAATCGAGCTCTCTGATTATTGGACTCTAATTCCTGAGCTTTGGCCAATGCGTCGGGCAAATCTTCCGGACAGAGGGAAAATATAATATCTCTTAATGGAGCGTTAAGCCCAGTTATAAATATTCTAAGAGCCTGGTCTCTATTCTTTTTATTCAATTCTTTTGTTATTGGTGCGGCCCCTCCATAAGTCATAATGGTTTTATTAATCATCAACGTTAGTTTTTTGTTAACTAAATTATAATATTCAATGACCGTCATTGAGCCTTGTCGTAGAACACTCATTTCTTGTTCTATGATATGTATCGGACGTTTGTCCGAATACGCAAAATCGAGACGCGCAATTATCGCGTCAAAATTTAACACAGTACCATGGTTGGTTAATGTGTCATTTGCTTCTAGTGTAATTTTGTTACGCAAAATCGTAAGGGCTGCGAAGTACTTTCGGCTACCTCTTACATATAAGCTCATAACGTTATGTGCGGCTTCGCGCCAGCTAACATAAGCGTTTATCCTTCCTGAGAATTCCGGTAAGGATTTTATAACATCTAGTGACTCATGACATTGAATGTTGTCATTTATTATTTCCGTCTGAAAATCTGTTACTCTGTGTGTTTCAATTTCAACTTGATTTTTTAATCTGTCAATTTCTTGCCTTAATGTAATATTGCTTTCCGCAATTAGGCGCGTAATTAAATCTACCGTTAATCCTGCCTCATTAGTCATGATTAAATTTTTATTATTTTTTTAGTTTAGAGAAAGAACTTTCTTATTATTTTATACTTGTATAATCTCTTCTAGGAAGAGATGCTCTTCTACTCTGGAGGGTCCTATTATGTAGGATTCGCAGAATTGAGCTAAGTTATGGGGGTCTTTTTATTTTGTTATGCGGCTGGTCGAGCCTTAATTTATATTTGTATAATCTCTTCTAGGAAGAGATGCTCTTCTATTCTGGAGGGTCCTTTTATGTAGGATTCGCAGAATTGAGCTAAGTTATGGAGGTCTTTTTATTTTGTTATGCGGCTGGTCGAGCCCTAATTTATATTTGTATTTTATCGCAGTTAATCGCAGAGTTTTTTTATTTTAAGCTGGAGGGTCCCCCCGAAGGTGGTGAATCGCAGCTTTAATTTATTTTATTATTGGTTGCACAAACTAGAAATTATGTTTTATTTTTTTTCTGGGGCACTTTTTCTCTTCGTGATCCCCACCGCAATTTTTACAATAGTATAATCTAATATACTTAGGTTTAGTTTGGGTGTTCCCCATAAATACAAAATATATATATATATAATTTATAATTTTAACATATTTATTTTAATTTTAACTTACTAATATATATTCCGTCGCTGTCAATAAATTCCCGCTGATGATGCTGATAATAGTTGCTTTAGATACAGTAAGCTGGTCAATTCCATGAAAAATCGCACTAGGCTCGTTGTTGAAGCTAAGGGGGGTCATATGTATATTTGACGATGAGTGGTCTCCCTCCAAAAACCCTTTATTTTCTTGCTGTTCTCTGCTTCTGTTGCTTTTGTTGCCCCTATTTATTGTTTTTGTTGTTTTGTAATTATTTCTGCTACTGTTGTTGCCTCTGTTACTTAGTTGTTTTTGAGTTCTTGCTTTGTTTTTGTTGTTAGTGTTCTTAAGCACTTGCTTTGTTCTTGTTGTTTTTATAATTATTTCTGCTACTGTTGTTGCTTCCGTTACTTAGTTGTTTTAGAGTTCTTGCTTTATCTGGTATTAATTCTTTTAATTGACCCTCTTTTTGTATTTGTTGGGGCGTGTTATCACTTTAATTATGTTTTGATTTTCACTTAAAATCTGGCTTTATAATTCATCAATTTTTTAAATGAGATAAACAAGCAAAACGATCCGTTATTTTAACTTTTTATTTGTGGTAAGCACTTTTTTTGAATTCATGCCCCACGTTGGGCGCCAATTAATTCCCGTAACGAGGGAATTTATAAAAAAAAATATTTTTATATCCGCGAACGCGCGGATTAAAGAAAACGCTTGTAGTTCGCGTGGATTGCCAGATACAAATCTATCTTTATTTTTAAAATACTAGTATTTATACAATTTTGTTTTATTGACTTAAGGTTAAAGCTGAAATTACATTTTTAGCTATGACAGCAATTTCCAGCAGAACGTTAAGCGTTCTGTTTTCTTTACAAATGTTATTGTTATGCCTTCTTGTGAGGGGGAGCGATATTGCTTTGATAAAAATGGATTATTGGAATCAGGACGGAAAAAGCATATTGAATTCTTAAATCATCAAAAACGTTAATAGTGTAATTGCAGAGTGCAAAGATACAATTTTGTTTACAGTTATGGTAAGGTTTCTATGCGGAGGCTATCGTTAACTCGCACGGGTCCACCTAGTACATACATATAACATGGGATTGTCAAGTGAGTGTTACATACCTAATTTGGTTGATATCGGTAAAGAAGGTTATTCAAAGATTTTTATAGGGCTGGTGGAGGCACTCTAGGTATTTGTTCCGATTTCGGCCGTTCTATCTGTAATGGTTTGGGAAATATGTGCGTTAATCCTAATAGAAGGCGGGGCTACGCCCGCTTTTTTTAAATTTTCAGCCTACGGGTGCCCCTTGCTACTGCGATTTCCTGCGCCAAATTTCAGTTCTATTTATTTTAATTTTGTGTCAAGTTAAGGTACTTTTAGTGTGTACCAGTGGTCCGATTACGCGCATCTACGAAATCATGCTTTATTTTTGCCAAGGAGTCCTTGTAAAAATTTCATCAAAATAAGCCAATTTTTATTCAAATTGTTTGTTTGTAATACCAGGTGCATTCCAAAGTAAACAGAACTTAAAAAAAAAAAAAACAGAACAGTTTTTTTCGGGAACTTCAATTTATTTTATTCAAAATAGTCTCCTTCTGCTTCAATATAGTTTTTTGCACGGTCCCAAAGCATATCGAACGAGTGTTTTAGCTCGTTGGTCGGTATGGTATGTATGCCGGTGTAAGCTTTATGAATGGCCTGCATAACGCTTTCCATTCATGGGCAAAATATTCCTTGTGAAATTATGGTCAAGGATATGAAAAAGCCGATTTTGCATCGAATTGCCACTGGCGATGAAATAATTATTTATATTAGGAATTTTTTCATAATCGGTTAATCCGGGAAAAGCATTAACATCGACTGCAAAAATAGATCGATTCGGTACGAAAGCAATGTTCGGTGTTTGGTGGAATCAGAAGGTGTGCTTGATCATGAGCTTCTAAAACCTGGTGAAACTGTTAATACTAATAACTATTCATGAAAGATGATCACGAAAAACGACCAGAATGGGCCAAAAAACACGGAAAACTCTGCCAGCCAAACTAGTGAAACAGTTGGTTGAAAAGTAGCGAAAAAAGATGGTTAGATTGCCATAGGCCGCGCAAGATTCTAACCACTTTTCCCCTCACAGTGTCATATAAAAAGTATATCTGTCTTGCTCTAATGCATTTGCATTTTTGCATTTTTCTTTATTTCAATTTGTTGCTTATATTCTAATTTGAAGTGCGCGTAGGCACCTATACATGTGTTTATATTTACTTATATTTACCTATTATTTTAATTATTTACTTATATACATACACACATCTGCATGCATGCCAGAATAATTTGTTTTATCAGCAGAAAATGTGTAAGTAAACTTGATTCGTTTCAAGATAGAGCTCGTGTATGAAGTCTATCTTGAAATGAATATTGCTTTTTTTTTCAAGGGAGAGTATGTCAATATGTGACTCCTCCACCCCTAGATTCAATGGTCTCCATTGAATGTTTTCTTATTATTACTAGTGGTTATAAAACTTACTTATGATTGTAAAAGTATAGTTATAATTTTCAGCTTGACATGGGACCAATTATTTTTCTTTTGTTTTCCTCATTTGAAAGAGATTGAATTTGTAGCTCTACATTTAAATTCGTATTTTTATTTTTCTTATATATTATACATTTTCCCAATATTCCTATTGCTATTAAAAATATTATTAGTATGCTTATGCCATAATTTACATTTTTGTGTATTTTTAATTCTTCTAACTTGTTAATATTTTTTTTGATTTATTATTATCTCTGAAAAATGTATTACTTTTTCAAACTGTAATACATCAGTTTCTTTTTCAGGGAAAATATATCTTTCTTCAACAATAACTTTTTGATTTTGGAATGATTTATTTTTTATCTCGACTTTACAATTATAAAAATATTAAAATATTAAATTAAATATTATTAATGCATTTCCTTCGAGTACAATTTCTCTATTATCACAATCTTGTTTCATTTTTATTTCATATGCATTTTTAATCAGGATAATGTCGTCTTCGATATCTTCGATCGTTGCGTAATTGTTACATTCGTATTTACATTGGTTAAACGAACAGACGTCAATTTCTTTTAAGTTTTTGAAATATGCGGCTTCTGTATATTTGTATATGTTGTTTCCTATTGTAATTGCATATTTCTGTTCTCTTATCATTTCAAAATGTTGCCTTTTATGTAATGGAGTTATAAGTATTGTAATATTTGCCATATTAATCCTGAAATTTAAATTTTCGTTTAACTTGAATTAAATGATTTCCCTCTTCTTTAAAGTTGTCTATTACCTTGTATCTTGGTTGTGCTTTGTTTACTCTATGATTTTTTATATATCCATTCTGAAAATCTTGTATGTTTACCCTGTTTTCTTTTTTATTGATATTATTTATTATATTTTCTTTTTGCTTTTGTAATTTTTTCGCGAGTTTGTTTAGTTCTTGTTCGGAAAATAAGTTATTTAAGAAATCAATTGGCCTCTTTTTTGTCGTAGAATGTATGGTATTATTATAAGCAGTTATTGCCTTGAATTTCTTTCTCTTTCAGATTGTCGTTGTTATTTGCAACAGCATTAAAAAGTCTTAGGTGTTCATTCAAAGTGTAATCTTTCAACATCTGCATTTCTTGTTTTATTATAAGTGGTCGTTAGGTGTAGGTTTATTTTATTATCTGTTAAGAATTGTTTTTATTGGTACTGTATCTAATTCATTGTCTGTTACTAAAGTTTCCGGTTTGCCTAAATATTGAATTCTTTCCTTTATGGCATTTACAATTGATATCCATCTGAATAGGCTTTTCTAGCTAGTCAATGCTTGTAAGGTACATTGCCTTTTGTGGTACCAAAATCAAAAGTTTTATATGTTTTTAGGAGTTCTGTAATATTTAGCTTGATATGGTTTTTGTCGAACTTCGCCCTATTGAATATTTCACAATTATTTATGTATTTCTTTTTGTAATTTGGGGTAGTAGTATGTCTTTTTTATTTCCTCAAATATTTAATGTATTCCCCTGTGATTATTTTCCAGATGTTTCTCTTCTATCAATGTTAAGATTTCTTCTTTGTATGTTACATCTTTTAAAATTATGTTTGATTTCATTATTTTTAGATTTGCATTATTTGCGAAAAATTTTATATAAAACTCTTGAACTTGTAAAAAAAATTTGTCACCTGGGCAGTATATTACGATGAATCCTTTTTCCGGTAGGTTCTCTTGCATTATTTTTAAAATGTCGCTTTCATGTGTTACATTATGCATTTCGCGAATTTTTTTATGGCCGCTTTTGAAAATGTTTTATATACTTTTGGACTGAAAATATGTACTATCCCTTTCTACAATATGTACTGTGTCTATGTGGTCATCATTGAATATTTCATTTAAATTTAATTCTACCATATTATTGTTTTCATCATTAAGTCTGCTTAGATCATCTGTAATTACATTTTTTGTATAAAATATCGGAATCAAATTTATTGAGTTTAATTTTCCACCTTTGTAATTTTGAATTAGGTTCCTTTATATTATTTAACCAAACCAATGGACGATGTTTGGTTTTAATGGTAAATCTGCGACCAAAAAGATATGGGTGAAAATATTTAGTGGCCCACACTATGGCTAAAAGCTCTTTCTCTATAGTGCTATAATTTTTCTCATGTCCATTCAAAGTACGACTGGCAAATGAAATTGTTTTGTTATCTTGCATAAGGGCTGCTCCTAGAGCAAAATTACTCGCATCTGTCACAAGAGTAACCGTTTTTGTGAAATCTGGGTGGATTAAAATGGGGTAATTTTTTATCAACATTTTTAATTTAAAGAAAGAATCTTTATAATCTCGGTCATTAATGTTTAGTTTTTAGCCCTTTTTTTTTAATATTTTATTAAATGGTATGCTCTTTTAGAGTAATCTTTAATAAATCTCCGATAGTATTCCGTAACACCTAAAAATGCTTTTATTTCCTTAACGCTTCTTGGAAGTAGAATCTTTTCTATTACTTCCACTTTTGAGGGTTTGGTTCAATACCATCTTTTGTAATCAAGTGACCCAGGAATTTTGTTTCTTGTCTTAAGAAATCGCATTTATTTAATTGGATCTCTAGATTTTTTTCTTTTATTCTCATTAAAATTTTGCTCAATGATTCTAGGTGCTCTTCTACGCTTGTAGAAAATACTAGAATATCGTCCATGTACACAACGCAAATTTTGCCGATATATTCTTTTAATATATCGCTCATTAGCCTTTGAAACGTTGCTGGTGCATTTCGCAATCTGAAGGGCATTCTTAGAAATTCATAATGTCCATTTGCAGTGGAGAAAGCTGTTTTATGTTTATAAGTTTATTTTTGTCTATACCGTTAAGGTGATTGGTGTCAACGAATTCTGTGACACATTTATCTTTTATGTCATTAGAGAAGATTTCCACCTCATTGTCTTTATAGCTCATTTCGTTATATATTTCTTCTTCTTTTGTTAGATAAAAAGTCAGTATTGTTTTATTTATTTTTATAATTCTGTTTGGGTAGTCTATTATCGCATTTATCTTCGTTAAGATATTGTTACCAATGAGTCCGTCAAAGTTCTTGTTAAAATTATATTCCAGGAATTCATTCTTTTTCATTAAATTCTTTAAATATTGAGAATCTGCAAAGTTTCTTAACTTTCGTTTTTCTTCCCATAGCTGTGACTTGCACATATACATCCCTCTTCCATTTCGGGTTACAAACATTTTCGTTGATCAAACTGAACTCTGCTCCAGTGTCAATGATGAGATATAACTTTCTTATGTGTGTATCTATTATTATATAGGGTAATTGTTTTGTGGATCCCACTGAAAATTTGTATTTGCATTGCCAATATCCATAGGTTCTGGTTTATTGCGATTTGATATTGCGGACCGATTATAATTTCCTGATTGGTTGTAATTCTGCGTTTGATTCCCGTCTCTTTGTTGATTAAAGTTTATTTGTGGGTTGAAATTTCCCTGTTGGTTATAATTTGTGTTTGTTGTCTGGTATGACATTCTAGTTTGGCTTGATCCATTGCCACTGTTATAATTATTGGCTACATTACTTGGGACATAGCCACCGTTATACCAGTTTTGTGGCATATAATTGTTATGTCTATTATAACTAATATTATAAGTGGGGATATTATTTATATTTTGGTTGGGTTTGGAAAATGTTCTATTGTTAACGTTATCGCTAAAATTAGTCCTACGATAGTTGGGTTAGGATCTTTCCTTTGTTTCCCTAGCGCTGTGAAGCCTTGATATCTAGCTTCTAATATTATTTTGTATGCCTTTTCTAGGCTATCCGGGTCTTTTGCTATAATCATAGTTTAGTGGGTTCTGGGAGATGTTCCTTAAATGATTTCAGTGCTATCCTATTAACTTCATTCGTTGAGAAATTTAGATCATTATGCGCTAATATTCTATTATGTAGTTTATTCCTAATTTTATTTATTTTAAAATAATAATTTTCTATTGTTGAGTCGAGACTGATGGTTTTCAACTCATCCATAAGTTCCGCTGAACATCTGTTTCCCCGAAATTGCTCAGAAGTATTTGTTTCAATGTTTCCCAATCACTAACTTGTCCATACCTCTGAATTATTTCCCTAGTTTTTCCTACGCATTTTCCTTTCAGAAAGTTGAATAAAATTTTTTGATTACCAAAAGTTAGTGTTGTGGGTAATATGTATTCAATTTGCTTAATGAAATCTGTTAGTTGGTTTTTGGATCTCGTCCATCAAAGTTTGCAATTACGTTAATACAGTTCAAAGTGAGTTAAAAAAATTGTATGGTGGATGCTTCCATTTTGAGAAAATTCTGTTTCGAGTGAAAATTATATAAAAAAAATGTTCATATTTATTTTGATTCAACTTAGTTTTATGTAATAAGTTCCTACTATGTATTTTAATTGATCTTGTATAGTTTGAGAAGAAATCTAGTCGAGACACATTAGCAATTTTATCATTACAGTTTTTGAGTCACTGCTTTAGTGAAACAATATTATTTTGCTTCGATTTTGCAACACTCTGTATACGCACGATTGAATTTTTATTTTACACTATTGTGCGATAGTTTTTACACATTGTTTTGTATTTTCTTACTTACTATAAAAAATTTTAATATATTTTTATATATATATATTTTTCTTACTCTTATTTGTTCTGCTTTTGCTTTAGTCGTAATTGTTGTTACTGCATGCTGCTGTTGCTTTTCTTGTAATTGCTGTTACTGCTGCTGCTGCTTTTGTTGTAACTGCTATTACTGCTGCTGATGTTGCTTTATAGGTTGCATCCAAACTCAGATAACCGCTACCGTTGTACGAATGTTTTTCAGTAAAAATCACACTTAATTTATTTATATATTTTGAAGGCTCATTATTTGCATATATTTTTTAAGGTTTTCTTTCTGCGCATTTAAGACGATTTAAATGTTTTTATAATATTTTAGCAATGTCTTTGCATATTCTTGATTTCCTTATCGCCAGTTATGGTTCAATTACTAACTTCCTAAAATTGTTAGCTTATCCTCGTCGCCAGTTTTGGTGTCATAAAGAGCTCAACTTCTTCTTGGCTCTTTTTGTCATGTCCACAGCTAAAAATAAAAACACTGAGCTTCTTTTTCATTTTTCTTTGTTTCAATTTGTTGCTTATATTCTAATTTGAAGTGCGCGCAGGCACTTATACATGTGCTTATATTTTGTACTTATAATTACTTACATACATACACACATCTGCATGCATACCAGAAGAATTGAAGGATGATACGAGTGAAGTGAAGTGAAAGTGACGTGTTTTTCTGGTACTCCGCTTATGGCACCAACTACTAGTGGAAATACCCCAAAATTCGGAAGGATGTTAGCCCATTCACTCGGAGCAATAAGACTCCCCGATCGCCGGACCGTCAGACAACAATGCCCATATTACAGAGCATTAAAGTTGCTAAATCATCTGCCGGCGAGCTGACTCCTGAGGACAATGGCTTAGCTTCGACTAACGACTCCAGCATAGTCAACATGTCTTCTGCAAATAAAATCAATAGCAGTGATTTGATGGTATTAATGAGCGAAGGAGAGAACGCGCTCTCCGCTCTGGGAGTGCTAATAGATGAGCTAATCTCTCTCACGCACAGCCAGAAGCAAAGCCATGTCAACCAGCACATGCGAAATATAATAGACCAAAAAGCACAACTACAAAAACAAGCAACAAGAGAAGTTAGAGATGCGGCATCTCCCGATTACCCATCCGAAAAGAGGCCGCGCAAAGAGCTCTGAAGAACCAATAGCAGAGGAGCAGACTCAGCAACAAACGAAACGAACTTGTTTCAATTCGCCAAAAACCCGGGCGAGAACAAATCTAATTGGTCAGTTTAACGATAAATTATAATGAAGGACAGCGTCAATACAAACAATTTAGAAGGCATCACAAAGTCACTACCAGGCACTCAGTTGGGCACAAAAACATCACAGGAGGCTAACTGTGACTCTCTGAAACCAATGGGGGAACCGTGGAACATAGTAGCTAGGAAAGCTAACCAAAAGTCTACGAAATTGCCGACGACAAAGCCCCAGGCCATATTAATCTCAAAAAATGGGAATCTTACCTATGCTGAAATCCTACGCAAAATTAAGACATACTCTAGTATGAACACATTCGGAAACATGGTAACCAAAATACGCAAAACACAAGGCGGAGAAATGCTGCTACAGCTAAGTGGTACAGTGATACCAACAGACTCGCACGAAAATATGAAGAAATGCCTTGGTGACCAAGCAAACGTTAAATTGTTGACCCAGGAGATCCTACTTGAGTGTAAAGACTTGGGTGAAATCACCAGTAAGGAAGAGGTTCTCTATGCTCTGCAAAGAGAGTTGGGAGAAAAGGAGTTGACGATCTCAGCAATTAAGAGCATAAGAAAGGCTTACGGAGACACTCAAACTGCACTCATAAAACTCCCGGTTGAGGCAGCTAGACAGCATCTACAAAGTAGAAAGCTGAAAGTCGGGTGGGTAATTTGCCGTATTCGGGAATTCATAGGCAGCCGCAGCGATGCTTCAAGTGTCTTGACTATGGTCACACAGCGAAAGTGTGCACAAACGAGGATAGGTCTAGGATCTGCAGAAGATGTGGCGAAGGTGAACATCAAGCTAAGGACTGCACCAATAAGCCGAAATGCTTACTCTGCCTGAAGGCAGGATCCAAGAAACTGAGCATTTCACTGGAAGCGTCAGGTACCCGGTATATAAGAAGGCTGCACAAAAGGTCGTATGAGATTATTACAACTCAACCTTAACCATTGTCAAGCGGCACAGAACCTGCTAAAACAGACGAAAAGCAGATCGACTTGGCATTACTCAGCGAACCATACAAAACCGGGCGGAATATAAACTGGTTAAATGACACAAAAAATAAGGCTACTGTATGGAAATGTAACCCAAACTTCCCTCAATTGGAGTCTACATGCTCGTTCAACGGCTTTGTTCGAGCTAAAGTTAGCGACATACATATTTATAGTTGCTATTTACCCCCCCCGCATCAATGATGAGGAATTTAAGAATATTATCGACAACATTGTGACCGATGCCGAGGTAGAACTAAATTGGTTATAGCTGGCAATTTTAATGCCTGGACTATTGAATGGGGATGCAAAAGAACCAATAGTAGGGGCAAAGCCTTACTAGAAGCTTCTGCTTCCCTTGATCTTGAGCTACTCAACACAAGTAACCAATGCACATTCAACAAAGGCGGCCGACAATCAGTGATAGACCTTATTTTCGGAAACTCAAGCCTAGTTCGTAGATCGCAAAGGCAAATTAGCGACCAGTACACTTTCAGCGATCACTATGCCATTATATTTGAGGTAAATGCTCCGCAAACTCGGCTCCACTTACAGACCCTAACAAGAAGTTAATGGCGACCCAAAACATTCGACCCAGACCTCTTCGAAGAAGCCTTTGGATGCACTACTCTGCCTGACAACTTGCGGTCGGTTAACCAGGCGACTTCATTTATTATGAGCCGCTTTAAGAGTGCATGCGACATATCAATGTCGAAGCTTCCACCGCGCAATCATCATCCCCCATTTATTTTTGGAAGGACTCAATTGCTAAACTGCGAAAAGAATGCGAAAAAGTAAGACGCTTATACCAAAGCTCTCGTGGTACCTTCGAATACAACTCCCTACAAGCAAGTTTCAAGGCCAAGAGAAAGCTCCTGCAACAGACTATCAAAAAAAGTAAACATTAATGTTTTCTCAAGCTCTGTGACGACGCTGATAACAATGCCTGGGGGCTCGCATACAAAACAGTAAGGGGCAAACTACGCATTCGAGATCAAATGCCAAATTCCTCTACAACCCTTGACAGAATTGTCTCAGTCCTTTTCCCGACCCGTCCCCAACTACCTCGAGAGATCGCGATGTTGCAACAAATATAGTTGGTACCAGAAGTAAGGAAAGAAGAGGTTATAGAGGCATACGACCCACGTAAAGCCTCAGGACCTGATGGTATCCCAAATATAGCGCTTAAAACAGCGATTGTTAGGAACATAGACCCATTTAGAGCACTTTTCAATTTGTGCATGCAGGATGGTTGTTTCCCAACAACTTGGAAAAGGCAAAACCTAATATTGCTGCCAAAACTTAACAAATCGTTGACAGACCCGTCTCACTACTGACCACTCTGCATGTTGCACTCTGCGGGAAAAATTCTTGAGCGGATCATTTATCAACGCTTAAGTAAGGCCATTGACAACGCCGGCGGTTTATCCCCAAACCAATTTGGCTTTAGGAAGGCAGAATCAGCAATCGCAGCGGTGACCATAGTGAAGGCACTGGCGGAAAATTCCATTAGTGGGAAAAGATGGAAATGTGGTACCATCAAATACTGCATGGTTGCAACCCTCGACGTCAAAAATGCGTTCAATACAGCATCATGACCAAGTATACAAAGTGCGTTAAAAAACTTCTCTGTGCCGGCATATCTCTACAACCTGATAGTCAACTACTTCAACGAAAGGACCCTATGCTATTACACAAACCAGGGCTACAAAAAACACAAAATCTCAGGGGGATCTGTACTCGGGCCCCTCCTCTGGAATATAATGTATGACGGAGTACTGCGACTCAAAGTACCGGAAAACGTTCATATCATTGGGTTTGCAGACGACATTGCCCTGGTGGTAATAGCTAAACATATAGAGGATATAGTTTCGGTAACCAACAGGACAATTTCTCAAATTAGCGACTGGCTCGAAACTAATTAACTATCTCTGGCAGAGAACAAAACAGAAGCCGTACTTATTACAGGCAGAAAGGTCCGAGAAGTTGCTACATTCTGCTCTAAAGGTGTAAGCATAACCACTCAGCCTGCTATAAAATACTTGGGTATCGTTCTTGACGCAAGATTATCGTTTAAAGAACACGTAGCTTATGCAAGCGAAAAAGCTACGAAAATATGCAGAGCTCTAACCCAGCTAATGCTCAATAGCCGTGGACCAAAGCAAAATAGGAGACGACTACTAGCCGGAATATTAAAGTCAGTTGCTCTATATGGCGCCCAAATATGGGAGAAAGCTCTTGAAGTCAAATAATATCGTCGCGGCCTATTTTCCGCGTACACAATATTCGCATTAAGACTATGCTCCGCGTTTCGTACGGTATCCGAAGACGCTGCCCTAGTGATCGCAGGCTTACACCCGCTAGAACTCTTAGCCAAAGAGCACTCATACCGTTCGAATGAGAGAGTAACGCCCAGAACCCAAAAAGAGAAAGCCAGAGCAGATACGGTGAAGCGCTGGCAAAGACGATGAGAAGACAGCCGAAATGGCCGCTGGACATTCCGCTTAATCCCTAAAATAGAACTATGGCTTAATAGATCGCACGGAGAAGTATATTTTTACCTCACTCAAGTTCTCACTGGACACAGCTGTTTTAAATCATATTTGAAGCGATTCAAGCATGAGGACAACGATGTATGCGATTATTGCGGAGGCGAGAGCATCGAGAATGTGGAGGACACAATGTTCCAATGTGCGAAATACGACGAAGAAAGGCAATTTTTGAAAAACGCATTCGGGAAAGACCCAACCCCAGAAAATCTAGTGTCTTAAATGGTAGAATCACTAGATAATTGGGAAGCCCTGTCCGAAGTGGCAGTAAAAATCATGAAACGCCAAAGAGCTGGAGAACAACAACGTAGAAGATTACTACAAATTCCAACGAACAACTAAGACGCGACACACAAACCATGACTGGAGCAGACAAGGAGGTTTTGGTGACAATCACTGTACAAGGGGGATATAAGACAAACCGAGGTGGGGCCAAGTAAATGCAGCTTGCTACTGAATGCATTAGGACCATCACGTACGTATGAGTAATATTCAACCTTCCTCCCGACGTAATACTTGACGGTGGTGCCGGGGGGGTTCGGTACAAGACAGTAGGAGGTTTAGTTGGGATTAAAGTTCCACACTGACTTGGGTTCAGGCTTTCGATGCTTCCTCCTCGTAAAAAACAAAAAAAAAAAACAAGAATTCGTTATATCAGCAGAAAATGTGTAAGTAAACTTGATTCGTTTCAAGATAGAGTTCGTGTATGAAGTCTATCTTGAAATAAATATTGCTTATTTATTATTTTTTTCTAAGGAGTGTATGTCAATATGTGACTATGTATATACGCATCAACAGTAACTCGATACTTGTAAACGCCGTCGTCATTAAAGCAACGGGTGAGTTTGCGGGCTTTATTTGCAAGGTTTATAGCAATTTATGGTCCTTCGAAGCCGTACCGGACGCCAGTAGTGGTAACAAAAAATAAAAAAAAAGTATTGGTGAAAAACCCGGAGTTTAAAACAGTCGACACTAAAAAGTGAAAAAAACCCGGAGTTTAAAACAGTTGAAACAAAAAAGTGAAAAACCCGTTGAAAAAAAAATTGTGGAAGAAAAACGGTGCTGGTGGTGAAAAACAACAGTTTAAAACAGTTAAAGCAAAAAGTGAAAAGTCCGTTGGGAAAAAAAAAAACAAAAAAAGAGGATCAAAGTGTCAAAAGTGCAGTATGATACAAATACGATATACATACATAAGTACATACATGTGTATGTAAAAAGTTGGTGGAAAAAAGAGTTGGTGACAAAATTTGGTAGAAACGGGAGAACCAAATATATTAGGTCGTCAAAAAAGTATTGCGGTATTTTCGCTAGTTGGAGCTGAAAGTGCGTAGTTCTAGTTTTATTCGTTGCATCGGGTCATGCTATACCTTTTTGGAAACCTCATTTCACGCGCTAATACGTGTTTGATTGATTGTCGTTTCTTTTAAGTCGTTCGTGAGTTACAGCGTCGCAAACATGGAGCAAAATAAAGAGAAAATACGGCATATTTTACAGTACTACTACGATAAAGGCAAAATGCATCTCAAGCCGCCAATAAAATTTGTGCAGTTTACGGACCCGATACAGTTTCCACTTCCACTGCACAACGGTGGTTTCAACGTTTTCATTCTGGTGTAGAGGTGGTCGAAGATGTGCCACGCTCCGGAAGGCCTATCGACGAAAATTGCGATAAAATCGCTGGATTGGTCGGAAGAGACCGGCATAGTAGTCATCAAACCGTTATAAACCATTTGAAGAAGCTTGGAGTCACTAAGAAGCTCGATGTATGGGTGCCACACGAATTGATTCAATAAAAATACCGCAAGACTTTTTTGACAACCCATTATGTAAATACATACAATATTAAAAATTACAGTGGTGTAAACAATTTGGAAAAAAATATATATATGGATGAATACATAACACATAAAAAGTGAACAAACGTGCAGTGACAAAAACAAAAAAAAGAAGAAGGCAAGTACGGTGGTTTTAATATTCTCATACAATATACATACATATAAGTGAAAAATGGTAATGCGGAAAGCAAAGCCCAAATAAAACACAAAGGAAAAAAAGTTCTACACCATCAGTGAGGTGAAAAGAAAAACAAATAATGATCGTGCTGTGAAAATAAGTGAATAAATGAAGTATTGGGTCAAATAACGCACAAACAAAGCAAAAAAAAAAAGAAAAAAGGAAAAGTAGCGCAAGGATAGGAGAAAGAAGCACAGGCACAAGCGCAGGCACAGCCACAGGCACATACACACAGACACATACACTCATATTATCCCCGAAAGCCCCTGGCTTAAATCAAAGTGAGTTGTATCGTCTCCTTTCAATTTTTATATATTATATTCATATGTATGGGTTAAAATCTTCAATACAAAATTTACGGTTCAGACCAAAATTCCGGTCGAAAAATAAATGAAAACCGTTACCAAACTGTTTTCGGTGTTCGGTTTATTTTCTGATAAAAACCGAAAACCGCTGACAAAGCAGTTTGGAGCTGTATATAACAGATTAGTGATTGCCTTTAAATGCTTGCCGTTGTGTTATAACACAAAACTACCCCGAAAAAATATATATAAAAGTTCAAGTATTTCTTCTTCTTCTTCTTACCCACATACTTCACCAAGTATAAGCAGGATTGCTTAAAATAGCTACGGCAATCAAAGGAAAAAAAAAAAACAACAAACAAAAGCGTATTTGCGAATTAAATTTTATACCATACATACATACATATGTACATATATTTCACGTATATTTCTAAAAACATATAAAGAGCACAACTGGCTCGTTTACTACTGAAATCACATGCATTTATACATATTTCAAAATATATACATACATTTAGTACATACATATATTCTAAAGTCAGAATATCATTCTATATTCTTTTCGCGGCCTCTTCTCACTGCGTACATATGTATGTATATACATACTTATGTATATTCGGCGCAGTTATACAAATTATATACTTACTAACAAGTGAATTTGCGAAAATTACCTACGGTCGTTTAATTCTCTTTTCGTGGCTTATTCGTACCGCGAACATATATATATATATATACTTACAGGTGCATACACATACATACAAAATTTTCTGAAAAATATACTGGAAGAAATACCCAATCGACATTGGGTACAAATTATAAAACAATAAATATAACAAAAAAAAAGGATTTTTATAAAATACAAAATTAGTACATATGTAAGTGTATTGTCGCATATGTAGATGCGTTCACTGCTTCAAAGTCCACATTGGCATATTTCCCGCAATACCCCTTGACTTTTGATCAACAAAAACAAGCAGGATTGTGTAAAAAAACCAAAGCGCAATACATACTTATGTATGTACATATGTACATGCATACATATGTACAAAGTGCAGTGATCTCTAAAACGAGGGCTCATTAGCCCATAATAAATAAAAGATCCACCTATAGGTATACCCTATAGGACATATGGGCATAAAATATTTATAAAACAAATATACATAGAAAAATAAACATGTACAATATTTCCGGTCAACAAAAAATAATTAAATCAAATTTCAGTGATATTCTATATACATATGTACGTGTAATATTTTAGGTGATTTGGAAAACTCTTATTTACATAAAAGAGTTCACGTCTAAACATTTCGTTCAAAACTCTTATTAACTTAAAAGAGTTCGCGGTTACACCATCAAATACGTAAAGCTTCTTGTCATATCAAGTTCGTTCAAAACTCTTATTTACTATACTATATATACATATATAAACGAAAATATTTTTTGAAATCTCGGTTTATCAAAAAGCCATTAGTTTTATTTATTTGCCTGAAACTCTTACATACAAAAGAGTCTTCTAGTCAACATCTTATATACGAAACTTTTTTAACCAGCTACAAGTCTAGTTGTCTCTAAGACGTTTTAATTTATTCCATACATCTTTTAAATGAGCTCAGACTCAAAGGCATCTGAAACAACTCAGTTGCTAAAAGTTCCAAAGATGATTTGAGACGAAAAAAGTCCGTGTACACCGGCAGAAGCTACACGCTCAAAGCAAGGTGTTACAAAACTACGAGGGGTAAAGATATTTCTTATACAAAATTCATTGCTGAGAGTGACAGTTTGAAACGATACTGCACTCGATTTTCATCTTCACCGATTCAAGACAATTCTGAGTCGGTATTAGAAATAAAAAAAAGACTATTTAGACAATTTTTGCACGCCTCCAAGCTGCATATGACGCATTCGTAGAATCTGAAGAAAATTTTAAATCCTCGGCTTACACCAAGTATGAACACTGCCTTGACCAGTTCGAAGATACAAAATCAATGATTTCTGATCAACTAAAGCTATTAAGAGCAATTGAACCTACTCCACAACCGAGAGTAGAGCTGCCACAAAGACAAGCCAAAGAGGCAAGTTCAGGCATTCACCTTAAAGTGCCAGTATGCGACACAGATATATTTCATGGTGGTTATGAACAGTGGCCGTCCTTCCGGGACATGTTTACAGCTGTGTACATAAACCATCCTAAATTATCACAAGCGCAGAAATTGTATCACCTCAGATACAAATCCAAAGGTCAGGCAGGCGTAATAGTTAAACAGTTCGCTCTCAATGACGAAAATTTCAATTTTGCTTGGGAAGCTCTAAAAGCACGTTATGAAAACGAAAGAATATTGGTCGACAAACAGGTGACGATATTTATGAATTTACCAAAAATTCAGAAAGAAACATGTGAAGAATTCATAAAGCTTCAATCTACTGTTTCAAATTGTTTGTTGGTTTTATCGGCACAGAATAATCCCACAGATAATTGGGACCCCATTCTGGTAAATATATGCACAGCTGCATTACCAGAAAAATCGTTACTTTTGTGGGAGCAATCGCCCTCATCGCGAAGAAAATGCCCAATATAAAATTGCAGAAAGTGTAGATAAAAAACTAGTCAGAACGAAAAACGTTCAAAACACCTTAATAGAAGCTTCAATAGACCCCAAGCAAGTGGCCACAATAATTTAAGTAGAAGCTTTTTGAAAAATCAATCGTTCACATCCGAACAATATAAACAAACGTCATGCGAACTTTGTAGAGGAGGTCACAAGCTAAAATCGTGCGAAAAATTAAAAAAATATGTTAGCGATCAAAACAATTTCGTTAGAATGAAAAAATTATGTACCAACTCTTTGTCACATGCGCATACGCTTAAAGATTGCGAAAGCAAATTTAATTGCGTTTACTGCCATAAAAGACATCATTCAATGTTACATGTAACAAATTACTCCAGCTCACCCCTAATCAGCGCAAACGTAAAAAGAGCAACAGGTTTAGTTGCAACAACAAATTCTGAAAATTGCCAAGAAGCACCATGCTGCTCAAAGACGTTAAAAACCCAAACCCTACATAGCGAAAATCACAGTAGGGTACTATTACCCGAAGCAGTTGCCTCCATCGAACACTGAGGAGAACTGTTTAAACTCAGAGCCTTAATAGACCAAGGATCGCAACGATTATTTATAGCGCCTAGGGCACAAAACAGGCTACAGTTGTTCAAAACGGAAGAATTTTTCAAAACTCAAATAAAATCTGCCCATTACTCTCTTTTCCTCCAAAGCGGATA
The DNA here is from genome assembly GCA_027475135.1 of Bactrocera correcta. NCBI lineage: Eukaryota > Metazoa > Arthropoda > Insecta > Diptera > Tephritidae > Bactrocera > Bactrocera correcta. The sequence continues at coordinate 36,122,746 of CM050322.1, read as the reverse complement.
AGCGCATATAAGTAGAAGCTATTGTCTTACCGCAATTAACCAATATGTTACCCAGCTATCATACAAATAGCAAGCATTGGCAAAAGGTTTCACACCTAAAGCTAGCAGACCCAAACTGCAACACCCCCGCTCAAATAGATCTTCTATTAGGCAGCGATCTCATACCACAGATAAGACTCGAAGGTATTGAGAAAATCACATGTAAAATGAGACGCGTAGGGTTTCGGTTGTTGAATAGTACTCAGCTCTGGTTGCCCAGAGCTCCTTTATTTATAGCATTCCTTATCCTAATTCATGTATGCACCATATGCTGAGTGCATACACACATCTTAACACTAATCTACTGTACATACCCACAGTATGTACACATATCTTAAACATAAGTGTTTTCAAGGGCAAACACAATTGTCTATTGTTAGTTTGAGATCATTTGCGATCTTCAGGGCAAACATAATTGTTTCTTGTCTATTGTTAGTTTAGGATCGTTTGCGATCTCAAGGGCAGACACGATTGTTTTTTAGCTTTATTCCTTTAGGATCATTTGCGGTCTCAAGGGCAAACAATCCTTTACATTGTATACATTAAATACTAAGGTCACTAATCAATATACCCGAAATGAATATTTATTACATTGTTGATAGACATGGGTATTTTTAGGACTAGATTCGTATGCGCTGGCGATAATGAACATAGATATTTGAAATATGATATCTGTATCTTTACAAAAATATCTTATTTACAATTGTGGCCGTTAAGACTGTTCAGAAATCTGAACATCACAAATACACTTCTGGCGCAAAATACCATTTTCGGATGGGTCCTAAGTGGACTAGTTGCGAAACCAATTAAAACATTAACAACCCAAGTTAAGGAAGTCTCAAATGAGTACCTTAATTCACAATTGAGAAAACTTTGTGAACCCCCATATCAGTCACAACCCCTGAAGATCAGTATTGTGAGGACTTTTATAAAGCCACAACTACTAGATCAGAAAACGGTCGGTACGTCCAACGACTACCACTGAAGCAACAATTTCCTAACACACTAGCCTTAGGTCACTCTCGCACCTCTGCAATACAGCAGTTTCTAAGTACGGAAAGAAACCTACTTAAAAAAGGTGAACTCAAATCTGAATATGATGATGTGTTAGAAGAATACCTCCATTCAGGTCCCATGGAGGAAGTAACCGCAGGGGAGAAAATCGTCAACGGCAAATACTACTCCTTATATCTGCCACATCACACAGTAGTGAAGCCGGACAAAAAAACAACAAGAGTTGTTTTTAATGCCTCGAAAACCACTAGTTCAGGGAATTCCCTAAATGATATCCTGTTTACGGGACCCACACTCTAACCAGATTTAATGCTTCTGATACGTATTCAATGGGGACGTTGAAAAAATTTATCGGCATATAGTCGTACATAAAGACGACCAAGATTTTCAACGGATTATGTTTCGAAGATGCCCCACAAGTCCTTTACGCGACTTCAAATTAAAAACAGTTACTTTTGGCGTTAACTGTGCTCCATATTTAGCCATTGAGTGTTGAAAACTCAAACGTATGTAGACGATATTCTGTCTGGAAGTAACACCCTTCCACAAGCATACGAGGCCTTGTCACAATAAATAAATAAAAGCCTTCAAATCTGCAGGGTTTCCATTAAAAAAGATTACGGTAAACCACCCAAATATACTCAAAAATATTCCAAACGAAAATTTGTTGGACACTAATTTCCCTATATTCGAAAAAGAAAGTACAACAAAAACACTAGGCATCCAATGGAATGAGATATCGGACCAGTTCTCATACACGACAGAGTCCATATCCGCATTATCAGCCATCACAAAAAGACAGATTTTATCCTCGGTGGTAAAACTTTTCGACCTCGCAGGATGGCTTTCGCCAATTATGATACAAGCGAAAATCTTAATACAAGAATTATGGCTAGATGGAACCGTCTGGGACGAACAAGTGAAACCTCTCCGCTGGTCCCAGTTCGCAAACAATCTGAATGATATTTCTCAGATACAAATTCCACGATGGGTAAATTACTCTCCCGATCACAAAGTCGAATTACATGGCTTTTGTGACGCCTTAGAAAAGGCATACTGCGCTATTAACTATGTGCGCACGTAAAGTGACACCACGACTACAAGCCACTTATTAGTAGCAAAAGCAAAGGCGGCACCTTTAAAAACTATAAGTCTCCCACAACTTGAGTTATGTGGCGCACTACTACTTTCAAAATTAGTAGCCATGGTGCAAATGCATTTAAACATGACAAAATGCAAACTATACATATATGTGGTCCGATTCAGAAATTGTACTAGTCTGGTTGAAAAAATCACTACATGCATGGAAGACGTATATTTCTAACCGAACGTCTCAAATACTTGACCTAATGGGATCAGCTCCTTGGCGTCATGTAGCTAGTGCGGACAATCCTGCCGATCAAGGTACAAGAGGGTGCAAGCCACTGCACCTTGCCTCCAGCACCCCCTGGTGGAATGCCTCCCGATGGTCGATAGAATCTCCTGATTCTTGGCCCTAATCCCCCATGCGCAACATTATAGCCCCAGAAGGTCATAAAATCGCCACCTTTCACACATTATTGGATGATACCGACATCCTTGAACGATTTTCATCGTTTCCAAGAGCTCTTAGAGTAGTTGCTTATATGTTCAAATTTATAGAATAACTCAAAAGCAAAGTTAAGGGATCACATAATTTCCCATGCAACACAGTGACGCACCTAGAGTTACAAAAGGCAAAGGTCGCACTAATAACATATACGCAAGCGCGTTATTTCAGCCGCGATATATCGCTACTAAGAGAATCGAAGCCGATTGATAAAAAGAGCTCACTCTTAGTCCTCAACCCATTTCTGGACACGAAAGGTCTGCTTCGTGCCAATGGTCGGCTTCCTAATTCGAGCCTAACATATAACGAACGCCATCCCATAATAATTCCAGAGAGGTCACCATTTGCCACATTGTTCCTCAATTACATCCACATCTTAATGCTACACGCCGAACATCGCCTCATGCAACATATGGTACGCCAGGAATATTATATCCCCCGTTTTAAGCCGCAAATCAAGAAGTGCATCTTCACGTGCAAGATTTGCACTATGCACAAACAGAAGATGCGAACGCAGATAATGGCAGCACTTCCACCTGAACGCTGCAATTTCGCTCTGCCTTTTACCACAACAGGTGTTGATTTTGCTGGGCCTTTCCAGGAAAAGGCGTCTATGTTAAGGTCTCCCACTGTCATGAAAGGCTATGTGGCTGTCTTTGTATATTTCACGACAAAGGCAGTATATCTTGAGCTATGTAGTAATCTGACGACGAAGGCTTTTCTCGCGGCATTTGCTCGCTTCGTCGGTCGACGAGGCTTTCCATCAAAAATCATGAGCGATAATGGCAAAACTTGCATTGGAGCTCAGCGAACCACAAAAAAGCAGTTTGTGGATTTCCTAAAGCAAATGTCACCCGACATCGTACAATAGTACGCCCCTCATGGCAATTTATACCCCCAAGCGATCCTCATATGGGCGGTTTATGGGAATCAGCTGTAAAAAGCTTCAAATCCCATTTCAAACGGTTAGCTGGAAATTATAAATGCAATTACGATGAGTTCACGACGTTATTAAATCGAATTGTAGCCGTTCTCAATTCACGGCCACTCACAGTACTATCGCAAGATCCCTCAGATTTCACCGCCTTAACTCCAGGGCATTTTCTAAAAGGAGCACCCATCCTGGCCATTCCTGAGCCAGGCGTGGAGTCGCTATCTCTATTAAATCGATGGGAATGAATTAAAATGCTCCATCATCTTTTCAGCCGCCGATGAAAGGACGAGTACATAAAGGATCTCCACAAAAGGTACCGTTGGAAGACTTCCGAACAAGCGCCTAAACTTGGAGACTGCGTCCTTATTCATGATGATTGTCTACCCTCTGCCGAGTGGCGGCTTGGTGGAATAGAAAAGCTACATTATGCCTCCGACGGTCGTGGATCTCCGTACGCACAAAACGTTCATGCCACATATCGTGGCACGATCACCATGTCTGCTTATCTGATAGAAAGTTATAATCAATAATCTTCTCTATACAGATCACCATGGATATATGTAGATACGCCAGTCGCAAATGCGCTAACCGCTTGCGCGGCTACGAATGTGCCACGCAACGGGCCTACACCAGCGCCCCGAACGGTAGTTGCATCACTGTCGGCCGCTGCACCGGCAACAACGCCGACACCTGCACCGGTAACCGCGCCTGCAGCGGTACTTCCACCCGCACCCCGTGGTGGCACCCGACAATCATAGACCACATCGAGGACTTCGGAGACCCTTCGGATAAGGTGCCCCATCTGTCGACGCCCATATTGTCTGCACCATTGTGGCATATTTAGGAGTATGCGCCTTTTGCAACGGCAGCAAGTTGCTCAGGCCCACGGGTATTGCCTCAACTGCCTGTCGCACACTCTTGCGACTACAGAGTATGAGTCACGGGGGCTGTAAACACTGTGTCACCGGCCGCACCACACGCTGCTACACCGCAGCTCCTCACGCGAAGTGAACCGACCACCCAACAATCGCGGCCGCGTATCTCGACTTCCACCCGCTGATCATGCGGAATGGAATCTCGGTGCGGCGTCGACAGACTGGACCACCACCTCTCCGATCCACGGGTCTGAGCAGCGTTGTGGCAACGCAGCGTTGTGGCAGCGCTTTCTAGGCTAAACAATTGCCTAGGGGGGCCGGGATAGCTAAATGAGCACCTGACCCCCTCTTAATATAATATTTCTACACACCACACACACACACCATACTCAACACATCATCATTTCATCACATACACACTATACTCAACACGTCATCATTTCATCACACACACACCAACCCAACGCATCATTTTCTACCGCACACCACACACGAGGACGCCAAACACAATCAACAAAAGGGACTGGTGGACGGCGCCCAGCTCTTTTTCACGATCAATCCCTGTGCATATACGCATCAACTGTAACTCGATACTTGTAAACGCCGTCGTCATTAAACCAACGGGTGAGTTTGCGGTCTTTATTTTCAAGGTTTATAGCGAGTTTATTTAAATAGCATCTAAAAGAAAAGATTAATTTTATCTGAAAAAACTACAAAATATATTAAATGCAAATAGAATTGACTCTGAAAGAAAATAATAATATTATCTGATTATTTAAAATATAAAACATTTGTTTTCACATATTATATTGGATTGTGCAGGCCGCCCCTTAAACGCTTAAAATACATATGTATATATTAGGGTGTCCGTTATTTACCAAGTTGATTATTTTTGACGAGACGCCCCCTAAAATTTTAGTTTTCCATCTAAAAAAAAATATCAGACCATAAAAAGCCCTTAATTTTCATAAGAAACCTTGCCCCAAACACGATACATTTCCCATTGAAATTACATGGGATTTTGCCACTTTTTACAAATATTTTTTTTTCTCTGAAACTGTCTCGTTTATAGGACTAAAAAAGTCATATTCTTATACAGAATTGAATGCTCTACAAAAAACGTCCGGACAATTTTTCGATATACTCACCACTTTAAAAGTTATTCAAGGTTAAAGTTAACTTTTGGGTAACTTCTGGGTAATTTCTGGAATTTTCGAACTTTTTCGGCAAATTGATATTTTTTTGTAAAATTCAATTGCTTATTCTAAAAAATATATTATGCTTATAGTTTTAAGATAAAAAATAAGAAAAATTTGCAAATCAAATCAAATTTAAACCATTTGAGTACTCAGATTTCCTTTATTAAACATTCCTTAGTTACATTTGAATACTTTTTTTTATACTCGTATACAACTTGAATTACATATTATATTTCTTCTTCACTTCTTGCTAAAATATTAACATATTCTTCGGCTAATTTTACAGCCCTCTCTGCTGAATCATTAACAACTCGCAATTTTTTTACAATTTCCAAGCCTCTCACATATTCTGGATCCTTAAACCACTCAGTACAACTTAATTGCAAAAATCTAGTATCAATATTAAATCTTTCGAAAAATTTTAAAGAATTTGAATTTATAAAATAATCAATAGTTTTATTTGTGAACCGTTTAAAATCTTCCACATTAAAGATGAAACGTTTATGAATCTCAACTGTTCGCCTTTACTGACTTTTAAAGCCTTAACCATTTTTTTCTTGACTCTGAGAGATATATTTTTATCGAAAAATGATAAGGCCGCTGCTTCAGGATTCAAGTACCATAAATGGTTTCGAAATTTTTGAAGAATGGCATTAGACAAATATTTATCTATCATTCTATAATTGTAAACTGATTTTATAAATTTAATATCTTGATTTGGTGCAGCTGCAGCTAAAGGCGCAGAGTACCAATAAGGTACGTAAATAAAAACAATAAATAATGAAATCTCGTACAAACTTTTTTCATCTTCAGCGCTTAATTTAATACTGTTCCGAAAGATGTATATTTTTAAACTGTAAATGGCTTTCGCCATCCATCGAGCATGATGAAAAGCCCCCGGTTTGTAAAATTTCGTTTTCTCAACTTCCATAGTGCCTAAAAATATTTTGCTTAATTCTAGTAGTTCTTTGTAGTCATCACGAGGTGAACTAGTTTTAAGCAATTCATCGATTTTCGAACTTGTTTCCGGTATTTTATCTTTTAACATTTTTTTTAATCCGTTTTTTTGTAGAGGTTTATAATCTGTTTTGTCAATAGAATTCCACTGGCTTTGAAAATTCTTAAACAGTGCTACATTAGGTCCGGTTGTACCTGGCATTTTTGTGGAGTAAACACTAGATAACACCAATTCATAGATATGATGCCTACAAGGAAGGTATAATAAGTCAGTCTCCATTTTACTTTCAAGAATCACAGCAGCTCCTTTTCTGAAGCCGAAATTCGAATTCGTGGTGTCACAGCAGAGTGCTTTGACAGCCTTGTTCAATCCCCACTCGCAAATCGTGTTATATATTTCCTAAGCTTGTGTAAAACCATGTCTATCTGACAATGCAGGCACTCCGAGCAATTTTTCCTGCCCATTAAAACTAATTATAATAGGAAGTCGTTCAATGCGCTCTGAAGTCATACTATCAGGAATCAATTTTCCATCCCAATGAATCACTCCACTATCAACTACACTTTCACCAAACAAAATTTTAATATTTTCAGCCATTTTTTTCTAATTTTTGACCGTAACCCATGATAAGAACTTTTATTCAAGATAAGAACATGAGGATTCAATCCTAGAGCTGGTGCCAAAGCTGAAACAAGTCGAACCGATCCTCGATAAGAAATTTTACAGCTGTCAAAGGCAGCAACAACATCATCAGTAAAAATACTGGTAGTTCCTCGGATATTTTTTGGCTTGTAATATCTTCCAGTTCCCTCAAACTCTGACACTAATGTTGACTGTGAGTTGCTCACAGTTTCTCCACTGGATTTCATGAAATCCGGAGTTCCTGACGAGCACAGTGCATCGATATCTAAGCAGAAGTAAGTGATTTTAGTGTCATGGTTTTACATTTTCTGAATACCTTACAATGGCTTTATATTTTGTTAACACTTCAGAATGTTATATTTTAACAAAAATCAAAATGGTGATTTAAAGAGAATGAAATAAAATTTTTAGCTTACCAGATGTCTGATCATTTCCACTTTTTGAAATAGGATCTGTCGTAAAAGTGTCAGCTTGAGTTAAAACTTTGTTTTCATCACCAACTTGATTGTTATTTTCAGGGTTTAAAAGAACCTCAGCTACAATTATATATTTAATCAAAAATTAATACATTAGAATAAATAATTTTAAAATAGTCAATTAATGAAACTAATTATTTAATTGTGATTCAAATTACCAATTTCATTTCTGTTTCATTAACTTTTGCGGCTGTGAGATGAAAAATCCGTTGAGATCGTTGATCAATCAAAAATTGTTTCTTTTCCTCACCAATTAATTCAAAAACGTTACCATGAGCTATATCAAATAATTGGTTGAGTGTACTGGAAAAATTTTTCTCTTTGGTTTCTTTAGGTCGGTGGGCGTGTTTTTGAGCATTCCTGTACTCTTTATGGAGAGTTTTCAATTTTAATTTACAACGTGAAATAATTTGCGTTGGAATCTCCGCTATATTCCAAATCTCTCTAACTTCACTTATAACACTTACAACACTGTCATCGATTGATTTTTTGAGATTTCTTGAGTGATGATATAAGAGTTGCAAAACCTGTTTATTCGTTGGTAATTTTTTTTTATTGAGAGAACTCATTCTTTTTTCAATCAAAAATAGATTACTCCTCAGATTCATCGATTGATTGTCACTCATTTTTAAAAATAATTGTAAATTGATAATGGTTAATACACTGCTCAAATTTTTACTTTATTTCGATGGTTAATGTGAATGGAGGTTTGAAGTTTTTATTTATGGAGGACTCTCCAGGTACCATCCAGTTCATTTGAAGGACAACTAAGCACAATTCTATGTTTAACTCAATCTTATATAGAAAAATAATATGCAAGTGAACTGGCGAAAATAATAATGTTGTTATTGCATACGGGACAATGGTTTGACCAAAGAACAGTATTATCGTATGATGTGCCAAGCTAAAACGCATCACCTGATAATCGTGCTTCTAGTTGTTTTTGTATACTGCACAATGGTCTGACCCAAAAAACGGTAGAAATGCCGAAACGAAAATGAGTCACCTGATCATGGTGATGCCAGATAGGGCAGCGTGTACCTGGATAATGGTGATGCCAAATTGCAGAGTATAACTCATAAAAATTAAATGAATTTATTATTAATCGTTAACAACATGTGCTTAATTACTCTTCATGTTTCAAAGTTTTTTTGCCGAAACATCAAAGAAATTATATTTTTTAGAATAAACAATTGAATTTTACAAAAAAAGAATTCAATTTGCCGTAAAAGTTCGAAAATTCCAGAAATTACCCAGAAGTTACCCAAAAGTTAACTTTAACCTTGAATAACTTTTAAAGTGGTGAGTATATCGAAAAATTGTCCAGACGTTTTTTGTAGAGCATTCAATTCTGTATAAGAATATGACTTTTTTAGTCCTATAAACGAGACAGTTCCAGAGAAAAAAAAAAATTGTAAAAAGTGGCAAAATCCCATGTAAATTCAATGGGAAATGTATCGTGTTTGGGGCAAGGTTTATTATGAAAATTAAGGGCTTTTTATGGTCTGATATTTTTTTTTAGATGGAAAACTAAAATTTTAGGGGGCGTCTCGTCAAAAATAATCAACTTGGTAAATAACGGACACCCTAGTATATATGTATGTATTTAATTTTCCGTATTATAATGGTTTGACCAATTTAAAACAACACACACTTATTTTCACACACAGTGACTCACACGAGTTAATTTTTACATTAAGTAAAAATGAGTCAAAAGAATATGATTTGAGCTGCACCGAAATGTGTACTCTTTATTTATATTCTTAAGACTAACTTATTACATGGTTCTTACTTCTATTTATACTAACTAGTATGTTTACTTATTACTAGTTGATAGTTTGTTTAGATACAGATTATATTATTTGTTTAGGTTTGTTTATATATATATTGTTTGCTTAGATACATTTGTTTTGTTTAGATAGTTAAGATAAGGTTGTTGTGGTATTCAAACTCAAGCATTCTGTTTACTGAAACAAATAAGGAATACGTTCCTTAACTCACCTCTAACCGGATGCGTGCATTGTCAATGATTGCACCATCCTCTCATAATATAAAAATCTTAAGAATGATACACATGATACATTAAATTAAAGGAAAATTATTCTATTTTATTTTTGGAAACTTAAAAATAGTAATAAATTTATTCACTGCGTAAAATTTAGAGAAATAACTCGCAAGCTAATGATTGCTTACATTTCGTATCATATCCTTTTGCAGATAAAACTGCTTCTAGTCGCCTTGGTATAGAGGCGACAAGTTTTTGATAAAATTCTGGAGGTATTGCCTTCCATGCCTCCAAAATAGCCGTTTTGAGCCCAGCAACATTGGAATACTGCCTTTGGTACACTTTTCGACTGACCTCTTGCCGTACGTCCTTAATAACGTTTAGATCTGGGGATTGGGCAGGTGTACCCTGTACTTGAGGGAAATTGTATATGAACCAAGTATGAGGAATCGCCGATTTGTGCTTCGGATCGTTGTCTTGGTAAAATATAAAATTGTCTTTAATTCCCAATGTGACACATGACTGCTTTAATTTTTCCTGTAAAACGTCGACATATTGGAAACCATATCCATAATACCTTGCACAAAATACAAGTTGCCCGTTCCTTTAGCTTTTTAAATACAATTTCGCAAATTCTAGCCTCCTTTCTATTTTTTCGAATATGTACGCATTTTTAACAACTGCTCTACCATGTAAATCGAAGCTTCTAAGTATGTGGCGAATTGTTTCGACTCAAACCTTCTTCCCCTTTTTCATTTTCCAATATGTTTCTTACATTTTCCGGCAAGGAAAAGGGATTTTTTCAAAAATTTCAGTATAAACTTTTCTTCGGCTAATGTTAGCTTCTTTTCTTGACCAGCTCTACTAATATTATTGATCCTACTTTCCTTCTAAAACTTTCTTATAATATCGAAGACAGTTGAAGTACTCCTTTTCACAATCTCCGAAATAGCTTTAATGGTTTTTCCTTCTTCCCGCAACTGAATATTTAGCTTCCGAATTTCGGTACAAGTATGAGTACGCGGGGGCGTCATATTGTCGTGTGGCTTACTCACAGACTTACCGAAAACTACTAATATGCAGAAAAGAATATTCAGTGTTTGTTCTAGTGAAATTCCACAACGATCAGAAGTAACGTGACTTGTAGAAAGTACTTCTTATAATTTTCCGGTTAGTTGTGTGGAACGAATTATGTATGATGCGAGTTATTTCTCTAAGTTTCCAAAAATAAAATAGAAGGTTATTCCTTTATTTCGATGTATCACATGTATCATTTTTAAGATGTTCATTTATATTTGCTGCTTCTGATATTGCTCCTGCTGCTATTTACCATACAGTTATGATTTCCAATGCTATAAAAACAAATGAGGTAATTATTTGCAAATTATTAAAAAAATAAATCACATAAAAATCATTCGCGATTTTACCCGAGTTAAAAACAGCGCACCAGTCGTTTCTTCTTTTCGCTACGTAGCGCCAATTGGATATTCCAAGCGAAGCCAGGTCCTTCTCCACTTACTGCGTCGAATACTTCAGAGCTAGAGTGTTTTCATCCATCCGGACAACATGACCGCGTAGCCGCTGTCTTTTAATTTGCTGAACTATGTCAATGTCGTCATATATCTCATACAGCTCATCATTCCATCGAATGCGATATTCGCCGTGGCCAACGCGCAAAGAACCATAAAACTTTCGCAAAACTTTTCTCTCGCAACGTCGACTCATCAGTTATTGTCATCGTCCAGGCCTCTTCACCATATAGCAGGAGAGGAATTATGAGTGACTCATAGGGTTTGGCTTTTGTTCGTCGAGAGAGAACTTTGCTTCTCAATTGCCTACTCAGTCCAAAGTAGCACTTGTTGGCAAGGGTTATCCTGCGTTGGATTTCCAGGCTGAAATTGTTGGTGGTATTTACGCCGGATCCGAAATAGACGAAATTATCTACGACTTCAAAGTTATGACTGTCAACAGTGACTTGAGAGCCAAGTCGCGAGTGCGATGCCTGTTTTTTCGATGACAGGAGATATTTCGCCTTGCTTCCTTGTCCGGTCTGGAGAAAGCAGAACTAAGGGCGCAAGTGTTGAGGCCGGTGATATCAATATCATCAAATATCAAATTCAAACATCGCGGCATAAAGGCAGCTCATTTTCGTGCTGTCGAAAGCAGCTTTGAAATCGACGAAGAGGTGGTATGTGTCGATTCTCCTTTCACGGGTCTTTTCCAAAATTTGGCGCGTGGTGAATACCTGGTCGATTGTTGGTTTGCCAGGTCTAAAGCCACACTGATAAGGTCCAATCAGTTTGTTGACGGTGGGCTTTAATCTTTCACACAATACGCTCGATAGAACCTTATACTCGATGTTTAGGAGGCTTATCCCACGGCAGTTGACGCAGATTGTGGGGTCTCCTTTTTATGGATTGGGCATAGCACACTTAAATTCCAATCGTTGGGCATGCTTTGATCCGACAATATTTTACAAAGAAGCTGATGCATGCTCCTCATCTGTTCTTCACCGCCGTGTGTGAATAGCTCGGTCAGCAATCCATCGGCCCCCGCCGCTTTGTTGTTCTTCAGTCGGGTATTTGCTATTCGAACTTCTGCATACTCGGGCAATGGAACGTCTGCTTCATCGTCATCGATTTTGAAATCGGGTTCGCCTTCTCCTGGTGTTGTACGTTCACTGCCATTCAGCAGGCTGGAGGAGTGTCCCCTCCATAATTTAAGTATGCTCGGTCTTGAAACCTTCTGTAAGCCGACACATTTTTTCGTAGAATTTTCGAGCATTACCGCTGTCGGCCAGCTTGTCAAGCTCTTGAAGCAACGCATATTCGGTGTGGGATTCGGGAGAGAATAGAGATTTCAGAGGATGAAATCTAGCAACAATCCGGATCAAAGCCAAGTTTTTCAACATATCGCCGATTTACGCCCACGCCCCAACAGAAGAGAAGGACGATGTGAACAAGATGTCTTTTATGAGCGCTTGGAGCTCACCTATGAGAGCTGCCTCCGCCACGATGGCAAAATTATGCTTGGCGAATTAAACGCCAGTGTCGACAAAGAAGGTATCTTTGCCACAAGGGTCGGTAAATTCAGCCTCTACGATGAAACATACACAAATGGGTTGAGGCTGATCGACTTCGACGGGGCCCGAATAATAGTGACATACCCAGAGCATACCGAAATTATAGATAGATAACTTAACGAGCCTACTGAATGGCAGTGAAAGCATAACACCAGGATAAGGCGAACCCGATTCCTCAATCGATGATCATGGATCATGTGTTCCATTGGGCGACCATGAAGAAGTTTGAATATGAATTACCCGCCTGAAGAACAACAAAGCGGTGAGGTCAAATGTAGTGCAAAATTTAAATACGGCGGCGAAAATCTGATGAGGAGCATTCATCAGCTTCTTTTTAAAATGTAGTTGGACGAAAGCATGCCCAACGATTGGAATTTAAGTGTGCTCTTCCCAATCCACAAAGTGGGAAACCCCACAATCTGCCCGAAATATTGGTATAAGCCTTCTCAACATCGGATATACGATTTTTTTGAGCGTACATTGTGAAAGATTAAAGCTCACCGTCAACAAAATAATTGTACCTTATCAGCCATAATGATGTAGGCTTGAAAAATGACCAGATGCGCCAAATCTTGTAAAAGACCCGTGAAAAATGTACCGTCATGCATACTCTTCGTCGATTTCAGAACTCCTTTTGATAGCACGAAAATAAGTTGTCTTTACGCCGATATATCTGAATTTAGCTCAGACAAGGCGACTCCCTATCGTGCGAGTTCTTCAATCTACTGCTGCAATAAGTAATTCGAGCGGCAGAACTGAATCGAAAAGGTGCAATACGCCTATCCCATCAACATCGTTGACCGAAACTTTCGCGCCTTTAGTTCTGCTTCCTTCAGGCTGGATAACTAACCGAAGCATATGGATCTGTTAGTGAACGAGGAAAAGACGAAAGTTCTTTTGTCATCAAACAAACAGTCGTCGCACTCGCGACTTGGCTCCAACATCTTTGTTTACAGTCATAACTTTGAAGTCGTAGATAATTTTGTCTATCTTGGAAACAGTATAAGCACAACCAACAATGTCAGCCTGGAAATCCAACGCAGGATAACTCCAGCCAACAGGTACTACTTCGGATTGAGTAGGCAATTGAGAAGTAAAGTCCTCTCTCGGAAGAAAGTTTCTGCGGTTGAGTTTTGATCTTTGATAATTGGCAACAGCGAATATCGCATTCATTAAAACGATGAGCTGTACGGCGATATTGACAACCATGTAGTTCAGCAAATTAAGAGTCAGCGGCTACGCTGGCTAAGTCATGTCGTTCAAGTGGATGTAAACACTCCAGCTCTGAAAGTTTTCCACGCAAAACCGGCCAAGGGAAGCAGATAAAGAGGAAGACCTCCACTCGGTTGGTAAGACCAGGTGAAGAAGAGCGTGGCAACCCTTGGAAATTCTAATTGGTGCTAAACAGCGAAAAAAAGAAACGACTGGTACTCTGTTGAAATCCCGGCTGCAACCGCGTGAAGAAGAAGAAGATTGGATTGATTTTATCTACTTATGCGATTACCTGTTATGTTCAAGAGATAAAAAACTCTGGGTTCTATTAAACTACCTCATATACCATCTACAATTTATGAGGGATACAATTATTAGTTATACGGCGACTAAATAAGTTTTTACCCGATTTTATTCACTTTATGGGGAAAGCTATATTGTTATTAGAAAAATACGCTGTTTACATTTCGCTAATATAACTCACATACTGGCCGATATTTCCGGTACAGAGTCAGGCTACTAAGTATATGGAGACGAAGTGAATTATTAATCCGATTCAACTCATGTTTGGCACACGAGCATAATATTGTTAGATAAAGATTTTTTCTGAGTTTTTGTGATATATAGGTACTAGGATATTTCGATAGTTTTTAGTCATAACCTGGTACACTTCAAAGGCAGTATTAGTGCAAAGTCTTAACGTTAGACTTTAATTGTTATGCAAACACTTATTTAACGAACATTAAAAACGAAAGTAAGAAGTTTTTGTCCGCGTAATGATTATAAAAAAGTTTATTTTACATTTAGATTGGTAATATTGAAACGTGGGTTATTCTAAAAAAATATGAAATGTCCTGCAGTAGCTTCACGCAACATAACTAATTGAATATCAGTTAAATGCTCCGATAATGAACTACTAAATCTTAAATTAATTCATTTAAATAAAATTTAATTGTATTATTTAAGGAAAAGACATTATTGCGAACCCATCACTACCTTCGCTCAATAAACGACCGGAAAAAGTTAGTAAATTTATTGGCAAGCCTCACGTGTTTTTCTCGAATACCACCGGTTAGTTATCGATTAAATTTGGCATTTTATTTCCAAATGATGATATATCTATATATTCCCCAGAAAGTGCGAGCTAGACTAACACCAGTAATTAAGTTATGTTTCGTGGGTCCTGGAAGGAAAATAATAAAGGAAGGCGATCCACCTTCCACGGTGTATTTCATTCTAAGTGGAGAAGTCGAATTATACAAAAGAGTTTTTGATCGGGTTAGTATAATAAATAATTCTCCAATATTAAGTTCGTCTTAAAATTACATTAAGCTTTTTCCTTATCAGACAAAACACACATATGTGGATAAATTAGAATCTATTAGCGGGCCAGGAGACTGTCTTGGGGATATTGAAATGATAGAAGATTGTGAAAGATTAAATACGTATATTTCCCGCAGTAAGTATGAATAAGAAAACTGTCAGATTGAAAGTCACATGAAACAATACTTTATTTAACTCCAATTAATTCATACGAGTCACACTACCAATTGTAATACGAGGTATGACAATTAAGTAATGAGACTGATTCCATAAAAACCGTATATTTGAAAATTATTCTACAACTCTGTCATCCCCTTCAAAGTAGTCCCCTTGGGCAGCTATACAGCGATTCCAGCGCATTTTCCACGCTTCGTAACATTTTTGGATGGCTTCGACTGGGATGTCCGCGAGTACCCTCGTCACGGCGCCTGGATGTCCGTAATCGACACAAAATGGGTTCCTTTGACTACCGATTTTGTTTTAGGAAACAAAAAAACAGTCACAGGGTGACATGTTGGGCGAATAAGGTGGCTGTTGCAACACGGTGATCTCTTTAGAGGCCAAATACTGGGACACGCTGAGCGATGTTTGGGCGCAACCTTTTGACTCGTTTTCGCAATCTTTCGAGCAATAGTAGACTTGATTCACAGTTCCCCGGTGGAACGAATTCTTTGTGGACAATTCCATGGCTATCAAAAAAAGTAATAATCACCTCGACTGGTTTCCCATTCCAGGCCTCGTCTTCCACGCTTTCACGCTTCTCCTTAAACTCTTTGTGCTATCGAAACACCTGGGCACGACTAAGAACACTATCACTATACCCTCCCTCAATTTTAGTGCACGTTTCCGAAGCTGTTTCGCCCAATCTGACGCAAAATTTTATCGCGACGCGTTGCTCTTGATTTCGTTTTTCCATTTTCGTGACGAGCACTGCAAACACACGTCTACTCAACTTGACGCAGCAGGCGAACTAAACAAGCTAGAGCGTCCGAAATTTTAGAGGAAGAGGAATCTGTCATACCCGAAGTTCTACCATAGGCAAAGGCCAGACGTTTAAAATGAGTTTCAAAAAATTTTGTTAATTATCTTCAATGCTCAAATGATAATGAAAAAATCGCAGTTTAAACTCAACTCCTTCTGAATACAAAAAGCTTGTAGGCACTCATATAGTCGCCGGATGCAAGAAACTTCCCAGAATACGCATTTATTACGTCCTCCTATAAAAGTTCCAGCTATTACACAAATCCCCGGAGAAAGGCTTTTTAAATTGAGAAATAATATGAATTTTGCTGGCAATTTGTCTGTTACCGAGGACGAAAAAAAGAGATAAGCTTTGGAGCTTATCTATACCAAACGTTTTGTTTTGATTCCTAAGCCAAAAAAAACGTAGCATCGACGAGCAAATTATTCCTTTTTCAAGAAAAACTAACCTGAAACAGTACGTAAAAGGCAAACCGAATCCAGTAGTAATAGCCTCAACATCGGCTGCATCCCTTCCACTCCGATCCGCTAGGAGATGGGATAAAGTGCGTAAAATATATACAGTGATACCTCGATTGCTCATCTCGATACTTGCAACACCTCGATTCTTGCAACAAAGAAATATTTTATATTATGTACTCAGGACTTGCGACATCCAAAAACTTCGACCTCGATACTTGCGACAAGACCTTGTTGATTTTTGCAACTGTTTCTTAGTTGGAATATATTTCTAAGAAGTCACTTTTTTTGATGGTGAATTTTGTAATTCTTACGCATGTGCATTTCGGGAGATTTGAATCAGTTTAAACTGATGTTTTGTGTAGTGCGGTTTCATAATGGGAAGGAAAAAATTGACGTTGCTAGCAATAAAATAGAAAATTGACATTTTTAAGAAACTAAGTGCAGGATATTCTGTAAATTCCTTAGCCGAATGTTTGCAAGTGCCATCATAAGGAAGTTCGTGCCGCATGCTGCACTTGGTCCTGGAAAGGGGAAAACGTTTAAACCATCAGAACTTCCCAAAATGGAAAAAGCACTCATGAAATGGTTTGCAAACCAACGAGCAAGGTACCTACCCATGACGACTGATATGCTCAAGGTAAAGACCAAAACTTTTCATGCAAACATACAGAAAAAGCCAGGTGACTTTCGTGCTAGCAATGGGTGGATCACAAATTTTAAAAACAGATATGTGGCGAAAAACTTTCGAATAATACTCATTCAGTTAACCCATTTTTGCAAAACTTAAACAAAAAAATTACTGATTTAGGTTTGAACAAGGAGCAGATATACAATGCCGATGATTTTAGCCTCCTTTGGAAGCTATAGAACTCTTGTGCGCTCAAAAGAAATCTCGGCTACAGGACATAAAATCAGTAAAGAGAGAATACCTTGTTTGTACGAATGCGTCTTGTAATCATAGAGTAAAATTATTAGTTACTGCGAAATCATTGAATCCACGCTAACTTAAAACTTTTATTGATTTTCCCATTGTATATATATATATATATATATATATATGGAAAGCATTTGGATCACCTTGACTTTATTTGAAGAATGGTTTCACAAAATATATGTTCCAGAAGTGTGTAGATGTTTTGCTTTAAAAAATGTATCTTATCAACTGAAAATTTCTTAAAACTGCAGTTTTAGTTTCTATTTTACTTATAGACAATGCAGGGAGCATCGGCCCAAAGAAGGATAGATAAAAAGTACTGATGGTCAAATATTGGTAACGCGTCTTCATCCCTCTTTCAGAGTTACATTTACAGCTGAAGATGCATCAAAAATTCACAATATTTAAAGTTTGCTTCAAGAAGTAGAACCATTGCAGAAAATATCCAGTTCTGAAATTGAGTTACGTCGGCGGGGACAATATCACCATTCAGTATGACCAGAATAGGCGGGGCAAAACAACGCTTCCTTAAACCATGTTATGACACTTCAGATGCTCGGAAGCAACGTAGTACTGAACAAGTGAGCTTGCACCAAACAATTAAAAATTTAAAATTTTTTTAATTCCACATAATATACATACAGGTACTTATGTATGTATATCTATCTATATTTATGTTTACATGCTAACATATTTAGCTTAAAGATTTTTGAATTGAATATATGTATTCCAAAAAAAAAAGAAAAAAATACATATATATACATAATAGCTGACCCCGCAGCCGTTGTCCTGCGTGAAATTATGTCTATTTTGAAATGAAAAGAAAGTTAGATTTATCATTTCATCAGCTTTATAAACAACATTTTTTGGTTTATGTTCCGGGGTACAGAAAAGATGGTTCTCCAACTCGTGAGCACGCCACGGCAGTGTGAAAAGCATAGCATTTCCAAATTTATGCCTCACACTATGCGACTATCTTTAGGTCCTGTTGATTGTCATCTTAAATGTAATTTTCACTGGAAACGGAATACGTTTGAACGGAAATGGGAAATCGCTAGAACTCAAAGGAACTCGTAGAATCAAGCATTCTCCTTCTTGTAATCGATAGGTGCGTCACAATCAGTCGGGTTCTATTACATAGAAACATAATAACGACGGATCCTACTTTGAGATGCAAATGATGCGGTGGCATACCAAGCCTGTCCGAAAAATTTTGTCAAGACGATCAATCGATTTGTATGAGTGCAAGCCTCCCGAAATTTGACTTTGAATCTTCCAGTTTAAGTCAACAACATCGGTATTTTTGGCAGCTAACATTGCGCGTGCACTTAAGGAATCGTAGTTACGATAATTTGGCCAATGGCCGAACATTTGTGATGAGTTCATCTTTCGTGAATTGATAAAGGGAAGATGGAATTGACATCGAACCACCGGAAGTATCAACCGAAATTGTACCATTTCCGATTTTTAGCGAAGACGATGTAAAATGTCTTTGGCAATGTCGATGTTTACATCGAAAAGTATGCGAACTTCATTTTCATTTCAGTGATTAATGTGTTCAATGATTTAAATAAAGTTGAACCGCGTACATTAATAAATAGCAACCAAAGGTAGAAACAATCGTCGTTTTTCGGATAGATTGTGTAAATTCGTCCTAACGCTTTAGTTGATAAGACACCTGGATGTCAATCTACTGGTTAGCCTTGCTTTCTGTGTAACTATTTTTTCGGCGATGCATTCCATGCATAATATCAAAGTAATATATTTCCGAATAGAGCAAGTTTTCACTAACGGATCACTGACGAAAGTTGAGAAAAAGCTCGTCAATGTTAATTTTGTTGCTGGCGATGTTTCCACTGGCTATACTGTATTCCCTGGGTTGAAATGCACTCTTTGGCCATTCTCCGAATTAACTGCGAGACGCACAACAGTCGGAAAACGTTCATGAATTGCAAAAGTAAATATCCAACAAAGCGCTTTATTCCAGATCACGTATCGCCCGTATCGTTCAAGACCTATAACCGCCATGTTGCGTCCTTTGGTGACGTAATTACAAATGTATTTTATCGATTACACCAAACTGCAATACTCCACATTGATATGAGTTTTGAATGTGAATTAGACAATAATGATGAATATAGACGATCAATGTGTTGTCAACTTCGATATTCACTCTTCTAAGTGGAATGCTGAATGTTCAGTTATCTGGTGTGCGACGCCGATAGAGTTGATATCCATCATTTCCAGTTTGTTTTTCCGAAAGAAAAGCACATGGATAGTGTTTCGTTCACTTTTGTCAGACATACAAACCGAAAAGGGATTGTAGTGTCCGCAAGGTCCGTGTACCATATTGGTTTCCACCACTTCATATAATACTGGATCTTTCTCTAAATAAAGAGTTTCCGGAGAAATGATTTCATCAATTTGATCTGGTGTAACCATCATCCAAAGAAGAATGTGTGCGTGCGGAAAACCTCCAACAGCACCACATATACGTTGCTTCAAGATAAAGTCAATCAAACATCGTAACTGTTGTTAGAAAAGTCGTGCTGTGACATCGTGACGATCGCTTTCTGAGTAACCGCGATCCTTAATTCCGCACGTATGTCACCGCATCTTGGGATAACTTATTGCCTTGGGCTGCCATACTTTGATGGCAAAAAGAACACCGACCGATATTAGGGCGACCTCTTGGTGGCTTCATAACAAATTTCAATCTACAATTGACCTCTTTGTGTGAAAAATACGTAAAGTTTTCACTGAATAATTTTCAATAATTTTTCTTTTGAATAGCCGGAATAAAAAAGCAAGCGACAGAAATTGAACTATTCAAATAATTTAAAAATCAAAATATTGAAAAACAAAACAAAAAGAATTAAAAAAAAATGTTTGTGGAAAAAGGTTACTTTTTGGAATTATCCAATTTGCCGACTTTTCACGAAAAGTATAAGATATTTTTATTTCTAAACCTTCCTTGATCCGCAACGAACAACCTCTGAAAATTTCATCAATATTGGTTTAGCCGTTCGAACATTCATTCGTTTGTATGAGAAAAAGAAAAGGGCTGTTTTTAGGGGATTTCCGGCAATTATTCGAATCTCCGCAGAAACCATCTCTGAACCTCAACGATCATTTTAAAAAAAGAATTATCAAATTTGGTTCAGTCGTATGAAAGTTATGAGCGTACATACACTTTGGCGATTCATTTTTATTTATATAGATTTTAAACAAAAGTTTATATGTAAGATTCGGAGATTTTATATGAAAACAGAGTCTCGGTATTTGCAACATCCTGAATACTTGCACCGAGCTCAGTTTTCATTTCGTGCAAGAATCGAGGTACTGCTGTATTACTGTTGATTGTCCAAATCGATTATACGCTGCAATCTATGCATGGAAGGAGTAGACTTTGCGGACAGTTATATATCATACTACAGAACTTCTATTCGCACCAAAAAAAGGCCTTTGAAGGTATTTTGGCATTTTGTCGATCTTGCGGCATTTAACTCATGGATGATGCACAAAAAAGATAAATATGCTTGCGGTGAAAACAAAAACAAAATATTATGTATCTGCTCGAATTGAAATTGTACTATACAGTAGAACTCCAATTATCCGAATTAATGGGGACCGGGACCAATTCGGATAATCAAATATTCGGATAATCGGATTTTTTTTTTAAATTGCCATTGGAGAGAATAAAAGCTACGCTTTGATATTGCACTATTTTTTATTGAATTAAATGAAAGAAACATGAAATTTTCACATGTTTTAAATATAAATAAAATGTATTTATGTACAAGTTTAGAAATAAAAATCATTGTTTTTTAAACATCTCGGTCAATGTAAGCTGTTTTGCGGTCCTTAACCGTTTTCGGTCACACTCGGGCTGACGCTCCATCCACTTCAAAGCAGTCTCGAGGCCGGCAAATGCTTCACTAGCTAATGGTCCAGCGTCTACTTCAACATCAGCAGAAAGTTCTTCTTCCACTTCCACTTCAACATCTTCTCTCACACTTACAACAATTTCATCGTCATTGAGAATTTGAAAACCAGGGTCAGACGTGTCACAAGCCATCCACTCTCCTACATCTTCAGCACTTACTTCTGTACAACCAGGAATTTTTACAATCATTTTTCTTATTTCCTCTAGTGACAACGCATCTTTATCATCATCCTCCTCTCCATAATCTTGTTTCTCATTTTCTTCAGATTCTTTTTTTTTGTTCTTCTCAGACGGTAGGCCTTTCAGTTTATTCCACGCTCGTCTTAGCGTCACTGGCAAACACTGCCTTCGCGGGGGGAAGAATAATAGTGCACTTAGACTTTTTTTGGACAATTTTTTGTGATTCGGATAATCGGCGATTCGGATAGTCGGAGTTCGGATAATTAGAGTTCTACTGTATATTGCTAATTGGTTAACTGCTGATGCGATATCAGGAAAATGAACAGAATATCCGGCAATAAAAAACACGTTTTAATGCACTTCATGCGACATATTTCTACGTATCAACAATGATCGGCATTACTTCATGGAGTTCCACTCTTCATTTATTATATTTTTTCATTTGAAAACATCTACTTTGAAGATTTAACATTTCTATAATGTAATTTGAAGTAAAAATATATAATTAATGTTCTTGTACTATAATGTATTTTGTTGAAGTTAGTTACGGCTTATTATATCCTGGAACAAACTTTTTCTTCAAATGAACGAACGATTAATTTTTTTTAACAAATTTTAGGTCTTAGGTTGTGCTCAGGACTGAGGAACTTAAGACCTGTCAAACACAGTGAACAACTTCCTATTCCCAAAGCACCAGAATTTTGGAGTCTCGTTGAAGAACTAGAATCGAATAGCTCTAGAATAGGTCTTCAAGTGATGTTACAGAAACCGCAAAGGAAATGACAATCGATCCTTTATTTGATTGACCAGGATGTACAAAAGTGTCGCATCTAATTACACAGGGTGAACTTAATGACTTAGTTTGAGATCCAAGCCTTTCAAAACCGCAGTCTAAACTTTTAGCATCCAGACGAAAAGATTGGAACCTTCTCCAAAGAGATGTAAATATTACTTTTTAAAGAAAAAGACAGAAAGACCTCACAAATTGCTTTCTTCAAGAAGAGGATCTAGTATACTGTTCAGAAGTTAACCTTTTGTTTAATGCACTAAGGCAGAAGCATGATCCATGTGATTGGCGTCTATTCATTGATTCTTCCAAGCTTAGTTTAAAGACGTGTTGGTGTTGGTTCATAACGGGAACAAATATCCATCTGTGTTCTTAGCTAATGCGGTCAGTGAAGCGCAATTGCGTTTAAAATTGCCTTTTTTAGTGCATACGAGTATGTGCTTTGGCGGTAGTGGGAAAAAATAAATTTTTGAGAAGTCTACAAAGTACGCCCGTGTCGCGGTGATAACGCCCCCATTATATTGATATTTCTGGCCAGTGATTGATAACTGTTGCTGTTGGATGCAATAAAGTATGTGGAAAATTTCCTTTTTCTCTAACTAGGAGTTTTCCGATTTATAATCTATTTTTTTCGTTGAGTTAAAAAATTCTTTTAAACGGTTAGGATTACTTACTTTCAATTTCCTACAAAATCTGCAAAACAAAACAATTTTTTCTGGTGGTTGGAAGCGAGATACAAGTTCTGATAATAAGAGAAAAATCTAAGACTGTTAGGCGGAGGATCTTCCCATTACAATTAAGGGTTCATACTTGGAGAGTCTTCCTTTAAAGTGTCTATTAACCAGTTGTTTAGAGTACCTTGTGAACAAAAACATTCGTGCATGTAAAAATTATTTACAAGCAATATGTTTTTATGAACTAAAAATGATATGTTATAAATAAATTTAAAAAGAAAGAACAACTTAACCCGGCGTCATTGTTGCCGGGTATCTGATACCCGAGCGATTTTAAAATTGATTGATCTCAGAATAAATATGTAGTTTTTTTTTTTTTTTTTTGATTGTATTGATTTTTTAATAAATAAATGTTTAATTATTATAAGTAATTTGTATTATTAATTATTTAATGTAGCATACTACATACATACATTTATTCAGTGTGCAGTAATGTCCACGATTAAAATACACCTGGCCACAACGGACAAGTTCTATTTAGTAGCCACAATGACGCCGGATTAAATATATTTCTTTAACTTTATATGAGATAGGAATTCAAATATTTTAGTGATGTTTGCAATATAAGTTATTTTTAATAAATCAAGAGCTTTATTATTCCGAAAGATATTGGTTCTTGCTGAGTTGAAAAAGGGGCATTCATCTAGTAGATGTGTTATGGTTAAGGACGAAGAGTTACAATATGGACAGGTTGAAATTCGGTTTCCATTTAATAAATGTAAATGCGTTAATGACGTATGACCAAGACGAAGGCGAACAAAGGCTTTTATATCTTGGCAAACGCCTGATGGTGGATAAGCAGGTTTTTCCCCTCTAGCTGGCACATGGCGTAGTGGTGTTGCACATTCTTCCAAGCATTAACTTCTATGTCTTTTTATTTTGAAGCTATTAAAGGGATTATGTCGTTTCTTCCGATGTAGTCGAAAACAATCAATAGCTGTTTTGCCGCCAATTTTTGTGCTTGTGTTCTCAATTAGTATGTTTATAATTTGCGCAATGAGGTAGAATTTGTTGGATGCATTTAGGAGAGCTGAGATTGTAGACTTGCTATCAGTACATATTAATGCTTTTAGTTAGAATTTTGTACTAAGGATAGCGCATTATAGATGACTGCCGCCTCTGCGGTGTATACTGAGCAGTAAGTGGGCAGTTGTTCAGCTTTTAACGTATTTCCAACGTTATCAACGATAGCAAAAGACGTGTAGAAGTTAGCATTCGAAGCGTCAGTAAAAATGAGTTTCCAATCTACGTAGTGCTGCACAATGAGTTTTTTAAACAAACTATGATATACCCTGGAATTAGTCTTCTTTTTTTGATGTTTTTGAAGATATAGCTCGAAGGAAGTTTCTTTGAGTAGCCATGATGGGGCAAATGAAATAGATTTTTCCTCCGGTGTAGTTGTAATACCTGGGTCTTTAGCGAATTTAATGCTTTTAGAAATAGTGGAAGAAGTATTGGTGTTTGTATCATCGGTCCATTTGGCTTTTACTATACCATATAAGAGCTTGTTTTTGCATAATAGTAATTTTGAAATAAGCTTTTTCGAAGTATGTACAACTCTTTCCTCGATGGATGGGAGTCTGACTTCCACTAATGTGAACTTTATTGGTGATGTTGGGAATGCCCCAATACTTCTTCTAGCAGCTACATGATATGTTGCAAAGATTTGCTTTATGTTGCTTTTGGCACAATTGCCGTAGATAGGGAGATCATAATCAATCTTAGATAAAATCGAAGCTCTTTTATTATTGATGAGAGAAGAAATGTGAATTATATAGTGTTTTGATAATAGATACTTAATTACATTAAGACTAGAACCCAGCTGCTAACGAAGATTTGTATAATGTTCCTTAAACGTAAGTTTCTTATCGAATATTAAACCTAGGAATTTAAGACTAGTAGTATTTACAATATTTACATTATTATAGCTTAGATTGAAGTTATTGCATTTGTGTTTTCTACAGATATGGAATAACTTGCATTTGTTTATAGAAATATTCGAACCTGAACAATTGGACTAATTTGAAATATCAGTAAGAATTTTTAAGAAGGTATTTTTTACAGTATGTAGATTTTTTTGTTTGGAGAAGATCAGTACATCATCAGCATAAATAATATGCGAAATGAGTTTATATTTAGAGATTATCGTACTGATTTCGTTAAATGCGATTACAAATAGTATGACAGACAATAGCGATTCTTATGGTATTGCGTTGTACGTATTGTACGTGTTCGAAAAAGTGTTATTGATTTTAGTCATGAATTTCCGATTGATTAGGAAATATTTAATAGAGTTAAAATTTTTTTCACCAATCTGCCACTTCTCAAGCTATCGTAGAATAACATGAAAACCAACTCTGTCGAAAGCTTTTTCGAAATCCGAACTGAGAGTGGATAATGTGGTTTCTTTTCGATTAAGTAGTTTTGGCAAAATCATCTAAATAGAATTAAGCATCAATAGTGCCTTGCTCTGCCTTAAATGCCACTTGGTTTCGACTGAGAAGATTTTTATTTAATGTGAACCACGAGATACATACCATGCAACAGAGGAGTGATATTCGCCTGTAACCGAGAACATCTATAGACACTACATTGGATTTCGGAATGACTACTATCACCACGTTTTTCCAGCTTTGAGGGTAGACACTTTGACCTAAAATATTATTGTACAATTTAAAATTCTATCTCTGAGACTTGAAGGACAGTTTTTTTAGCATGGGATATGAAATTCTGTCTGCACCGGGGATCTTACCTGACATTGAAGCTAAGGTAAAATCGAATTCAGTTACGGTAATGTCAGATTCGATGATATATGGGGGTGAATAATCTTTGCTGAGGCGAAACGATTAGATATGTCTTTTGAGTCGAAAATTGGACCATTTGGAGTGTTTATCCATTTAAGATTAACTTGCGTATAGGATCCTGAAGCATATTTATGTCCGCCCATAATTTTTTGGGATTTGTTAACGGAGTGATATGAATATATTTGAAAAGGGGTAGTTCCGACCAGATTTTATCTATTTTTGCTCATTCCACATACTACTGATATTACACATACTCAAAAAAATTTTCCCTCGAATATTGAGAAAGGTCAAGTGGATGTCCGAATATCTTGGTTATAGTTATATAGGTGGGGGGTTGTGTTGGAGGGGTCAAGTTCTCGCTCAATTGTCTATTTTAAGCGCAAAGACATTGTTATGAATAAAATATGTTCTGCAATTTTCATTGAGACTTGACTCAAATATTGGCGCATATATCCAACATAAAGTGACCTAGAAGTTCTAAAATCTTTATATTAGGTATATGAGGGCTTAGGAAAGTATAGACCCGATTTAACCCATGACACAAAGAAATACTGATATTAGAAAAGGATTCTGTGTGAATTTCAATTTCACATCTCACACATTGAATGATATTTTCGGTGACTATTGATATCGGGTTCACATATTCGGTACCTAGGAGCTTGAACAGTTTTGGTTGGATTTAGACAATTATTGGTTAAAAGGTGGCTTACTTTAAGGGAATTATTACGGCAAAATTTTATTCCGTTATATTAATTAAATCTTTATTTGTGTACTGGAAAGTGAAGTAATCATATGGAATTTTAAATTGTGTTATATGGGAAATAGGCGCGGTTGTGGTCCGATTTCGCTAATTTTCACAGAGTGATACAGGAAAATGAAAATAATGTTACATTCCAAATTTGGCGGAATCTGTCTGTCGGATCCCGAGATATGGATTTCACCAGAAAGTGAGCGGTGCCACGCCCATTGTCCAATTTTCACACCGGCTCCGATAGAGCCAACTTATACCATCTAAATACCACCCGTATAGAATAATTAAGCAGGATTTCAATATTTAATTAAAAAAATAAATAAAGCAATACTCATTTTATGCAACCGACCAACATTTTTCAACCCGATTTTTTTAAAGGGGGAAAAGACGGGGAAAATGTTTACGCTTATGTGTTAAGTAGAAACCCTGTAGTTTACTAAGAAAAATAATTCATAGCTCGACCTCGCGCGACACTATAACAAAAACACTAATTTCTAAAAAATCAAACAAAAAAATTTAGTTATTTAGTGATTCATTGTTTTCCCGAAAAAAACATAATAATACATAAACTAAATTAATTTTTATATCGTTAGTATTAAGTACATACTATGTTGTTCTGAATCCATAAAAAATATTTTCGAGAATTCCATTCATGCGAGAGTTTCGCGAATAAGTGCTTTCTGAACGAAGTCTAGGTTCCGACTACTTGTGTGGCAATATAGCAGCCTGAAGGTCATTCATTTAATCAGTTTATTGTAGGACGGTTAATTAGGTACCAAATGAAAACAATTTTGAGTACCATCGCTGAAGTTTGAAATTTTCAATTTGGTCCGGTTTTTGAGGGTAAATGCTCCTATTTGCGTCGTTTAAAATTGTCAAGTTTTCCTCTAATAAAAGGTTTTACCTCTTTATTTAGTACAAGAGGCCTCCAGGCGTTGAAATCACCAAGTTTAAGTACGGGTGTTTGGATAGGTCCGATTATATAGCGTAGTACTTTGATATTGAAGTTTTGGTGTGGTGGAATGTAAATTGTTACGATGGTTAATTTAAGTCCAATATTTCTATTGCTATTGTAGCAATATTAAAACATGTAGCGAGAAGTTTGTGTGGGAAATCTTTTTTTTATTAAATTAGCAACACCTTGTTTGTTAGTATGATTTTGTGTTAAGTTGGGGAAATAGGCAGCGTATTGTTTGGATGCAGTAGCTGCAGAATTAAATGAAAGGTGTGTTTATTGTAGTGTTCTTGCATTCTAGGTCAGTGTAATTGTTATAAAACCCTTTATTAGTAATATGGGTGTTGAGAAAAAGGAGTAAAGGAATAATGAGAGTTATTGATCTTCATGGTCACATGTGGTAATTATATGAGGTGAGATATATTCAGAATAAGTAGGTGGAGAAAGATTGGAATTGTCTGTAGAGAGAGAGAAAGTTTGGATGTTAAGAGAATCTGTTGTGGATGTTTTAGGAATGGGTATGCTTATTCTGGTTGGGTTTGTTTTTGTTTGGGGAAGCATTAGGTTAGGAAGGCTTTTTGTTGTTTCTTTTATAGTTACATTTAGTGAGTTTAGATGGTTATCAATTACGAAATTGCTTCTGTTTTCTTTTATGGTTTGCTTTTGTTGTGAAAGAGGATAAGCTGTTGGGGAGTTTAGTACAGTTTCTGTGGAGAGTAGTTGGGAAGGAGATGACGAGTGGTGAGAAACCACGTTAGTTATTTGCTTGTTTGAATTTTCTTTTGTAATCGAAGCGATAGAAGTGTTTTCGGAGGTCGGGGGTAATTGTTGTTTGTGTAGCCTTAGTGCTACTCGCATTGATCATTTGTTTTCTGTTTTTATTTTTAGCAAGGCGATTGGGGATGGGGAGGGAAATTGCACATATCGCAGGCTTGTTGCAACTTTTCGTTGTGTAGCCTAGAAGCAAGCAACTTTTACACCTCATGGGGTTAGGGAAATATGCTCTAATCCTCATTGAGCGCCATGAGACTTCGATTTTTTCTGGAAGTTTGTAGAGGTCAAATGAAAGAAATACCACTCTACTAGGTATTTGTTTGCCTTCTATATTTTTAGTGAATCTATAGACGGAAGTAACTCCCTGATCTTTTAAATTGTCAACAATTTCTTCTTCTGCAATGTCGTTTAGAAATGGAGCGTGGATTGTACCTTTAGAGCAATTCAAATTGTCGTATGACTTAACTTTAATACCGCAAATTTCATTTAAATTCTTTGTTGTTAGAAATTTTTCAGCGATCTTCCGATTTTTAATGAGTAAGAGTAGATTTCCATCACGTAACTCGGTGATAGATAAAATTTCCTTTCTTATTGATTCTAAGCTTTATGCACAGCGAAACAAGAGTATTTGGAAGGTGTTTTGTTCTTTCGAATCTGCTGCAGAGATAAGAACAAACTTTGGGGAATATTTTTTAATTTGAGGCAGTTCTGGAAAATTGTCAAGTGGTTTGTATGTAAGTTTCTTTTTCTTTTGGGGTTGGGGCTAGAGGCAAGCAAAGCAAACCTATTTTCCCCGAGGTTAGGCGGCACTGGGGCCATAATAAATCAAATATTCACTAATATGCAGCTGAACGATTTTCTACTCGGCTTGCAACCCTGCTCTCTGAGAGCACTCGTCAACAACTCGGTATAAGGGAACTGTGGGACGGCATTGGTTTTCGGAAAGTGCAAAATAACAGCTGGTACGACGAGGAGTGCCGTGTCGCAGCGGAGAGAAAACAGGCTGCCTACCTCGCAACGTTACGATCGACCACAACACGTGTGGGTTGGGATAGATACCGAGAGTTGAAGAGGGAAGCGAGACGCACTTGTAGACAGAAAAAGAAAGAGGCCGAAATGCGTGAGTACGAAGAGCTTGATAAGCTGGCCGACAGGGTTAATGCCGAAAAATTCTACGAAAAGATGCGGCGACTTACAGAAGGTTTCAAAACCGAGCATACTCTTGTAGAACCCCCAAGGTGATCTAGTCACCGATGCCCAGAGCATACTTAAATTATGGAGGGAGCACTTCTCCAGCCTGCTGAATGGCAGTGAACATACAACGCCAGGAGAAGGCGAAACCGATTCCACAATCGATGACGATGGAGCAGACGTTCCATTCCCCGACCATGAAGAGGTTCGAATAGCAATTGCCCGCCTGAAGAACAAAAAAGCGGCAGGGGCCGATGGATTGTCGGCCGAGCTATTCAAACACGGCGGCGAAGAACTGAAAAGGAGCATGCATCAGCTCCTTTGCAAAATATGGTCGGACGAAAGCGTGCCCAACGATTGGAATTTAAGTGTGCTATGCCCAATCCTTAAAAAAGGAGACCCCACAATCTGCGCCAACTACCGTGGGATAAGCCTCCTCAACATCGCGTACAAGGTTCTGTCAAGCGTATTGTTTGAAAGATTAAAGCCCACCGTCAACAAACTTATTGGACCTTATCAGTGTGACTTTAGACCTGGCAAATCCACAATTGACCAGATATTCACTATGCGCCAAATCTTGGAAAAGACCCGTGAAAAGAGAATCGACTCACACCGCGCCGTTAGTTCTGCTTTCTCCAGATTGAACAAGGAAGCAACGCAAATGGGTGTGGCAGTGAACGAGGGCAAGACGAAATATCTCCTGTCATCAAACAAACAGTCGTCGCACTCGCGACTTGGCTCTCGCGTCACTGTTGACAGCCATAACTTTAAAGTTGTAGATAATTTCGTCTACCTTGGAACCAGCGTAAACACCACCAACAATGTCAGCCTGGAAACCCAACGCAGGATTACTCTTACCAACAGGTGCTACTTTGGACTGAGTAGGCAATTGAAAAGTAAAGTTTCCTCTCTTGACGAACAAAGGCCAAACTCTATAAGTCGCTCATAATTCCTGTCCTGCTATATGGTGCAGAGGCTTAGACGATGACAACAACCGATGAGTCGACGCTACGTGTTGCGAAAGATTTTTGGTCCTTTGCGCGTTGGCCACGGCGAATATCGCATTCGATGGAACGATGAGCTGTACGAGATATACGACGACATTGACATAGTTCAGCGCATTAAAAGACAGCGGCTACGCTGGCTAGGTCATGATGTCCGGATGGATGAAAACACTCTAGCTCTGAAAGTATTCGACGCAGTACCCGCCGCGGGAAGCATAGGAAGAGGAAGACCTCCACTCCGTTGGAAGGACCAAGTGGAGAAGGACCTGGCTTCGCTTGGAATATCCAATTGGCGCCACGTAGTGAAGAGAAGAAACGACTGGCGCGCTGTTATTGACTCGGCTATAATCGCGTAAGCGGTGTCTACGCTAGTAAAGAAGAAGAAGAAAAAGAACCGTACGATCAAAGTAAAACGAAAGTACGTGCACTTATATGCAAGGAGGAATATGAGAATAAAGCGTAAAGCGCGAAAAAAACCGCGATTAGGAAAACACGTCCGCTCAATGAGAGAGATAGTCGACGACTGAAATATTAAATAAAATGAAGGTTTCTTTATAATTTTTATTTCTGAATTGCGGCTATAGGTATTAATAACTGAGGTTATGTGCAGCTTTATTTCATATCATTAGAAATTCTTACATAATTGTAAGCCTTTCTCCTTTCCTTTCTTTTTAAGCTCTAGTTGGTTTACGATTAACCTGATTAATCGGATAGAGCATTATTCGAATAATAATATTCTGTTTGCAGTATCCGGATAGCCATAAGACGTCGACTATTCGATTAACCGCTGATTTTTGACTATCCGGTTAATCGTTGGTTGTCGACTATTCGAATAGTAAGCATTCTACTTCTACAATTTCTTTTCTACGCATATAATTTTATAGAAACCATGCAGTGTATACGCGCACAACGACATTTTCACAAATGTGAATGGGTTATAAACCGGATTATCGAATTATCAGTTTTCATTTTCCAAGCTATAACTGGTGTGTGAACACTTTTTCCTCATACATACGAATGTGTATAATATTATATATTATATACACAAATAAGCTATTTTAATATTGCAAAATGTATGTCACAACAAGGTGACTGAAGTACTTTCTTATAATACTCCTTTAAAAAGTTAGCCTTACCACTGTCGAGCCAGTACTCTGCGTGACTAGAAGTACCTAAGTATTTTATTACGTAATATTGTTATTCAATATTACTTAGTTGTTTAATAAATTTAAATAATAAAATATCCATATGTACGGAAAGATTATTTATACTCATTTTAATTTAAAATATAATTCATAGACACTTGTTTTTATTAAAAAGAAGAATTGTAGCGGTAAAGAGAAATTACAGCAAATTGCTCATATTTGCTTATTATCATGTGGCTGGGCTCCATTTCCTCAAAATTGTTAGCACATAAATAATGTTCACAACGAGTGTAAAAAGTAATTTTTAAAATATAGATTTCTTACTTATAAAACCTGCAAAAAGTGTAAATTGTGAATTTGTTTAAATGTTTACTGTTTAATTAAATTAATTTGAAGTGAAATATATGCATGTTGAAATTTTTGAATTTTAAAGTCGAATATCTCGTAAATTAAGCGCTTGCGGTTCCTATAACCTCCAACGGCGCCAAAGAAGTTGGAATTGTACCGATTTTCCGCTTATCCGAGCAATAGCCCTACTTTTAACGCATCCAACAACTAATTAAAGCGTAAAAATAGTTTAATTTAATACCTAATTTTAACAATATTTTAAAGATTTTATGTACTTACGAATTTGAAGCCGTGAATTAATCTTACAATAGTAAAAGATTGTAAATATTTTATTTTTAGCTCTGCACATAAAGCGTGCATATTTATCAAAACACTAAACATAAAACCCCCTATTCTATATTATGCACTACTACTTATACTTAAGTGAAACTAAGTATGTACATACATAGCTTGCTGCACGCTGGCTACTACTGTGCTAATGTCGAAGATTTAAGTACAGTATGATTATCTTCGTCATATTGATATGAATAGGGTCGGGTTTACATACATGTACAATTGATAATCGAGCCATGAGAGAGCAAAATTAGTATTAACTCCCCCTACTATATCTCCTGATGTGATCTTGTTTCTTTCCTCCTGATTAGATGAGTTTTACTGCTTTTCATTTAAGTATATTGTATTTCAAATAGGATGTTCCTTATATGGAATTACAGATGTATGTAGTTTTTCTATATTGTCAAATTATACTCGAAATTATTTTAAAGTATTTCCAGAATTTTGTTTTTTGACTTCGTTGAGTTTGTATATAATTTTTTATTTCTTCCCTTCCATTATGTTATATTTTATCTTTGATTTTAATAGTATTATTAAATTGTATAAATATGTTCCTTACTGTTGTTGGTTCATTATTTTCTTCGATAGTTTTACAATGAACTTCTAAATTGTTACCAAAGGGTATTGTAAAATTGCTTTACATATCGTTTTTACAAATATATTTAGTCATATAATTTTAACACCTTAATACAAGAGTATATTATATTTATTATTATACCAGATACATAGGTTGCTATATATATTTCCGGACTAGGCAACACTAAGTGTTTTTTGACATTTCCATTGGAAAGTTTGACATTTTTTAGCATAACATCACTCAGAACGTTTTGTCATTTAATCGTGAATTGTTTTATTTACAGGGAATTAAAAAAATCATCTCGGCCAAAAAATGGAATTAACTCGTGAACATTTTCGTGCAATCATTTTTCACAACTTTCGACGTGGATTATCACGACAAGAGTGCATCGATGAACTAAAATCTTTGCATGGCTATGAAGTACCATCCTAAAGCACTGTGAAAAACTGTTACAACGAGTTCAATCGTGGCCGACGCTCGCTCAAAGACGAATTCCGTGAAGGTCGTCCAAAAACAGCCGTTGTGCCAGAAAACATCGATGCCGTACGTGAACTGATAATGCAAGACCGTCATATAGCATACCTTCAGATAGAGGCATGCCTATGCATTCCTCCTACCAGCATACATTCGATATTGCATGAACACCTGGCCTTATTAAAGGTTTATTCTAGTTGGATCCCGCACAATTTGGCAATCGCTCAAAAAAAGGCTCGTGTGGATTAGTGTAAAGAAATGCTGAAAAAATACGATCGCGGTGCTTCAAAAGACGTTTATAAGATCGTCACAGGGGACGAATCATGGATCTATGCGTATGAGCCCGAAACAAAACAGCAATCGACCGTGTGGGTCTTCCAAGACGAGCCAAGTCCAACAAAAAAAAACCATTTTCGTTGATAAATATGCCTATTTTCATTATTAGGTCAGAAATATACATAGCAGCCCTCGTACTATGACCGAAAGGGGGGGTTATGTGATAAAATTGTTACATAGAATGTTTCACACTTTTCTTGGAATACAGGTTATGTATAAATTACATCTGCTGCTATCTGCAAATAAATATCTCTGAATTTTAGCACGTCACTAATTGATAAAGGTAACACATATTGCACTTCTTTTATGGTACTTAATAGCTGCGGAGGGAAAATTTTTATTTTTTAAAATGTTGATGGTGGTAGTCAGATCTAGTAGTCCTTCTTGTACCGTTTATTTTGTCAAATATTTATAGTTGAATTCTATTAAACAAATTTCAAAATTCGGTTTTTTTGAATCTACATATGTCCGGTCTTATTTGATATTACTTGTATTGCAATTATTTGTTCTTTCATTTCTATTAAGTCAAGGGAATATCAGATATGAGTTGTCTTTGAATAGCTCGGTTCACAATCCACCTGCCGTTGTTTTGGAGCTTCTTCATGGTCAAGCAATAAAACGTCTTTTATATCGTCATCTATTGGGGAATCGGGTTCGCCTTCTCCTGGCTTTATATTTTCACTGCCATTCAGCAGGCTGTAGAAGTGTTCTCTCCATAATTTTAGTATGCTCTGGGCATCGGACACTTTTTCACCTCTGAAGGTTCTACAAGAGTATGCTCCGGTCTTGAAACTTTCTGTTTGCCGCCGCATTTCTTCGTAGAATTTTCGAGTTTCATATTCATGCATTTCGGCCTCTTTCTTTTTCGGTCTGCAAATGTGTCACGCTTCACTCTTCAACTCTTGGTATCTATCCCATGCTGCACGTGTTGTGGTCGATTGTAACGTTGCGAAGTAGGAAGTTCTTTCGCATTTTCCGAAAGCCAATTGTTTCAGTTGCAGCTGTACGTAAGGAGTTTGAAATGCCGTCCCACAGTTCCCTTGTGCCGAGTTGTTGACGAGAGCTCCCAGAGAGAAAGAGTACAGGTCGAGTAGAAAATCGTTCGGCTCTGTGTTGTGATTGCAGCTTCTCAACGTCGAACCTTCCCCGTGTTTGTTGGCGTGCGTTTTTTTGATGCACAGAGGAGGATGCGAATCTTGACCGCAACAAGATATCATCCGAATCATTGTTAAGACCTCTGATCGCATGTACATTCAAAACGCTGGAGAAGAGTTTCCGTATATCACAACACGATCGATCTGTCTGATGAACAGCCAGGTAGCTTGATGAATTTTCTTATGCTGGAATCTAGTACTACAGATAACCATATTTCAGGCCACGGCGAATTCGGTGATGTTTCATCGTGAAGGCTGAATTTACTAACCGTTGTGACAAACATACCGTTTTTGCCCATTATAATGTTAAAGTCGCCAAGCACGATTGTGATATCGCGGCGGGGGCAGCTCTCATAGGTGCGCCTCAAACGCATGTGACCAGAAGACATCTCTGGTCACATCGTCCTTCTCTTCCGTGTGGGCTTGGGCGAGATCAGCGACATGTTGAAGAACTTCGCTTTGATGCGGATTTTGGCTAGACGTTCATCCTTCAGGGTGAATGACAGTACTCGGCGACGGAGTCTTTCTCCCACACAAATCTCACACCAGATTTGCGCTCCTTTATATGACCACTGTAGTAAATGCCACAAGGTCCTTCTCGCCTAAGCCCTTCGCATTTCTTGAACGGCGGGGATATTAACCTTTATTTTTACGAGGACATCAACCAGATGGCACCTTCCTAATTAAGGGATCGTACATTCCACGTGAATGCCCTCAAATCGTAGCCCTTATTTCGTTTGCCATGGTCGTCAACAAAAGGGGGGTCTCTCATCCAAGGCTTATAGTTCTTTTTCATTGGGTGCGTTTTTTACGTGGCGGGTCCAAAACCCAGCGACAAATCTACGGATTTAATGTTTCGCCTTCTCACTTTAGCTCGCTTTCAAATGGATGTTCTTAGGTTACCCAGAGGATACTTAGTCAAAGACCGGAAGTCGTGAGCTGCTTGAGCCATTGAATGGCGATCAGAGAACTTTCTTCACTTGCGAGAACTTCTACACATGACTCCATCCTTCTTGAAATATAATATAAATCAGATACATAAAAACGAATCGCAAAATATGTTGCTAAGCGCATAACTCAACAACGCCTGGACTAATTTTGCCATCTCTTTTTTTTAAATGTTCGTTGAGGTTCAAGGATGGTTTTTACAGCAAGAAAAATTCGAATAATTGCCGGTGTTTTAATCACTGCCCGCTTCACTTACCACTTGTTCGATTTACTAATTTTAAAATAAAAAAATCTCCGGATTCACCAGTTGTTGGTATATTTTGTCTTAACAATATATGTATTCTATTGTGGGTTTTCTTTTTGTTAACAAATATAAATTCACTTAATATAAATTAATGTCAATTTAAAATAAACTTCAATAGTTGGAGATTAAACGCTGCGTAACAGTGGCGAAAAAGCGACGTTGATTCAAAAGCGGTCGAATCTGAACTGGCGTGTGTATGGGCTGACCCTTTTTATGTGTAGTGGTGTGGTGTGTGTTTGCGTGTGTGGATCCTGGGCTCTTGCGTGTGGATGATGTTGATGTGGAGTGTGGTGATGTCGAGGTGAGTGTGGTGTGCTAATGATGAGTGTAGGTGTGGTGTGGGGAAGCCTAGAATTTGTTGAAGTTGCTTTAGTGTGGCTATGACGCTGCTGAGGCCTGAGATGCGGCTCGGACGCAATCGTTGTTGCTGGCGTGGTGTTGACGCCCCATTATGTGGCCGCCGGGCACGGGATGATGATGGCCCTATTGTTCGAAAGGACCGTGCATTCCGTCTTAATGGCGGTCGTCGTACTTCGCCGTGGTGGCGGCCGGCGGGATGTTGACTAGTGTCGTTCTGAGTGTTTCGGTGCAACATGGTGTGAAGCGTCCGCATTAAAATCTGGCACAGGTTGCCCGAGGTACACTCGTGGGTTTGGTGGATAGGCGTACGACCAGCTGACGTGGCAATCGCTTAAAGATGACGCATTGTAGCAGCCGGTGGGGTCGACGACATAGAGGGCATTGAAGGCGTTGTGGGTCTGCTACTGGCGCGGGTATTGACGGCAATGCTACCGTTCCACTCCGAGGCGCCGTTGGTGTGGTTGTTCGGGGCGCTGCAACTGGGGCAGCCGCTTGGCCTGGCACATTGACAGCCGAACAAATGGTTGTTGTCGGGGCTGTTGGTATGTCTGCATCCATATCGATCTGTATGAAGGGGTTTTATTTAAATTAGAATTTGGTTTTATATAGGGCATATGAGCATGGATGCCACGTTATGCGGCATGAGTGGGTGGTGTGGTTTCGGGTGTTGTTTATATATATATATATATATATATATATATATATAGATATATATATAATATTATTTAATATTTTTTTTTATATTCGGTTTATTTGAGCGGTTTATCGGTTTCCGTTTCGCGGTTATCGGCGATCGGTAAGAAGCATATTTTGACGAGCGGTCTTGTTAGCTTTCCGGAGCCTGGGTAAAGCTTCTCTATGCGGTCCAGCCGCCATTCGGTAAGTGGCAGGCAATCGTCATGAATCAGGACACAATCTCCAACTTTTGTACATTTTTTGTACTATTCCATCGATACCTCTTGTGGAGGTCCTTTATATAGTCTTCTTTCCATCGGCTACTGAAATTATAATGAAGAATTTTAATTCTTTCCCATCTATTTAATAAGGATAGCGACTCCACGCCTGGCTCAGATGTGGCCAGAAGGGGTGCTCCTTTCTGAAAATGTAATGGGGTTAGGGCTGTGAAGTCGAAGGGATCTTGTGATAGTGCCGCGAGCGGCCGTGAGTTGAGAACGGCTTCAATTTAAGCTAATAATGTCGTGAATTTTTCATATTTGAATTTATAGCTGGCGGCTAGCTTCTTGAAATGAGATTTGAAGCTCTTTACAGCTGATTCCCATAAACGACCAATTGATAACTTGTGGCTCGTACTTTTGTACGATTACAAGGGACACTTGTTTTAAGAGATCCACAAACTGGTTTTCTGTGGCTCGTTGGGCTCCTATGAATGGGTTGCCATTATCGCTCATGACTTTGGATGGAAAGCCACGTCGAGCGACGAAGCGAGCAAATGCCGCGAGAAAAGCCTCCGTCGTCAGATTAGTACACAGCTCAAGGTGTACTGCCTTTGTCGTGAAACTTAAAAAGACAGCCACATAGCCTTTCATGAGAGTGGGAGATTTTAGCATGGACGCCTTTATTCGAAAAGGCCCAGCAAAATCGACACCTGTGGTCGTGAAAGGCAGAGCGAAATTGCAGCGTTCAGATGGAAGTGCTGCCATAATTTGCGTTCGCATATTTTACTTATGCATAGTGCAGATCTTGCACATGAAAATGCATGTTCTGATATGTCGCATGAGGCGCTTTTCGGCGTGCAACATTAATATGCGGATGCAATTCAGGAATAATGTGGCAAAGGACTTCTCAGGTGTTATGATAGGGTGGAGTTTTTTGTAAGTCAGGATAAGCGTAACCTTTGTTTTTTGCAAGTCCTGGTGCATCAATGTATCGCAATGGGGGTAAGTTACTCCTTTAACTTTGAGTTTAAGTTGTTCTATGGACCTTAGTTATATGCAACTACTCTGAGGGCTCGAGGGAACGATGAAAATCGTTCAAGGATTTCAATATCATTCACTATTATATGATAGGTGTAGATTTTGCGACTTTCTGGGGCGATTATGTTGCGCATCGCCGGTCGTGGCCAAGAATCTGTGGATTCGGTTAACCATCGGGGGCCATTCCACCAGAGCGTAGTGGTGACAAGATCCAGGGGTTTGCACCCTCTTGTACCTAGATCAGCAGGATTGTCGTCACTGGCTACATGCCGCCATGTGGCTGCTCCTACTAGGTCAGGTATTTGAGAGGCTCGATTAGAAGTATATGTTTTCCACGAGTATGGTGGCTTTTCTAACCAGGCTAGAACGATTTCGGAATTGGAGCATAGATATACTTTGCATTTTGCCATGTTCAAGTGGGTCTGCACCATGGAGACTAGCTTTGCTAGTAGCAGAGCGCCACAGAGTTCAAGTCGTGAAAGACTTATCGTTTTTGAAGTGCGAATTTTGCTTTTGCCGATAGTGGGTGGCTTTGCTAGTAGTAGAGCGCCACAGAGTTCAAGTCGTGAAAGACTTATCGTTTTTGAAGTGCGAATTTTGCTTTTGCCGATAGTGGGGGCTTGTGGTTGCGGTGTCGCTTTGTGTGCGCACCAGAGAGCTGCAACGAGTGTGATAAAATCAGAACAAACAGTCGTGCCAAAAACACAATCAAATCAATTCAGTTCAGCATAGTTAATCAATTCGTGTATCTGCCACCGTCAACTGACCTGATGCAACACGAACAATTTGTTTTCGGCAATCACGATCGTGTAAACGTTCGGTTTCAATCGTATCATGTGAGTCAGAATTGATGTGAAACTTTGGGTAAATTATAAGTAGATCTACGAGTAAATCTTTGGGTAAATTTATAAGTATAGCAAACAATAACAATTTTCTGCTGGACTGATTGGAATCATGTGTGGCAAGAAATGTATCAGCTTTGAATGTGTGCGCATGTTACAAATTTTCGGTGCGTAAATAATGGAAATTCCATCGAGTACGTACATACATGTATACATACATTTCTTGTATGTATGTACTTGATAGAATTTCCATTATACATATTACATATAAAAGATACTAAATCTTTAGGCGTTGTCAGGATTCTGATTTATTATTTAAAGATTGTATCTCGTACAATATTATTTATTACTACATAGTTCAATTATATTAAATATATTCGTTTTGAAGGTAAAATAAAATAAAAATTAAATCATTATTCACGAACGATGTTGACGCGACGACGTATCTACTCCGACTTCTTTTCTCGGGTTATTGGTGCGCTCGTTCTTTTGTGTTGCAGGGATGTAATTATGCGGTTGACCTTACAGTCGGCCAATCCTGATTACAGGAGTCGACCTCGACTCCGACATCATTATCAAACCCACCGAAATTCGGCAAATTACACCATGGCTTCAACTTATGAGATGCATAGATTGATGTATAATGTCGTTGTTTGCGTTTTGACCCTGGTATATCTTCAACGAGATACCTTTCGTGGCCAATCACCTTGGTTACCATGAACGGACCTTTGTACAGTGGCTCCAATTTTCGAGAACCACCAGTACTAACAGGCTCATTTTCGGTTAGAACCAAACCACCAACGTTATATTGTGTAGGTTTTCGATGTTTTTCGTTAAAACGCTGTTTAGCTTTTTCTCGCAGCTGATTAATACCACTTACTGCTTCAGTTTGAATTTCATTCATCTCGTCATTACTTGTAACATCATCTTCATGTAAAGCTAATATTAATTTATTCTGAAGAATATCTCGAGGCTTGTAATTGAATAAAAGTTCTTGTGGAGTTCGCTGAGTTGTTTTGTTCTTGTAGTGTTTAGTGCCCACTGTATACCTCTAAGTTGATCATCCCAGGTTTTGTCGTCTTCCGTCGACGGAAGTAACATACCCAGTAGAGTTCGGTTGGTACGCTCTGCATGTCCGTTTGCGCGCGGAGTTCAAACAGCATTCAAAATCTGTTTAATATCATTACCGTTGCAATATTGTCTAAAATCCTGAGAAGTGAACGCTGTTCCACGATCGGTTACTATTTGTGTTCGCACTCCGAAATAGCTGCTTACTTCGTTAAGTAATGTCAATACATGTCGTGTCACTGTACTTCTAACAGCTCGCAATACTGTAAATTTCGTGAATGAATCAACGAGGACTATTACGTGTTCGTTCTGCTTCTTGCTACGAGGAAAAGGTCCTAGATGATCGATATGTACCGTCTTGAATGGTACAGGTTCTATCTCGTCATAATGATACGCTCCTTCTATTTTGCCACCCCGCTGTTTATTATATGCGCATTCAATGCACGATTTCAAAAATTTCTTTACAAAATTACGCATTCGAGGAAACCAAAAATATTTATTTAATTCTTCTAAAGGGTTTTCTGTACTAAGATGTTCAACTTTCTCGTGCACGCTCTGTAAAATTTTGTATCGCATTGATTTTGGTACTACCTATAGCTTATTACTTTTCTGTTTTCGATAAAGTCTTCCGTTTTCAATTTTGTATTCATCATTAGTAATTTTATCACCGCTGGCAAGTTTTTCTACAATATCTCGAATATCTTTGTCTTGATGCTGCATACTGTATATCCAGTCACCTACGTCTAAAGTTGTTTTCTCAATTTTCAGAGACGCTGTATCGATTTCTTCACCTTTTTCATATGGCATTCTGCTGAGAAAATCGACATGCTCCATTCTTCTACCTGGTCGGTGCTCCAATTTTACAAGAAAGTCTTGAATACGTAGCCACCAACGTGCAATCCGTGGTATCAACTCACGTTTGTGCATTGCTGCAGTAACCGCGCTACAGTCAGTCACAACTACGATCTCTTTCCTTTGCACATAATACCTAAAACGCTCTGGGCTGCTCACCACCGGCAGTACCTTCAGCTCATAGCTATGAAAGTTTCGCTCGCTGTCTGTCGTAGATCTGCTGTAATATGCAACTGGTTTCCATCTCGTTGTAAAAGTACACCCGCAATACCAACAGAGCTAGCATCAGTATGAATCTGATGATCTGCCTCGACACGATTTCCTGTCATCAATGCCTTCGATGTTAACGCTGTTTTCAATGCTAAAAATGCTTCTTCTTGTTTTTCTGCACATTGAAATTGTTGATTTTTACGCAGCAATAAACGTAACGGCTCACCTGTAATCGAGTAACCTGGTACAAAGCGTCGAAAATACCCGCTAAGACCAAGAAAACGTCTTACATCTGTTATAGATTTTGGAGAAGTAAAACAATTTATGGCAATTGTCTTCACAGTACCTGGGCTTATGCCACCTGAATGAAGTTTATGCCCTAAAAACTCGATCGTCTGCTTCATAAGCTCGCATTTTTTAATATTTAATGTCAAATTGACTTCGCGCAATGCCTTAAAAACACGTTGACGTTACTTCTACCTAGTAATATGTCGTCCATATAGTGGATCATGTCACCAGGTCGATATTTTGCATTAGCCGCTGGAATACCGCAGGCGCGTTTCTGAGGCCAAACGGCATTCTCTTAAACTCAAACAAACCTTCAGTTGTTATAAACGCTGTATACTTGCGACACCCTTCTTCTATTGGTACCTGATAGTACCCGCTGTTTAAATCTAGTACTGAAAAATATTTGTATCGCATGGCTTCGCTAAGCCTTTCTTCAATATTTGGTGTTGGATAAACTTCTTTTATCGTATGCTGATTAAGTCGCCTATAGTCGACTCAAAGGCGTTCACAGCCAGTTTTCTTTTTTACTAAAATAATTAGTCTTGCGTATTCGGATTTAGATGTGGCAATAATATCGCATGCCAAAAGTTCGCTAATCATTTCGGCAACTAAATGCTTCTTCGGCTCCGGCACCCTGTACGATTTTTGAGCTATTGGTACATTCGTTGTCATTTCGATTTTCATTTCCGTCCCGTTAGTCAAGCCAATGTCAGTAAGATTTTCCGCAAAAACGTCTGTGTTATCAGCTAACAATACTTGCAAGTCAGCTTTTACATTTAGGTCGTCAATACTGCTAATAATTTCGCTGAAATCAGTTTCTCGATGCTTAAGTTCTACCTTTGTAACCTGCGTAGAAAATACGAAGCTGTCGTTCTTTATTTCTACAACAACGTCTGCGTTTTTAAAAATATCTTGTCCCAAAAGCACGTCCATTGTTAATATATCATCATCAACAATAAACAAATTGACGATTAAAACTACATCATTAACAGCCATGTTCACGTTGATACTCTCAGTTGAAGTACGTTTTCCACCGCAAATGCCTATTATTTCTACAGCGCATGGATACTTCTTGGTATTTAAATTTGTTACAGCTGATCTTCTTATTATACTGCATTCACTACCAGTGTCTACGAAAGCTACTAACGCCTTACCGTTTACGCTGATTGGTTTTTCGAAAAACTTAGATGGTTGATGTATGTGTGTTTAATTCACAGCTACTGCTTTTTTACCACAATTTTCCGGTTCGCTACTTCCGTGGAATTTGTTACAATCTTTACCTCGGTTTTGGACAATTCCGCGCGATATGTCCACATTCTTTACAATTATAACACGTTATGCCTTTTGTTTCGATTGTATTCCGACGCATGTCTTTTGCACTGTCTTTATTTCGATCACTCGTATATTCATTTTTAAATTGCTTTGTCACAGTTAAGTTTTGAAGGTAACTTTCAATTGTTTCGCGCATATCTTTTAACGAA
The DNA here is from genome assembly GCA_027475135.1 of Bactrocera correcta. NCBI lineage: Eukaryota > Metazoa > Arthropoda > Insecta > Diptera > Tephritidae > Bactrocera > Bactrocera correcta. The sequence goes on along the minus strand of CM050322.1, from coordinate 36,079,242 downwards.
TTAAACTTCAATGCAGCTATTGCAGTCTGCAATTCACGGTGTTTCAATCCGTCGCGAATGTATTTTATAATTGAACTTTCACTCAGGCCATACCGTCGGCCTAATCCGCTCATTCTAAAACAATACTCTAAAATCTTTGCATTTTGCATACGCGTCGTACTTGCCATTTTATAATGTACTTGCGCTTCACTCAATTCACAACCGAATTCGCTTTTTAACGCTTTCGCCAAATCAGGCCAATTGGAATAAAATGCTGGTGCTGCGTCTAACCACATACGCGCAACACCTTTTAATTTTCCATACACGGCTAAGAGTAAACACTTTTCGTCCACTCTATTTACAAATTGTGTCACTGTTAGTGAGTTATCAGTAGTTGGGTCAAACTCAGGAATTGTCCCTGCAATTTCCTTTACACTGGCACTTCGGCCCACTGTTCGTATTGAATTCTGTGGTGTATTAACTAAACGTTCTTCATTTACATTTTCACGCACTGTATCATTATTTCTTTGCTGCATTTGACCAGCAAAACTTTGCATGGTCGTCATCATATTCTGCATCATTTCACGTAAATCATTTACATGACTTTGTAAATTAGATTCTGTTTCGATTTCGATTTCATCACTACCTAAGAAATCATTTAATCGCATTATCAATCCGGCTTTTGAACCCGATGTTAGTAAATTATTATTACGTAGTTGCTCCTTCAGTTCGTCAACTTTCAAAGATGCTAGGTACTTTTATTTTCATTTTGCGTTTTTTTTTTTTTGTATTAACTAGTATTATTATTGGATTTTACTTTGCTTTATTTTGCTTCATTCGTCATGCAAACAAAATTTTAGACAATAGCAACACACAATTGTCACTGTTTCTCTTCTTTTGTTTTTACACTTTCTGTATGTATCCGTTTCGCAATCTCTCGTCCATTCGTACGCGAGAATGTTATTCAAACGCAAACCGTCACAATGTTTTTTATTTATTTCTCTCTCTCTTTTCACCGAACGCTTGTCCGTTTGTACATGCGCAAATGCAAACCTTCGCTTTTCTAGCTTTTTTGCCTCGCCAACTGCTCGTCCATTCGTACGCTCAACAGGCAAATTACAACAACAATTATGTCTACGTTTTTAAATGCAAACCGCCGATTTCGTTTCTATGCTTCGCTAATCGCTCGTCCATTCGTACGCTCGATAGGCTAATCGCAACAACAATTCTGTTTGATTTTCAAACGCAAACCGTCACCAACATGATCGTTCTTGCCACACTTGGTCTGCTATGTTCAAACGCACGACCACTCGCATGTGCGACTGCTCAAATCGATCACAACAATAACACACACATGTGAGGCTATGAGAAGCATTCCACTTTTGAACTAATGCAAGGCATACACACATCAATTAGTTGGTTGATTGAGTTGGGCTAGAAATTGCCCTTGTCGCTACACACGACACAACTTTTCATACAATTTTGAGGCCAACTTCATTTTGAATATTCACTTCGTTGATTAAACATGAGTTCGGAAGTTGTTGCTTTACTTATTATAAATGAAGTTTTAGCGGAAGAAGAAGAACAGGAGCAAAAAAGCATTCGGAAAAAAAGAAAATGGTCTAAAATGTGGTTGCAAAATAAAAATGAATTTTCAAATAACAAGCTTTTGAAGACGTTGAGAGAAACCAAGTCAAAGGACTACAAGAACTATATGCGCATGAGCGATGAAGTGTTTTATGATCTTCTCTTGAAAGTGAAAGTTTTTATTGAAAAAAAAAGACACAATAATGCGGGAAGCAATTAGTGCAGAGAATCGTTTGGCAATAACTTTAAGATTTTTGGCTACCGGAAACTCATTTGAAGACCTAAAATTTTCAACCGCAATATCTGCACAAGCGATGGGTAAAATTGTAATTGAGACGTGCAAGGCTATCATAAAAGTTCTCGAAGACTCAATTAAGGTAGTATTAAAAGAATATCCGAGTTATACATTTTATTTAACACAAAATATATTTCTAGCTTCCTAAAACACCTGAGCAAGGGATGGCTGTAGCTGATCAATTTTATAAGAAGTTGATGTTTCCCAACTGTCTAGGCGCGCTCGATGGAAAGCACATAAATATTTCACGTCCTCCTAACTCCGGTTGATTCTATTTTAATTATAAAAAGACATTCAATATCGTCTTGTTGGCAATTGTTGGCAGCAACTCCAACTTTTTAATGGTAGATGAAGGTGCAAATGGACGAATTTCCGATGGAGGCGTTTTCGGAAATTCGAAATTTTTTAAAAAGTTGGAAAGTGGAAGTTTAAATTTACCGGAACCACAAGCAGTGCTCGCAGACGAAGATTCACTCCCTTTTGTGTTTGTGTCAGATGCGGCTTTCGTTTTGAGAAAAAATGTTTTAAAAACAATTGGTCACAACAATTTGACAGAGAATGAAATGCTGTTTAACAAAACTCTGAGCTCAACACGGGTTAAAGTTGAAAATGCCTTTGGTATTTTGGCATCGCGTTTCCGACTTCTTCAAACGATAATAAATTTATGTCCTGAAAAAGTTACTACAGTTGTTCTTGCCTGTTGCTACTTACACAACTACTTAAGGTGCCAGTCAAACTCGAATCGATTTGAATGTGAAAATATTCAGCTATCAGACATGAAACCAACGCTGACTAGAAATGCATCTAATGAGGCCAAAACAATAATGTTGAAATATTGTGAAGTTATCAAAAAACTGAAATCTCTTTAATTCCTTTTATTTACATTCATAACTAATACATAAAAAATGAAGTAAAAATAATAATTTAAACAAAAAATGAGAAAAATAAAATAAAATATGTGTACTCTATCTTAATATCTTTTATTTCATTGATATTGCGAGTCGTTAAAAAAATCAAGAACATTTGTGTATTGACTTTCGTTTTCATCCGAAAAGTGTAATTCTGGAGTTATTTCAATTGTTTGTGATGTTGCTTGTATGGCGAATGTGGTTTTGCTTGTATGGGCACAAAAGTAAAACGTTGCGAATGTGATGTTGCTTGGATGGGGCTTCCAGTGGGCACAGAAATAAAACGTGGCGAATGTAGTTTTGCTTGAATGGGCACAGAAGTAAAACGTTGTGATTGTGATGTTGCTTGTATGGGGCTTCCAGTGGGCAAAGAAGTAAAATGTGCCGAGCGTGATGTTGATTCATTTGGACTTACAGAAGATGTCGAGATATAAATTGGCGAGTCATTACTTAAGAAAGGTGGGCTGGTTCGTGATACATGCGGACTACTTAAATTTGGTGAGCTGGTAGGACTGTGCAGATAATTGAAACATAATTTTCCAAATCGGCCCAACAGCATCACTTCGTCTACTGCTTGCTTTGCAAAAAGTTGCTGCTCTGATTTCATTTGCCTGTACATGCAAGCCCATGCATTTTCATTAATTTCTGCTTCATCCATTTGTTTTTTGGATGTCTCTAAATGCTCGGTTGCTTTCTTTAAAAACTCCGTTCTTTCCGTAGCCACTTTTTTAAATTTCTTCACCGATTGCTGTGTAAAAAAACATAATATCATAAATAAAAACAATAAAACTTTTACATGTTTTTTCAACATACCAGGCGAACGGACGCTTCTTCCTCTTCCTCTGAACTGATGGATGTTACACCAGGCACAGGTATTTCCAGGTCTCGCAAAAAGTCGAGCTCTTCGAAATACCATAGAGGTGAAATGTATAAATCATCAGCTCCTGCACCAGATGTTTCACTCTGCAAAGTTTTTTTCAGCTCCCAGCGATAGCAGGTACGCATATTTGTCAGTTTTTTTTTTCATATCGTCTGTTGACGCATCGTTTTTTATTTTTTTAAATTCTATCAAAAGTTTCTGATAGCTCCTATGGCGTACATTTTTGTTTTTGTAACAGTCCAGTTTGCTATTCCATAACTCCGGCATGGTTTTGTACACTTAGATAAATTCGCGGATTTGTCGATCGCTTTCCCTCATTTTTATTTTTTTTTGCTCCGTAGACGCGCTGGATGGAGTGATGTGTAGAAGTTCACGCAAGTGAGGAAAGTTCTCTGATTGCCATTCACTTGGGAGTGGCCAGAAACGATTCTTTTACATATGACTCAAGCAGCTCACGACTTCCGGTCTTTGACCAAGTATCCTCTGGGTAGACTAAGAACATCCGTTTGAAGGCGAGCTAAAGTGAGAAGGCGAAAACACCCCCTGCATAGAGTTGTGTGCTGCGTTTGGGACCCGCCACGTAAAAAAACACCCCCAATGAAAAAAAAAACAGCCTCGGACGAGATACCCCCCTTTTGATGACGACCATGGCAAACGAAATAAGGACTATGATTTGAGGGCATGCACCTGGAATGTCCGGTCCCTTAATTGGGAAGGTGCCGCTGCCCAGCTGGTAGATGTCCTCGTAAAGATAAATGCTGACATCACCGCCGTCCAAGCAGTGCGATGGACGGGACAAGGACAGAAACGAGTAGGTCCTTGTGACATTTACTACAGTGGCCATATAAAGGACCGCAAGTTTGGTGTTGGATTTGTGGTGGGAGAGAGACTCCGTCCCGAGTACTATCATTCACTCCGGAGAATGAACGTCTAGCCACAATCCGCATCAAAGCGAGGTTCTTCAACATATCGCTGATTTGCGCCCACGCACCGACGGAAGAGAAGGACGATGTGACCAAAGATACCTTTTATGAGTGCTTGGAGCGCACTTATGAGAGATGCCTCCGCCACGATTTCAAAGTCGTGCTTGGCAACTTCAATGCCAGGGTGGGCAAAGAAGGTATCTTTGGCACTACGGTCGGCAAATTCAGCCTCCACGAGGAAACATCCCCAAATGGGTTGAGGCTGATCGATTTCACCGGGACCCGAAATATGGTTATCTGTAGTACTAGATTCCAGCATAAGAAGATACATCAAGCTACCTGGCTGTCTCCGGATCGAAAAACCACCAACCAGATAGATCATGTTGTGATAGACGGAAGACACGTCTCCACGTCGACTCGGACCACTATATTGTTGCAGCCAAAATTCGCACCCGCCTCTGTGCAGCAAAAAACGGACGCCAACAAACACAAGGATGGTTCGACGTCGAGAAGCTGCAATCACAACAGACAGCCGAACGTTTTTCTACTCGGCTTGCACTCCTGCTCTCTGAGAGCACTCGTCAACAACTCGGTATAAGGGAACTGTGGGACGGCATTTCAAACTCCTTACGTACAGCTGCAATCGAAACCATTGGTTTTCGGAAAGCGCAAAAGAACAGCTGGTATGACGAGGAGTGCCGTGTCGCAGCGGAGAGAAAACAGGCTGCCTACCTCGCAACGTTATGATCGACCACAACACGTGCGGGATGGGATAGATACGGAGAGTTGAAGAGGGAAGCGAGACGCATTTGTAGACAGAAAAAGAAAGAGGCCGAAATGCGTGAGTACGAAGAGCTTGATAAGCTGGCCGACAGGGGTAATGCTCGAAAATTCGACGAAAAGATGCGGCGGCTTGCAGAAGGTTTCAAGACCTTAGCATACTCTTGTAGAACCCCCCAAGGTGATCTAGCCACCGATGCACAGAGCATTCTTAAATTATGGAGGGAACACTTCTCCAGCCTGCTGAATGGCAGTGAACGCACAACACCAGGAGAAAGCGAACCCGATACCCCAATCGATGACGAAGGAGCAGACGTTCCATTGCCCGACCATGAAGAAGTTCGAATAGCAATTGGCGCCTGAAAAACAACAAAGCGGTAGGGGCCGATGAATTGCCGGCCGAGCTATTCAAACACGGCGGCGAAGAGCTGATAAGGTGCATGCATCAGCTTCTTTGCACAATATGGTCGGACGAAAGTATGCCCAACGATTGGAATTTAAGTGTGCTATGCCTAGTTCATAAAAAAGGAGGCCCCACAATCTACGCCAACTACCGCGGGATTAGCCTCCTCAACATCGCATATAAGGTTCTGTCGAGCGTATTGTGTGAAAGATTAAAGCCCACCGTCAACAAACTGATTGGACCTTATCAGTGTGGTTTTAGACCTGGTAAATCAACAACCGACCAAATATTCACGATGCGCCAAATCTTGGAAAAGACCCGTGAAAGGAGAATCGATACACACCACCTCTTCGTCGATTTCAAAGCTGCTTTCGACAGCACGAAAAGGAGCTGCCTTTATGCCGCGATGTCTGAATTTGGTATCCCCGCAAAACTAATACGGCTGTGTAGGCTGATGTTAAGCGACGAAAAGCTCCGTCAGAATCGGGAAGGACCTCTCCGAGCCTTTCGGTACCAAACGAGTTTTCAGACAAGGCGATTCCCTATCGTGCGACTTTTTCAACCTGCTTCTGGAGAAAATAGTTCGAGCTGCAGAACTCAACAGAGAAGGTACCATCTTCTATAAGAGTGTACAACTGCTGGCGTATGCCGATGATATTGATATCATCGGCCTCAACACCCGGGCCGTTAGTTCTGCTTTCTCCAGACTGGACAAGGAAGCAAAAGAAATGGGTCTGGCAGTGAACGAGGGCAAGACCAAATATCTCCTGTCATCAAACAAACAGTCGTCGCACTCGCGACTTGGCACTCACGTCACTGTTGACAGTCATAACTTTGAAGTTGTAGATAATTTCGTCTATCTTGGAACCAGCGTAAACACCACCAACAATGTCAGCCTAGAAATCCAACGCAGGATAACTCTTGCCAACAGGTGCTACTTCGGACTAAGTAGGCAATTGAGAAGCAAAGTCCTCTCTCGACAAACAAAAAGCAAACTCTATAAGTCACTCATATCCTGCTATTTGGTGCAGAGGCTTGGACGATGTCAACAACGGATGAGTCGACGTTGCGAGTTTTCGAGAGAAAGGTTCTGCGAAAGATTTATGGTCCTTTGCGCGTTGGCCACGGCGAATATCGCATTCGCTGAAACGATGAGCTGTACGAGATATACGACGACATTGACATAGTTCAGCGAATTAAAAGACAGCGGCTACGCTGGCTAGGTCATGTTGTCCGGATGGATGAAAACACTCCAGCTCTGAAAGTATTCGACGCAGTACCCGCCGTGGGAAACAGATGAATAGGAAGACCACCACTCCGTTGAAAGAACCAAGTGGAGAAGGACCTGGCCTCGCTTGGAATATCCAATTGGTGCCACGTAGCGAAGAGAAGAAACGACTGGCGCGCTGTTGTTGACTCGGCTATAATCGCGTAAGCGGTGTCTACGCCAGTAAAGAAGAAGAAAACAATTTAGCCTTATGGGCCACTTTAAAAATTTTGTTTACACTTTAGAAGATTTAATAATTTTAATAAAATAATGTTTTGTTTATTAACTCATTTATTTATTTTCTTATTTTTTCTTTTTTTTATATTGATCATTGCGTACTTGCATGATAATAATATAAATCATACTGGCTCCTTGGAGTAGTAGTTGTAGTCCTCAGTATTCTTAATTCTGGTTCTAACTGCGTTGGGCGCCAATTAATCCCCCAGTCCTTACGGCTGTTGTCCAGGAAATAAAAATTGTTTCGATTATTCCTTAAGTCCTTACGGCCGTTATCCAGGAAATAAAAAATTGTTCTCCAGGTTTATTATTCAATAATCTTTATTAACCAAACTGTTTCTTCACTTTAAACTTTAATATTTTTCAATTTAATTTTACTGAGCATGCGCTCCTCTTAAAGCCTAGCTTAAGACTAAAAGTTAAAAATATGGGCCCTGTCTGATTCCCTAAGCTGTGGCACAATTTCGGCAATTCTGCTATTACTACATCTGATACTGTTGTTGTTGTTGTTTAGGCAACACGTGAATAGCTGCTATCGCGCTGATATTGGAGTAGCGAAGAATTTGCCAGTTGATGTGAAAATGGCTACGCGGACTATTCCCACGCTTACTGTCTGGTGTGGAGTAACTCTAAGAACGCTACAGTGGGTAGACTAATGTGTTAACTTATAGGTATTTACCAGTATGGGGTCCCAATTGTGTGTGGGAACATTTTGTATCGATAGAACCGACAAACAATTTGAAGCAGTGGATTGAAATTTTATGAATTCTCCAATTGTTTCTATCTGAATTTTTGGTAAATTCATTAATATGGTGACTTGTTTGTCCACCAATATTCTTTCATTCTCGTATCGTTCTTTTAGAGCTTCCCAAACTAAATTGAAATTATAGTCATTTAATTCGAACTGTTTGACTATTACTTCTTCTTGACCTTTGGTTTTGTGGTTGTAGGTGATACGATTGTGATAATTTAGTATGGTTTATGTACGCGGCCGTAAACATGCCCCGGAAGGACGGCCCTTGTTCATAACCTCCGTGAAATATTTCGGTATCGCATGTTGGCACTTTAAAGCGAATGCCTGAACTCGCCTCTTGGCTTTGAATTTGTGGCTGCAAGCCGAGGATTTAAAATTTTCCGGTAGATCTGATTCGTCAGATTCTAGAATTGCATCTTACGCAGCTTGGAGATGTATCCAGAAATTGCCTAGATTTTTTTTTCTAATACCGATTCAGAATTGTCTTGAATCGGTGAAGATGAAAATCAAGTGCAGTATCGAATTAGACTTTCACTCTCAGCAATAAACTTAGTATATGAAATATTTTTAATCTTTTTTGGCTTTTTAGCACCTTGCTTTAATCGTGTAGCCTCAGCAGATGTACATGGGCTCTTTTCTTCAGAAATCATGTTTTGTATCTTTAGATATTGTATCGATTTAGATTCTTTGGAATCTCCGTTTATTATGTATGTGACATTGAAAATAAGAGAAAAAATTCTCTCAGTCTATTTCTGATAACAATAAATACGTTTGAAATCTTTAAGATAAAATGTATGAAATTTTTTTGTATATGCAATGTAGCAAATAAAGGACGCGTTTTTGATTTTCTTATTCCCGGTTCTTATTTAGTTGTGCAGTTAGTTTGTTATTGCTTTTTTTCTATTTTATTTATTATTTCGTACTCGTTAGTATGTATATGTACTTGTGTATACGAGCGATAATGACAGAAAAGCAAAAGGTTAATGGCCTTTGAGTCTGCACGATATGTTCTTGTTTATGTGCATCCGTAATATGCTTAAAATATTTCGTTTGCAATCCTGTTTGCTTGCATGTTAACAAGGACAAGGTTTATTGGTCTTTGAATATAGAGTAGCTAATTAAATTATAATATGGGCTTTGGCTACCAATCCTTGGTTTTTTTTTTTGTTTTATTTTAATAAAACATTAAAAAAATTTTTTTTCGAAATATTTAAATTGTATTCGCTCAATTTTAAAATTTTATTTAATTTTATACCCTATGTACGTTATATGCATATACCGGTATAGGCAAATTGTATGCCGTGTGTAAGAATGCATATTATCTTGCCGTACGAATAACGCGGGAAGAGAAAATGACAATGTGCAAATATGCACTTTTAGTACAAATGCAAATTTGTGGAATTTAATGCAATTGTTGATACATACCTACATATGTGTGCATGTTATTTTATTTTGTTGTCAACTTTTGGTAATATCTGTTTTTTTGTTTTGAAAGCCGGACTGCGAGACTTTAATCCGCTAAACTTAACCTACTCCCACCTCATGTCTCTCCCACGGGACCACTTTACAAAGTATTACTTCATGGGAGAGAAGAAGACGTTTAAGTCTCCTCTATTGCACGGAGTGACTGACGCCTAATCTGTTTTAAATGTCTCAATTTTGTCATAATTAGATTTGCCGCTCTACTGACAGCTTTCCACTTTACAGAGGACTCGCACATATGTATGTGCAGTCAAATTTTCCTCCGTGATACTACCTCCCAGGGTGTTTTTCAACATTTCCCTTATACTTGAAAACCGTGGGCAATAAAAGAACACGTGTTCGGAGTCTTCTATACACTCTGTACACGTCGGACAGTATTGACTAAAGTCATGACGATATTTGAATAGATAGCTTCTGAAGCAACCATGCCCACTGAGTATTTGGGTAAGGTGGAAATCCGAGTCTCCATGTTTCCTACCTAACCACGAGTGTATGTCCGCTGCTGCCACATTGCAATGCTTTTTATCCTCTCTTCTCGTTTTGCTGGGGTAGACGTCTCTGATAAGTTATATATTCGCGCGAATTCGTCTCCCTGGAAGTCAATCGGTGACATACTGGCTTATACCTCAGCAGCGTCATTTGTAATGGTTCGGTAAGCACTTATCACTCGTATTGCTGAACGCCTATTCACTGTGTTAATTGGTCTAGCATATAATTTTGTTTCTAGCGCCTATATCCATAATAGAGCCGCATACAGAATCACTGAACTTATTGCCTTAGCTATTAAACGTCGTCGGCTAGAACGCACCCAGCCTTTATTTGCCATCATTCTAGACAACGCATTATATATTTTATTTGCTTTAACTGTCGCATTTTCCAAGTGTTCTTTGAACTTGAGTCTTGTGTCCACTATTACCCGAGATACTTCAACTGCGGCTGTGAAGTAATCTCACAATCTCCGATGGTCAGCGATATTTTCTCCTCAATTTTAATTGAGCTTATGAGCAGGACCTCCGTTTTTTGCCCAGCCAGCTCTAGACCTATGGTAGTAAATCATCGGCGCAGACCGTTTATGCTGTCATTGCATGTGATCCGGAGGTCATCCAGATGTTTAGCTACAGCTACTACTATGAGGTCATCCGCATAAGCGATTGTTTTCACATTTTTTGGTTGCGATATTCTTAACACCCCGTCGTACATCAGGGTCCATAGCAGCGGGCCTAAAACCGAGCCTTGCGGTACTCCACTGGAGATGGTGTAGCTCTGAGTTCCCTCGGCCGTCTCGTATAGCAATCTCCTATTTTGAAAATAACTTATTATAATATTTATCACATTTTGCAGTATCAACTACATCTCTTAGTACGTCAATAGTGGACTTCTTCTAATAAAGCCATATTGTCTCTATGATAATCCGCCGGCTTTTTGGATTGCTTACTCCAAGCAGTTTCTTACAATGCTTTCGTACACTTTCCCAATTGTGTCGAGCATGCAAAGATGTCGATAAGATGAAGGTTCTTCTGGTGGCTTTTTTGGCTTTGGGAGTAGAACCAAACGCTGTATCTTCCACGAATGCGGGAACACCTCTTCTAATATACACGCATTGTACATAATAACGAATAAGCTGGGCCTTAGAGTTATGGCTTCCTTAAGGACTCTGTTTGGTATACCATCTATTCCGGGTGCTTTAGATTTTGGGATGGTTCGCTAGATTCGTTTCGTTTAATATAGGAAATGGAGGCATGTGTCGGGAATAACGCTTCGACAACATTTTTCATAAAGGATGCGTTCCTAGGTTGCTGAGACTTGTTTTTAAACTTCGACATACAAATTTTGTACGCCGTTCCCCAGGAGTCTATGTTCGCTTCTTCACAGAGTTTTTCGAAACAGGATCTCTTACTACGGATAATGGCTGACTTTAGGAGCTTTTTCTGATATTTAAATGATTACGCTGGTGGCGGCGTCTAGCTGAGTGACAGAGCTTTCTCGGCTTGGCGATTTCGTCGTTTCTCGAACAGTGTTCCGTTTCTTGTGAGAACGAAACTTCAGCAATTATAGCCATATGGTCACTATTTGTGAACATGTCTGACACCTTCCATTTAGTATGCCTGCTAAGCGCGTCTTTAATAATAATAATACCCAACGATTCAATGGTAAAGAGTAGGTCTGTTAGATCAAATGTGCTGGAATGAGAATTGAAATCATGACATATACGGCGGAATGGTTCGTTTAACTCAAAATTTGCTCTAGAAAATTTTAAAAGTAAGGGTCTAAACTGCCTGGTAGAGCGAGCGGGAGTGTGAAAATTAATATCAGATAAGAGAGAGAAGTTTTAAGCGATTGGTGTAAGGGGGAAGATTTAAACTGGAATCCCAATGCAAATGATTTAAGGCAAAAAGTAAAAATTGTTTTTGAACGGATTCTAACTTATCTGAATGGACTTGGTAACTAGGGTTACAAACCACAGATGCATACTCTAATATAGGCCTCACCAGAGATGTAAAAAGAATTTTTGTAGCAAGCGGATCTCTAAATTCTTTAGACCAACGTTTAACAAAACTAAGAGCGCCTTTAGCTTTAAAAACCATGGAAGATGCGTGAAGATTAAAATTGAGTTTGGGGTCCATAGTTACACCCAGATCAACCAAACTGCATGCTTGTTCCAACATAAAGTTTTGTATTGCGTATGAAGTAGGGTCTACAGATCTACGTGAAAAGCACATCGTTTTACATTTTTTAAGGTTCAATGGCATGTCATTTCTATCACACCAAGAAACTAGGTTGTTTAAGTCTGTTTGCAACTGACATCTTCGCTATTTGAAGTATACGTTTTAAAAAGTTTTACATCGTCAGCATATAATAAAACTTTTGAAAACTTAACAACAGATGATATGTCATCAATAAATAACAAGAACAGAATTGGACCAAGATGGCCTTGTGGAACGCCTGACGGAACATTGATTATGTCAGAAAAATGATCGTAAATATGACTTGTTGAATTCTATTACCAAGATAAGAAGCAACCCAGTTTAGAAATATTGGTTGAAAGCCATGAAGATCAAGTTTATGCAAAAGAATTGAATGGTTTACTTTATCAAAAGCTTTACTAAAATCTGTGTATATAACATCAGTATTCTTATTCTCCCTAAAGCCCGTTGATACATGTGATACAAATTAAAGCAAATTAGTTATTGTAGATTTCATTTAGCAAACATTAAGTCTATTATTGAACCTTTATTTCCCTTTTGAAAGGTATTTTGAGTGCCACTGTTTAAAATCGTAAGGTTTATTTGACTCAAGAATTCTAGAATGAGGCGACCGCGATGATTAGTAATTCTGCTACCCCAAGCAGTAGACCATGCGCTAAAATCTCCCGCTATTATTATTGGCGATTTGCTTCTGATTTCTAGAGATAACTCCAGGAGAAAATCTTCAAACTCGCTGATTGTTGCGCAAGGAGGAGCATAACAGCTTACAAAATAAATTCCTTCTATATTCGCCCATGTAAAGCCGTTATGGGATTCGTTAAAACGTGATGTGAGGGTTTGACATTTGCAGGCCCATATTGCCGCCTTGCTACTTATGTATATATTTACTCCAAGTGCTTTCCGAACGTTGAGAATATTGTTCGTTTAATAGGGCGACATCTATATTTTCATCCAGCACCGTCTATTTTAAAAGGTCTTGTGCTGCAGCGCAATGGTTCAGATTTAGTTGCAATATCTTCATTATTTCGTTGTCTTCAACATATCTGCGTATTTAGGACAGACCGTACTTAAAACGGAGTGCTCCCCTTTGCAGAGCATACAACATGGGGAATTTGTTCATGTCTTTGCCACGTGACCTGGGGTTCCGCAACGTGTACAAAAGGAAGACCTTTCAATGGGGCTGCAAAATTTGTGCGCTATATGTCCTAGTTGGAAGCACCTAAAACAACGAGTAATAGGTGAAAATTCTTGGAGGCGGCATATAGACCACCCGATCCTTACTTTGCCACACTTGAGTAAGGTTTTGGCATCCTCAGCTCGTAGGCATATAAGAGACACTTGAGTGCCACTTCGGGTTTTCCGCAAATTTTTTATATTTTGCTTCCCCAGGTTTTGGATCCCACACTCCTTTTGTAATGACTCACAGATTTCTTCAGGGTGGTTATCTCATCCAAGTCTTTGCACACAATGGTAATATTATGAGTTTTTGGCTGTTTTATGACCATCTCACCAATAACTACTTCTAGGGCGCTTTCGAATGTGTCGGCTCTCTTTTCTGCTTGATTTTTTAGTTCGATTAGCAGGTCTCCTTTGAGGCTTTTTCTAATGTACCTCACGTTTGAACCCAGTTCTTCAAGGCCTCTGTCGCATTTTATTTTTTTTTTTTAGAATATCCGCATACGAAGCTTCCTCCTTTTTTGTTAAGATTATAGCGTCTGGTTTCGATCTGATTCTCTTCTCGATCGGTTTCTTCCTTCTAATAACGTCTATCCATTTTTCGACTGCGGGCTTGTCACCCAAACTGTCTTTGTGCATGTATTCCGTGACCTCACTGTGTGTTGCTTGCACTTTGTGACTCATGTTTTTGGGCTTTTTCGTTGGTGGCAAATATCCCAATATCTCGCATGGTCTCTTTGGAGCATTTTTTCACTTTGAATAGGGCGACTCTTTCCCTACCATGATTCTTTTCGATATCTTCTCTTGCTTTTCTGCATTATCATACAAGCTTGTGATAGAGCTTACAAGATCATGCATAGCTTGATTTATGTCTCTCTGACCGGACATCATGCTTCCGAGCTCTCTAAATTTTTTACCCAGTTTGCAGAAAATATTGGGATTTTCACCATTGTTAAGCTCCTCAGATTTGCCACCTTTGCCTACTTTTTCGGCATTTTCGTATATTTTTGCTGATCCAGCAGCGGTGGGTTCTTCGAGTTTGCCTTTTGGAGGCGTTCTCAAGATTTTTGAGTTCTTCCGAAAAGGATTCTCTAGTGTACATCCTAAACTGTTCTCAGAGGCCATAACTCTGCCAGAGAATAGTTGGGAACACCTGTCAGTGGGTACGTTCAGTCTTTGCCCTAACAAACCTTACTTATATTCAAAACGGCAAAAAAAGAGTTGAGTGCTCGTTTTGATTCGCTGTTACCTGGGGAAATTCCTATTTAATTTTTATTTTGTTTTATATAAATTTGCCAAAAAAGGGGCAAGTGCCAAATAAATTTTATTGAAAAAATGTTTGTACTTATCTAATTTTGTGATTAGCTTCCAATCAAATTAAAAGTGCAGTTCCAGTCTCCCGGTAAGTCTTAAACAAAAACAGGTGTGCTATTACTTTAAAATACCACAAATTCTTGCAGATATCCTAGACCACTAAGAAACACGTCTACTTTCACTGACTACACTTTAGAACTCCAATGTAAGATATATGTTTATGTACGTACGTTGTGAATATTGTGCATATACATACATATGTATGGTTGATATTGTTCTTTTTCTTTTAATTTTCGAAATTGCCTTAGCTTACTTTGCGCAATCCTACTTATGCTGTTTTGAGTATAAGGGGTATTGCTGGAAAATGTTGTCAATTGAATACTTGAATTATTTTTTTATAAAGTTTGTTTGTAGGCCTTTAACAGATATGTATATGCCAGTATATATATTATTATATATTATACTATATACTGTTCTTACATATATTTGGATTTACATATGTAATGTACCAAACTGTTTTCGGTTTCCCGGAAATCGACTGTACCAACAGTTTCTATTAAAGTGCACAGTTTCTTAAAAAGATGAACTGTAACTTTCAACATACTGTGTCCAAAAAATAAGGTTACATTTGAATTTAAACTGCGCGCGTCAAAGGATTTGGAGAATTATTTTTTTTAGGTTGGTAGTACTGTCAGTCACATTTATGTCAAATTTCATGTCAAAATATTCATTAGTGTTTGAGATACGTGTCGTTTTGTGAGCTGCTAAAAGTGAGTTTTTAGTTCATTGCGATGTCGAAATTTGTTGAGCAAAGAATTTGCATTAAATTTTGTTTACGGAATCAATTTTCTGCTGCGGATACGTTGAGGATGGTGCAGAAAGCCTTAGGTGATGAGGCTATGTCTAAAAAAAAATTTTTACAAGTGGTATAGTAAGTTCCAAGCCGGCCGTGAACGTGTCGAAGACGAAGAGCGTCCAGGGCGACCATCAACCTCAACCGACGAAGCTCACGTTTAATAAATTAAAGATTTGGAGTTGAAAAACCGTCAATTAACAATTAGAAACCTTGCTGATGAAGTTGGCATATCGAAAGGCTCAGCCAATACCATTTTGAAAGATGTTTTTGGCCTCAAGCGCGTCAAATCTCGACTGGGTACCATTGAATGTTTTGGAAAAAACGCGCTCTCCGACTACCAGGGTGTCATGAAATGCATAATAACTGGCGATGACCAGTGAGGTGGGTGTGGCGTGTTAGTGATGGGTGTAGATGTGGTGTGGAGCAGGCGACTAAGGCTAATTTAACCAGCCGGAAAACACCTAAAAACAGCAACTTGCATTTTCCCAAACAAACGACAGAATGTTTGTTTTTTAGTAACGCTAAGTGAACGGCTGCACTAATCTTGATGCAATTTCAATTTTCAGAGGTTGCTCTTTGTGGATCAAGGAAGGTTTAGAAATAAAAAAAAATCGTATGCTTTTCGTATGGAAAAGTCGGAAAATTCCAAAAAGTAACTTTTTTCATATAAACTTTTTTTTCAATTTTAGTCTGTTTTGTTTTTTAATATTTTGATTTGTAAATTATTTGAATCGTTCAACTTCGGTCGCTTGCTTTTTTATTCCAGCTATTCAAAAGAAAAATTATTCAGTGAAAACTTTACGTGTGTTTCACACAAAGAGACCAATGTAGTGTGGTGCTGTTAGTTGCTAGATGCCGAGTGGCAAAAGAGAGGTTTGCCGCACACACACATTCTTCTTTGGATGGTGGTTACACCAGATCAAATTGATGAAATCATTCCTGCGGAAATTCCTGATGCAGAGAAAGATCCAGTATTATACGAAGTGGCGAAAACCAATATGATTCATGGACCTTGCGGACACTACAATGCTACTTCGGTTTGTATGTCTGACAATAAACGCACGAAAGACTATCCACGTGCTTTTCTTTAGAAAACACAAACTAGAAATGATGGACATCCACTCTATCGGCGTCGCTCACCAGACAACAATGGCAGAACATTCAGCATTCAATTTAGAAGAGTGAATATCGAAGTTGAAGCTCCCCTTATTGTCTAATTCACATTCAAAGCTCATGTCAATGTGGAGTATTGCAATTGGGTGCAATCGATAAAATACTTTTGTAATTACGTCACCAAAAGAAGCAACATGGCGGTGAACTGTAATAAAGCGTTTTGTAGGATATTTACTTTTGTAATTCATGAACGTTTTCCGACTGTTACGTGTATTTCAATCCAGAGAATGCAGTACAGCCAGTGGAAACCCCGCCAACAAAAAAATTAACATTTACGAGTTTTTCTCAACTTTTGTCAGTGATCCGTTTGCGAGAACATTGCTCTATTCAGAAATATAAAACATGGAATGCATCGTTGAAGAAATAGTTGCACAGAAAGCAAAGCCTACTAGTAGATTGACATCCATGTGTTATGAACTAATACCTTCCGACGAATTTACACAATCCACACGAAAAACGACGATTGTTTCTACCATCGATTGCTATTCATTAATGTACGCGTTTCAACTTTATTTGTTTACTGTGGAACATATTAATCACTGGAATGAAAATGAAGTTTGCACACTTTTCGCGCTAATCATTTCGACATATCACCCTTCAAATCCGCGTCAATTATGGGACACGAACAAAAATGACATTGTCGAAGACAATTTACATCATATTCGCTAAGAATTGGAAATGGGTTAATTCAATGGGAAAATTGAATTTGAGATGATAATCAACAGAACACAAGGATAGTCGCGTAGTGTGTGGCATAATTTGGAAATGCTATGTTTTCCACACGGCCAGATATACGTGGCGTGCTCGCGAGTTGGAAAACCATCTTTTCCGTACACCGGAACATAAACCGAAAAATGTTCCTTTAATAAATTTCAATGGTTTCTAAAGCCTGCATAAAGCCTGTATCTAATGTTGTTATTTGCACTGTAGAGCTTTTGTTTTTTGATATGCTACCATTTGTTCCTCTAAGGTATGTATGTATATAGTTAGTGGTTTGCAAATTTGTACAATATTCCTAGCAAATTTCGAGTAATATGAAACTAATCCTAAAGATGATCATAATTCTTTAAGTGTGGTAGGGATTTTTCATCCGTTTATTACCTCTTTTTTTTTCTAGATCCACTGTAACCTTGCCATTATATGTCCTAATCATTCAGTTTGTTGTTGGAAAAAGTTTGACTTTTCAATGGAGTTTTTTATATTCGCTTTATGTACCATCTATACTATATGGGTAATGTCTTTCATATGTTTCTTAGGCGTAGCTAAATATATTTATTAGGGCATCATCTATACATACATATGCAAGTAATATTTTCATAATAATTAATAGTTTTTATCTATATAAATAAAAATGAATTGTTGTTCGTTAGTCTGATTAAAACTCGAGAACGGACGATTGAGCTGATTTTGGTTTTAAAATGTTTGTCGTGGTCCAGGGTAGGTCTAAAAGGCGAGAAATAATCGAATAATTGCCGGGAAAACTCTAAAAACAGCCCTTTTCTATTCCCCAGACAAAAGTGACGTGATGTCACATCACATGGCATGATATCACATCACATTGCATAAATACCCATCATATACAGGGTGGCGCAAAAGTAATTCTACTACAGAAGCTATAAATTTTGCAATTGACCTCTAATGTCAGTTATGTTTTGACATTTGTGTAGTAAACACATGCGAAATACTCGAAAATAAACAATGGTACGCTACACTGTTTCAGAACGTGTGTTATTGGTTACTATTTATTTGCCAATAATCGGTCGGTGGCTTTGGCACAACGTGAATTTAGTCGCAGATTTCCAGGCAGTCCGACGCCTACTGGTGAAACACTGTGACGTTGAGCCGCTCATATTGCTGCGTACAAAGTCAAGACGGTGCATCAGCTGTTAGCTGCTGACCGTCAATCGCGTCCAACATACGCTCAAGCCATCTTTAATCACCACCAAGAAGAAGATGATTTTTCTTCAAAAATAATCATGAGTGATGAGGCCCATTTCCATCGTAGCGGATACATTAATAAGCAAAATTTACGCTTCTGGGGTTCTAAAAATCCGCGTGTAACCCACGAAGAGCTATTACACCCGCTCAACGTCACTGTATGGTGTGCAGTTTTCGCTGGAGGAGTCATAGGACCTTTTTTCTTCAAAGACGTCACGTACTGTGAGTGGTGAGCGCTACAGAGCAATGTTCAACGAGTTCTTTTTGCCGCAACTTGATGAATTGGGAGTGGAAAACATGTGGTTCCAACAAGACGGTGTGACGGCACACACTGCACGTGCCACAACCGATATGCTGAAGGAATTGCACTGGCCAGCAATATCCCCTAATTTGACCGCTCAAGACTTCTTTTTGTGGGACTTTTTGAAGTAGCGGGTTTATATCAATAAGCCTCATACTCTTGCAGCTCTTAAATACAATATTCGTCAAGAATGTGACGACCTATCGCCGGAAGTTCTGGCCAAAGTGATGCAAAATGCCATAAAAATGGCTCAAATGACAAAGAACTGTGGGTGGCGGCTATTTACATGATATCATATTCTCGACTTTATGCAAAATAATTTTAAAAGACCAAATAAAAATAATCCACAAGCAGAATCAAAGTTTTTAATTTTTTAAAAAATTATAGCCAAAAAACATCGGAAGGTTATTTTTGCGCCATATGTATATAAAAATAAGTTGAGCTATAGCTGACTAAACCGTTATATGATATCAAAAAGTTCATTTTTAATGGACTTACGAGTGTAAATTTCTAAAAAGTGACTTACCCATATCACTTTTTTTTTAAATTTTTTAGTAAAAAGGTAAATTGCTGAAAATTATTCAGTGAAAACTTTATGTGTCTTTCATACAAAGTGATCAAATACAGATTGAAATTTGTTCCGATGCCACGAGTAGATCGCGCTAATATTGGCAGCCCAAAGCACATGCAAGAGTACTCGCAGTATGCGATTATATACCTGTACGTGCGAAATTATGGACGGGCGGATATATTTGTTACATTCACTTGCAATGCACAATGACCATAGTTTACGGAATTATTGAATCGTAATCAATCAGCAAGATCGTCACGATGTCACAGCACAACTTTCCAAACAACAGCTATGATGTTTGATGGACTTTATTTTGAAGCAGCGTATGTATATATGTAAAAAGTGATTATATTGTTTATTATGTAATAGTTAAGTTACAATTAAAATGAAATTGAATAGAAATTTAATTAAATTGAATAATATATGATCCGCTGCGCCAACTGTATTTTACAACCGTGTTCACCAACTCTATTAGTACAACTGTAATCGCCAACTCTCGCTACGCCTTGAGATGTGAAGTTGGTTGCTGCTTGCCAGCATCACGCAGGGTGTTGCCAACATTACATTCGGTCATCCTGCTCGTCATCTGTCTCAGATGACAAATCTTCATCTACCTCAAAATGTGCCCAAAGCTTCATATTATCAACACTAGTTGATGTAACCTTGGGTCCCATAAAATCTGCTGCTTTTTCGACAGAGTACCTGCCATTGCGTTTGATTTCGATGACTCTATAAGGTCCATTAAATTTGTTCGATAACTTTTTATTTGAAAATTGAGTTACTTTTATTGCGACTAAATTTCCTTTTTGGTATTCTGTACTGTGTTTTCGTTTTTTGTCAAAGTTTCTTTTATACGCTTCTTGAGCTTTCTGAATATTTGCTCTGCATTCTTCTCTCATTGATCGACGATCTTCTTGGAATACCTCCAACAATTCTTCTTGGAGTAGTTTTACAATGTCACTAGACATTTCGCTTTTCATCTTTGCTCCAAACATAATTTCGTATGGTGTAAATTTTGTTGACGAGTGAACGTGCGCGTTTATAGCTTTTTGTACCATAGCTGCATACTGGTACCACTTCGCTGGATCATTAGCCGACAACTTAGACAACATAGAAAGAATTACTCTATTGACTCTTTCGATTTGTCCATTGCCTCTTGGAACGCCTGTTGTTATTTTTATATGCTCAATTTTATTTTCGTTACAAAATTCTTTAAATAAATTTGATAAAAATGCTGCACCTTTATCGCTGATAATACGTTGCGGGTTTCCAAAAATGTTGACCCATGTACTCAAATGCTTTATTACCTCTTGAGTGTCTGTTGTTTTGGTCGGAAATAACCAAACGAATTTAGAAAAGCCATCAACTATTGCAAAAATATACTTATAGTTTTTCGACGTAGAATCTAAGATACCCAAATGATCGACGTGGATAGTTGCCAGTGGGTAGTCACCCTTATCTATGCAATGCAAAAATTCTTCCTGCTTTCCTGCTTTGCGATTGTGTACTATGCACTCAACGCAGTTTGATATGTGCTGCTTTACCTTCTTTTCTAAATGTGCTATGAAAAAATCTTGCTGGATCGCATGCATCGTCTTCTGCGAGTTCATATGACCAAAATTGTGTACGTTTCGTATAATTTCTTTCTCCATATTTCTCGGTACAACCAATAGCTCTTGACCCTTCCATTGTTTATACAACACTCCGTTTTTCATGACGTAATCTGCGTATGGTTTATCGTCGAGAATTGCAGTTATTGCCTTTAAGTGCTCATCATTTTGTTGCGCTTTTTGTATTTGTACTTGTATCTGCGATGTAACAACCATAACCGGATAACGACTTAAGCTATCAACGTGCTTCATTCTCTCTCCGGATCGATGTTCAATATTAAAGTGGAAATCTTGTAGATACATAAGCCACCGAACCACTTCTCGGGGTACATCTTTTTTCGTGGCAGTCTGCTTAAACGCCGCACAATCGGTAACTAAGTCAAATTGAATTCCCATTAAATAGTGACGCAACCTCTTCGTTGCCAAGTACGCAGCTTTGACTTCGATAAAGTAACTATGTAACCTTTCTTCTTGAGGTGAGGTCTTTCGACTCCAATAAAATACGGGATGCCACTTCCCTTCATGCTCTTGTACTAATGTCGCACCAAACCCATACTTCGAAGCATCTACATGAAGTTGAGTTTTACCATTTTGCTTAAAAATTTTCAAAACAGGCTCTTGTGTAAGAGCTGACTTCAAATCAAGTATTGCTTGTTGCTGCGATGGACCAATCTGAAATTCTGCATCTTTCTTCAGTAACTGTGTTAATGGCCTAGCTATTATGGCATAGTTTTGAACAAACTTTCTAAAATAACCCGTCAAACCTAAGAAAGCTTGGACGCCTCTGATATTTTTAGGTACAACAAAATTTTTGACAGCTTTGATTTTATCTCTTCCAGGCCATACACAACCATTATGAATTTCATGACCCAAAAAACTAATTTTCTCTTTTAGGAATTTGCATTTGGACCATTTTATTTCCAAACCGAAACTTTGTGCCTTCTGCAGAACCATTTTTACATTCTTCAAACATTCGTCCGCTGTCTGACCAAAAACAACAATATCGTCTACATACAACTCCATGATACCGTCGTTTATCATCTGCCGAAAAATATAGTTTACGTACCGCATGAACACTGCTGGCGAGTTACAAAATCCAAACGGTGCCTTAGCAAATTCAAATAAACCTTCTCTGGTTACAAATGCTGTATATTTCTGACTACTTTCTTCAATTGGTACGTGAAAGAACCCGTTTTTGAGGTCCATAACCGTAAAGAATTTCGCTGATTGCATCTTCTCTAACACTTCGTCGATGATTGGAACAGGAAAACGATCTTTTAATACAGCAGCATTTAATTTACGATAGTCTATACAAACACGATAACTTCCATCTTTTTTCTTTGCAAGAACAACTTTACTGGCTATGTTTGCGTTGGATTCATGAACTATACCAAGTTTTAACCACTCGTTCACTTGACTCTTGACAACGTCACGCTCTGCTGCAGATAATCGGGTCGGACTTTCATTGAAATTAATAAAATCGTCTTTTGGTATTATTTTCAGCTGAATAGGATGTTCAATCGCATTAACTACAGGATTGTATTCATTAATTAATTTATTAACATCATTTCTATATTGCGGTGCAACATCAATTTCTGGCACCTTTTCTATAATATTGTATACGCATTTTAATTCGATCTCTTCTTGTACATTCGTCTTATCGGAGAAAAAGTATCCTTTAGCATTAAACTCTAATTGGAAACGTTGAATGAAATCATATCCAACAATAACTTCGTTGTTTATTTTATGATCAGCTACGACAAGAAATGTATGTTCAGTTTTTATATTATCAACTTCAACTTCTAACGATAACGAACCTTTCGCCGCAATCGCAATATTTCCCAAACCATACAATTTCGCAAAACTTTTTTGAAGGCTGTGATTGCCAAAATGTTTTTCATAAACACATTGCTGCATAAGTGACACATCTGCACCCGTATCTATTAAACACGAGATATACTTGTTGTTTCGGATTCGCTTACTTCGTTTATCACTTGTTAGCATGTTCACCGTTCTCTTCTGATATTCACAATTTTTTGCGATGTGACCACTGCCGTTGCATTTAAAGCATTTTGTTTCTGCCTTACATTCTGCACGTATGTGTGTAGATGACCCACAATTGAAACAATGTCTACTTACTGCGCGATTTTCGCCCTCATCGTCTTTAACATTTTGCGCAAGCTTCGTGTAGTTTCTTTTTTGTACCGCGCCACTGCTGCTCTGCTTGTAACTCATTTGTTGTATAATCCCGAAACGCTCTTTTAGTTCTTTAAATGTTTTAGAACTATATAATGGATATTTCAGATCGTCACGCATCTTTATTCCGTCCACAATGTAGCGAATAACTACTTCGTCTTCTATCGACCCGAGTGCTGCCAGCTTTCTCATTTGCAGAATATATTCGTAAAAGTTCTCGTCGTTCTTCTTTTGCCTATGCATTAACTTCTGATGTATGTCAGCACTGTTGAACTTTACGTCGAATTCCTCTTTGAGCGCTTCGCATAAAGAATCGAAGTTCGAAACACTCACTGTTTCTAGGAACAGTTTTGCCGTTCCTCTCATTTTATTCCTCGCGTTTACATATTTTTGCTTTTCGGTAAGCTCATAAGCATCGGCATTCTCGTTGAAATTTTCCAACCACTTTCCAATTGGAATTGTCACGCCATCATATTCTGGAACAACTTTTTCGAATTGGTCGACTGACACGTTTTTCCCTGAGTTCAGCATTTTTAATAACTCTACCAGATCGCTTGAATTTATTCCATTACCACACACGTTCGAATTCTGAATTTCGCCTTTTTCCGCTGTTTTCTCCATTTCGATCAACTTTAATGAAAATGTGTTCTCTGTATCAACTTTTACTAACTCTGGATCAACTTTTTCAGCTTCAAATAAATTTTTTTCTGCTACTTCCTTCTTCTTTTTGCTCGATCTGCATACAGGCATTATTCTTACAACTTATCCGTTCAAAGGCTGAGAGGTTCAACGGTTGAGCTTGAGCGGTGTTTAGGTTGAGCCCCCATGTAAAAAGTGATTATATTGTTTATTATGTAATAGTTAAGTTACAATTAAAATGAAATTGAATAGAAATTTAATTAAATTGAATAATATATGATCCGCTGCGCCAACTGTATTTTACAACCGTGTTCACCAACTCTATTAGTACAACTGTAATCGCCAACTCTCGCTACGCCTTGAGATGTGAAGTTGGTTGCTGCTTGCCAGCATCACGCAGGGTGTTGCCAACATTACATATATGTTGCTGTTAGATGCAAGATTTATTCTTTTGAGGGGCAAAAAAGATGTTCTTGAGATGGTGGATTGTGGTTACACCAGTTCAAATTGATGAAATCATTTCTGTGGAAATTCCTGATCCAGAGAAAGATCCAGAATTATACGAAGTGGTGAAAACCAATCTGGTTTATGGATGATGGTGATGTCCACAACAATCGCATTTCGGTGTGTATGTCTGACAACAAATGCACGAAACACTAGCCACGTGCTTTTCTTTCGGCAACGCAAAGTGGAAATGATAGATATCCATTGTATCGGTCTCGCTCACCAGACGACAATGGCAGAACATTTAGCATTCAATTAAGAGCTGTGAATAACGAAGCTGACAACACATGGATTGTACCATTTTCGCCATTATTGTATAATTCACATTCAAAGCTTATATCAATGTTAAATATTGCAGTTTGGCGAAATCTATCAAGTAAGTTTGTAAGTACGTCACCAAAAGACGTAGCGGCCAATAACCGCTATGGCCGTGAACGAGAAGAGATCAGCAACTAGCAAATAAGTCGATGCGTGAAGTGCAATGAAGCATTTTGTGATGTATTTTTACCTTTGCGATTCATGAACGTTTTCCGACTGTTGTGCATCTCGCAGTTCATTTGGAGAATGACCAAAGAGCGTATTTTAACCCTTAGAATACATTACAGCCAGTGGAAATACCGCCATCAACAAAATTAACATTGATTAGTTTTTTCTCAACTTTCGTCAGTAATCCGTTTGCGAGAACATTGCTCTAATCGGAAATTACGTGATATTATAAATGGAATGCATCGTCGAAGAAATAGTTACGTAGAAAGCAAGGCCAACCAGTAGATTGACATCCAGGTGTGTTTTCAACTAATGCCTTAGGACGAATTTACACAATCCACCCGAAAAACGCCGATTGTTTCTACCTTCGGTTGCTATTGATAAATGTACGCGGTTCAATTTCAATTGAGTCATTGCGTATTGTGAATGGTGTTTACAACTTTTTGAGAAGCATGCCATCAGTTACAATTGCTGGAACATGATAATCAATGGAATCAAACGATGGACGATCGCCATGATCATTTCGACATATCAGCCTTCAAATTGGCGTCAATTATGGGACACGAATAAAAATGACATTGCCTAGGACACTTTAAATCGTTTTCGATAAGAATTGGAAATAGGAAAATTCCGACTGATACTTCCAGGCGTTTGATACCAATTCCACGTTCCTTTTTTCAATTTTAGCAGCCAAAAATACCGATGCTAATGACTTAAACTGAAAGATTCTATGTCAAATTCCGAAAGCTTTGCGCTCATATAAAATGATCGTCTTGACATTGATTACGAAGCCGTTAATTATCCAGTAAAATTTCTAACTTCTTTGGGTAGGCTTAGTATGCGGCCGCATCATTTGCGTCTCAAAGTTGGATCTGTCATTATCATATTATCCCATCTTCATGCGCTGAAGCTGTGTAATGGAACATGATTGATTGTAACGCAGCTATCGAATACAAGGGTCAGACCCCTGGATTCTACGAATTCCTTTGAGTTCCAACGATTTGCCATTTCAGTTTAACCTATTCAGTTTCCAGGGAAAATTTCATTTGAAATGACAATTAACAGGACACAGTGATAGTCTCTAGAAGTGTGTGACACAAATCTGGAAATACCATGTTTTTCACACGGCCAACTACATGTGGCGCGTTCTCAAGTTGGAAAACCATCCTCTCTGTACATTTACACACCGAAACAAACTACGCTACATTGAAAAAATGTGTATAAATCGCAAATAAATGATTTTTAACACAATATAAATTAAATTTTTTTTCATTTTAAAACACATAATTTCACGCAGGACAACGCCTGCCTGGTCAGCTAGTTAATTAATATTTTTGTAACAAGTAATAGTTTTTTATAATGTCTTTTGTTACTTATTAAATCTTATTAAATAATACTTATGTAACACGACGAGATAGTTTTTAATGTTGAACCTTGCGAGTTAAACGGTCAGCTACTTATGCCGACGCTCGTGTAGGCTTCACTAACGCTGTCCTGATGTACACGTTTACGCTCCTCTACTACGCTGGAGAGGTCCTTTTTAACCACATTTGCCGCGTAAAGATCCCGGACCACGGAAGACTGCGACCGTTGCGACCGCGATGCTAAAGGTTGAGTTGGTCAGAGGATAAACTCACTACCAAGCTCTCCCTTTACAGACGGCGTTCACTTTTGCTGGCAAAAGTCTCCAATGCAACATTAGGATGTGTCACTCCTCCTATCTTAAAATAATGCAATGTCCTCATTACAATCTATCTTTGTTTACAAGTTAAAGTTTTTAAATAGAATTCTTACAATATTTAAATATATTTTTAGCATATAAAAATGATTAAGTAATATTATTCATTATTAAAAAAAGGAATGATGAGATTGATAAGTTACAATTTTAAATTCTTAGATTTAGTTTTAGTTGGTTTTCTTTTTTCTTTGAAAATGGTTTTTATATTTTCTTACATTTTGACTTTTAAATTTTTCAATATGATGTTGGCCATCTTCTTCAGTTTTAATGAGACTAACTTTTTTTGGAGGATGGAGTCATGTGAAGAAGTTCACGCAAGTGAGGAAAGTTCTCTGATCGCCATTCATTTGGGAGTGGCCAGAACCGATTCTTTTACATATGACTCAAGCAGCTCTCGACTTCCGGTCTTTGACCAAGTATCCTCTGGGTAGCCTAAGAACATCCGTTTGAAGGCGAGCTAAAGTGAGAAGGCGAAACATCCCCTGCATAGGGTTGTGCGCTGGGTTTGGGACCCACCACGTAAAAAAACACCCCCCATGAAAAGGAACAGCAAGCCTCGGATGAGAGACCCCCCTTTTGATGACGGCCATGGCAAGCAAAATAAGGACTACGATTTGAGGGCATGCACCTGGAATGTCCGGTCTCTTAATTGGGAAGGTGCCGCGGCCCAGCTGGTTGATGTCCTCGTAAAACTGAAGGCTGACATCACCGCCGTCCAAGATATGCGATGGACGGCACAAGGACTGAGACAAGTAGGTCCTTGTGATATTTACTACAGTGGCCATATAAAGGAGCGCAAGTTTGGTGTGGGATTCGTGGTGGGAGAGAAACTCCGTCGCCGAGTACTATCATTCACTCCTATGAATGAACGTCTAGCCACAATCCGCATTAAGGCGAGATTCTTCAACATATCGCTGATTTGCGCCCACGCCCCGACGGAGTGATTGGAGCGCACTTATGAGAGATGCCCCCACCACTTCAACGCCAGGGTGGGCAAGGAAGGTATTTTTGGCATTACGGTCGGTAAATTCAGCCTCCACGAGGAAACATCCCCAAATGGGTTGAGGCTGATCGACTTCGCCGGGGCCCGAAATATGGTTATCTGTAGTACCAGTTTCCAGCATAAAAAGATTCGTCAAGCTACCTGGCTGTCTCCGGATCGAAAAACTACCAACCAGATCGATCATGTTGTGATAGACGGAAAACACTTCTCGAGTGTTTTAGATGTGCGTGCGCTCCGGGGTCCTAACATCGACTCGGACCACTATCTTGTTGCAACCAAGATTCGCACCCGCCTCTGTGCAGCAAAAAACGTACGCAAACACACACAAGGAAGGTTCGACGACGAGAAGCTGCAATCACAACAGACACCCCAACGATTTTCTACACTCCTGCTCTCTGAGAGCACCCGGTATAAGGGAACTGTGCGACGGCATTTCACACTCCTTACGTACAGCTTCAACCGAAACCATTGGTTTTCGGAAAGTGCAAAGAACAGCTGGTACGACGAGGAGTGCCCTGTCGCAGCGGAGAGAAAACAGGCCGCCTACCTTGCAACGCTACGATCGTCCACAACACGTGCGGGATGGGATAGATACCGAGAGTTGAGGGAAGCGAGACGCATTTGCAGACAGAAAAAGAAAGAGGCCGAAATGCGTGAGTACGAAGAGCTGATTAGCTGGCCGATAGGGGAAATGCTCGAAAATTCTACGAAAAAATGCGGCGGCTTACAGAAGGTTTCGAGAACGGGGCATACTCTTGTAGAACCCGCTAGGGTGATCTAGTTACCGATACCCAGAGCATACTTAAACTATAGATGGAACACTTCTCCAGCCTGCTGAATGGCAGTGAACGCACAACACCAGGAGAAAGCGAACCCGATACCCCAATCGATGACGATGGAGCAGACGTTCCATTGCCCGACCATGAAGAAGTTCGAATAGCAATTGGCGCCTGAAAAACAACAAAGCGGCAGGGGCCGATTAATTGCCGGCCGAGCTATTCAAACACGGCGGCGAAGAGCTGATAAGGTGCATGCATCAGCTTCTTTGCAAAATATGGTCGGACGAAAGTATGCCCAACGATTGGAATTTAAGTGTGCTATGCCCAATCCATAAAAAAGGAGACCCCACAATCTGCCTCAACTACCGTGGGATTAGCCTCCTCAACATCGCGTACAAGGTTCTATCAAGCGTATTGTGTGAGATATAAAAGCCCACCGTCAACAAACTGATTGGACCTTATCAGTGTGGCTTTAGACCTGGCAAATCAACAACCGACCAGATATTCACCATGCGCCAAATCTTGGAAAAGACCCGTGAAAGGAGAATCGACACACACCACTTCTTTGTCGATTTCAAAGCTGCTTTCGACAGCACGAAAAGGAGCTGCCTTTATGCCGCGATGTCTGAATGTGGTATCCCCGCAAAACTGATACGGCTGTGTAAATCGACGTTGAGCGGCACCAAAAGCTCCGTCAGAATCGGGAAGAACCTCTCCGAGCCGTTCGATACCAAACGACGTTTCAGACAAGGCGACTCCCTATCGTGCGACTTTTTCAATCTGCTGCTGAAGAAAATAGTTCGAGATGCAGAACTTAATCGAGCAGGTACAATCTTTTATGAGAGTGTACAGCTGCTGGCGTATGCCGATGATATTGATATCATCGGCCTCAACACCCGCGCCGTTAGTTCTGCTTTCTCTAAGCTGGACAAGGGAGCAAAACGAATGGGTCTGGCAGAGAACGAGGGCAAGACGAAATATCTCCTGTCATCAAGCAAACAGTCGTCGCACTCGCGACTTGGCACTCACGTTGACAGTCATAACCTTGAGGTTGTAGATAATTACGTCTGATAATTGGGGTGGTGGAGCACGGTGCTCGTTCGTTCCAAAATGTGGTTGGCCGTGGGAAAACGGTCGGCGCAAATATTCCACAGAAATATTAAATAAAAAACAAAGGATTCTTATAGTACATATATTTAATTATAAAAAATTGGAACCACACTTACCACGTCTGTATCGCAGCGTCGTCGCATGCGCGCAACTTTTTTGTTAGAGTTTAGTTGCGCGCGAACTAAACTTCGAAAAAACTTCGAAGAAGAGAATAGCTCTGCCGACACAGACGTGGCAAAAGAAATTGGGCGGGGGCGGCGTCAACATTCTCCCCGCCTTGCAGTATTACTGCAAATGTAGTTGACAATTAATTACTTAAAACTAACTTAACTAACTGGCTCCTGCACTTCTTCTTCCACGTCTTCTTTGCAGATGGGGTGGCCGACGAGACGAATCGAGTCTGGTTCGGTCCGGGAAATGCCGCTGAGATGAATCGAATATCAGTCGGTCATTGCCATGCCGCCAATCTGCATAGAAGTCACCACCTTCCGGGGTCGGCGAGACGAGTCGAGTCTAACTCGATTCTGGGTAGGTGGTGAAAGTGGGAGGCGTTGGCAGCCAGTGCATTTTATTGTGCCGATATAATACGACGCCGGCAGTCTTTGCTGACAAGGCAGTGTTTCGTGCCTTTCCTTTATGATAAGAGTATGGCGTGCATCTGCTTGACGTCGAGCGTTTCGTCCACGCCTTCGCTTCGGATGGGGTGGCCGTCGAGACGAATCGAGTCTAGTTCGGTCCGGGCAATGTCGCTGAGACGAATCGAGTCTCAGTCGATCATTGCCATGCCGCCAATCCGAAAGGAAGTTACCAGCATGCCGAAGTCGGCGAGACGACTCGAGTCTGGCTCGATCTTGGGCATGTGGTATGCGGGAGAGGCCTCGTTGGTCAGAGCTTTGCGTCCGTTGACACGGTTGTTGTTGTTGCTGTGTGGCGTGTGTCAACGCGTGCGCCATTGCTGCAGGTTGCTGCTGCTGAGTTGTTTTTACTGCTTGTGATGTGTTCGTTGTGTGGTGTGTGGCTGTCGACTGCGTTGCTTGTCTGTTGCTGCGCGCTGCATGTTCATTTACTGTTGTTGTTGTGGCCGCAGCATGTAGGTATTTTGTAGGCGGCTGTTGTGACGTCACATACGTTGCTTATTGGTCTTCTTGCTGCGATTGCGACGGCGGCGCCTGCTGTTGCTGGTGATAATAGGCTGTTTGCAGTTGATAAGGTTGCTCGTATTGTTGTTGTAGCTGTAGCTGCATCTGCTGGTGGTGAAAGGCATCCGACAATGCTGCCGCTGTGTTGCTCGTGGCATAGTGTTGCAGTTGCTGGTGTGGTGGTGAATAGTGCGCTGTTGCTGATGAGGCCGCCACAGCTGATGATGGCGGCAACGTTTGTGATGGGGGTGGTAGTGGGGGCGTTGCTGCGACAGCATGTCGCTGCGTTGCAGCGCTGCTCGGCGGTGTGCTACCTACGGATGTTGCTGACAGAGATAGCGCTGCTGCATGTAGTGTCGGCCCACCGACGCCACAATGCGTACCGGTGCAATTCAATGAGCCGGGCGCATCATTTGTTTCGCCATCATCGTTAGTTTGATCCTGTTGGAGCTGGTGCTGCTGATGATGCAGCTGATGTTGTTTCTGTTGTATAAATATATAATTAGTATATATTTTACTACAAACATTGTTCTGTGTTTGTTGTTTAGTTATTACTGAATTTTGTCCGTCGCCTTTGCCATTTACCTTCCTTTCTTCGGAGGGAACGGAACCTGTTATAATCCAACCAAACACTGTTCGTTGTGCAGCAAGGGATCCGAAAATTTTCAATTTTACCCCATTTAGTATAATTTTCGGATAAAGATCTGCTCCGATCAACAAGTCAACCTTTTGACTCGTATAGAAATTATTATCCGCCAAGGGGATGTTGGGTAACCTTTTTACAATCGATGAGTTAATTGACCTGGATGGAAGCAGTCCAGTCAATTTTGGCAGTACCAAAGCTTCCGCTTCTAGTTTTAAACTTTTGTTAAGCGGTGAGCCAATTGTAATCGAGCATACTGATTGAACTCGTCCTGATACGGTATTATTCAATCCTGAAACTCGCGCGCTGACCTTTTTGCTTGTCAGATGTAAGCGTTTTTGCAGACTATTGCTAAGGAAGGTGGCTTCAGATCCCGAATCAATCAGGGCTCTTACAGTGAAGGTGCTCTCGTTGTGACATATGGTCACCATGGCTGTACCTAAGAGCATGCTTCGACTGGTAGGCACATTTGAAATATTGGCCTTAATAGAGGCCACATGAGATTTAGTAGAAACCTCAGTAGTACTGTGCTGTCAGATATATCCTCACTCTGATCCCGGTGAATCATAGAGTGATGTCTCTGTTTACATTTATTACAATTAAACATACTCTTACAATTTTTGACTTCATGTGAGTCCGATAAACAATTTAGGCAGACGTGGAGTTTTCTGGCAGCATTTAATCGTGCATTAGGCTGCATCTCAATGAACCGCTGACAAGTTTTCAAAATGTGCGATTGAGATGAGCACAGTTTACATTTGATATTGTTTGTCTTGGCGTGATGGGCATTGAGGGGTTTAGATCCAATCCTTGACTGCAAGGTTGGTATCCGATCTTCACCATCAGCCGACTTAATATTAGATTGAGTACTCAACTCGCCTTTGAGGTTTGATACTCTCTTAAGCGTTTTAACCCGTTTGGTTAGAAACTTGTCTAACTCAACCCATTTTGGGATCTCTGAATCCGAATCCAGAGATTGTTCCCAAAGCGACAGTGTGTAGTCCGGCAGTCGGATAGAATACAAGTACGTAAATATGGCATCCCAGCTATCTGTATTGATGCCATGTATTTGTAAAGCTGAAATGCAGCTATTAATCTCCCGCTGCAAATTTTTGAGTTCGGTCTCAGATTCTGTTGAGATGTACGGGAGCTTGAACAATAAATTCAATTGTATGTTGACAAGCACTCGCTTGTTTTCATACCTACACAACAAATTATTAATAATCCGTCATTCGTCAGTGGCGCTTTGGAAACGATAGCTTTTGCCTCACCTCGCGTTTTTTGATTGAGATGGAATAACTTTTCTACCGGAGATAGCCTTGGGTTATTCCCATAAATGGCGGCAAATAAATCCCTAAATGAGGGCCATTGTAAAACATCGCCATGAAATATTTCGGTATCACATGGCGGTAAATTGATAGAATACCTCACGGGTTCTACAGTTTGTTGTAACCGTTCAGGTTGAATCACTGTAGAATTCGAAGTAGGGCTTTGGTTGAACTCCGTGATGTTGTGCATGTGTTCGCCCATCAAGGCCGCGCAACACACATAGGCGTGGTAACAGCTCGTATATTTAAGCTTAATGTCAATTGAGCTTGTGTCCGAAGGATCCACTTTTGACAAACACAACTTGTATTCTAACTTTACCTCTGCCCACAGAGATTTCAGTTCACCTTGTTGAACTTCAAGAGAGTAGGCACTTTGGTTGTTTGCTGTTGGAGTAAAAGACTCCTCAAACTCCAGTAGAGCGTCTGCAGCTATGGTAAAGGCTCTGATGGATTCCATTGTTTCCGAAAATTGAACCGGATCTGCAAAAATGTTGCACAAAATCGGATCTAAAACTTTGAAGTAAAGATTTAAAAATATTTGCAAATGTGTTGCAAAAAGTTCAAAAGTTACGGAAGCACTCACGGACAAAATGTAATTTGAATTGAATAAGTAGTGCGTTGTTTCCTTGTGAAGCGAAAAGAGCAAAAAAAATGAATAAATTTAATAAAGTCTTTTCTTCGTTCAAATTTAATTTGAATGAGCTTGCTGGGTTATCGTCCCAATGCACTTGCACGCCTAGTCTTCGATTATGTACACAAACAAAAATTGATATGTGCTTAGTTGCTTTATTTAAATGCAAATGCCTTTGCTGCTTTGCCTATGCTGCTTGCCTATGCCGCTCTCACTTTTTTGCTTGGCCTGTGCTGCTCTGCCTATGCTGCTTGCCTGTGCCGCTCTGCCTTTGCTACTTCCTTTGCTGCTCTCACTTCGCTGTTTGGCTTTCTTGCTGTGGCTCACTTCACTTTTTTAATTTTTTAGTGTCACTCACCGCACTTTGTATTTTTTTTTTTGTTTACACTCGCGAAACTGCAGCTGCGTTATTGCTGCTTGCCTTTATTGCTATTCGAGCAATGTATGGGAAGGCAGAGTTGAGCGACTAAACTCAAATTAATCAAGAAAAAACCAAAAAAAAACCGAGAGAGTTTTTTGACGCTCCAGACGATTTTGTGCGTCCAAGAAATTTATAATCTTTTCTCGAATAACGGAGTGTGTGGTTTTTTTGCAAAGTAAACTAAGTGCATTTGCCAGGTGTATTTGTTGTTGTACTTAAATGAAGAACAATACTACCTGCAATCTTGTGCTTTGATTTTGTGGGTAGAGTGCCAAAAATAAATCTTGGTCTCCACTTCACACAGCACAATGGGTTTTGTACATAAATGATGCCCAAATTACCCAATCTATTGCCTTATAGCTTGCAGAGCACAAATCCAAAATATGTTTGGCTGTAACTTGCGAGTTGCTAAAGCGGGCAAATTATGCACTTTCACTTTAAATATAAAATCAACTTGTTACCTGTTATCCGGCTCGAAGGACCAATGATAATTCGGGTGATGGAGCACGGTGCTCGTTCGTTCCAAAATGTGGTTGGCCGTGGGAAAACGGTCGGCGCAATTATTCCACAGAAATATTAAATAAAAAACAAAGGTTTCTTATAGTACATATATTTAGTTATAAAAAATTGGAATCACACTTACCACGTCTGTATCGCAGCGTCTTGCTATATGGTGCAGAGGCTTGGACGATGACAACAACCGATGAGTCAACGTTACGAGTTGTCGAGAGAAAGCTTCTGCGAAAGATTTATGGTCCATTGCACATTGGCCGTGGCGAATATCGCATTCCATGGAGCGATGAACTATACGAGATGTACGACTACATTGACATAGTTCAGCGAATTAAAAGACAGCGGCTACGCTGGCTATGTCATGTTGTCCGGATGGACGTAAACACTCCAGCTCTGAAAGTATTCGACGCAGTATCCGCCGGGGGAAGCAGGGGAAGAAAAAGACCTCCACTCCGTTGGAAGGACCAAGTGGAGAAGGACCTGGTTTCGCTCGGAATATCCAATTGGCGCCACCTAGCGAAAAGAAGAAACGACTGGCGCGCTGTTGTTAACTCGGCTATAATCGCGTAAGCGGTGTCTACGCCAATTAAGAAGAAGAAGAACTTTTTTGTATGGATCGGTAGCTCCTCATTAAAAAAGATTGTATATGGAACATTATTGGTAGTAGAGTGAACAATTATATGGTTATAAGTGAAAAGTGTTTGTTCAATTTTTAAATATTTCAGCTCTTTATCACCTGAAATGTTGATTATTCTAAATTTTTCGGTTAAAGTTTTATTTAGTTTTTCAGTGTCACCTGTACCAGTTTTACCCGTGGTTACTTCTACTTTTATATTTAATGAATTACGAAATTGTTTAATGTTTATATTATTTAAACCTTGGTCTTGGTCGATTTTTAAAGTTTTTGGAGGACCCATACAATTAGAAATTTTCAGCAATGCTTTTTTAGATTCCAGCCAGTTCAATGCTTTAACTTTTTCTATCATAGAAAACTTAGAGTATAAATCGATACATGTTAAATAATATTCATTATTCCATTTCCAAAAATCGATGACATATTTTTCTCTTATTTTGTAAATTGGCGGTGTAATTTTCAACGGCATTTTGTTAGAAATATGATCGTTCTTGCAATGATTACACAGTTCACATTCATTTCTTATTTTGGGGTAATAATACTGTAGTTTAAAACATTTTGCAGCTTCTCTAAACCTTGATGAAGTCCATTTAAATGGATTTCAAGTACTTTACTTTTAAAATTTGCAAAATCTGTGATGTTTTCTAATTCTTTTGTACACCGATAAATCTTGTTGGGACTTGTTATTAGTGTCTTGTAAACGTTTTGAAATTGTATAAAATCAGTATCATTGGGCATAAAAATTGTTTTATAATTTTTAATAAATGGGTTTTAATTACATCTTTAATATAATCCGTAGTTAATTCTCTGTATGTAATTACAATTAGGTTATTAAAAAAAACTTTCGTTATTGTGGTAATTAAATTTGATTTTTGAATACATTTAATGGTCGCTCTGTTATCTTAATAAAACTTTCGGAATCTTCATCGGCAGAATGAACAGTGTCTACGTTAGATTCAGATTCTTCATTAAAAAAGCATTCCGTAATTTTGATACGAGAAAGAGCATCTTCTACACGATTTTCTTTACCTGATATGTATTTTACGTTAAAGTCATACTCATTAAGTTAAATCTTCCATCGTTGGAACTTGGAGTTTGATTTCCTTAAGTTGTGGAGCCATTGCAATCTATGCCATGCAATCATGCGATCTATGATCAGTATTTATTAAAAATTTCCTGCCGTATAAATATGATCTAAAATTGGATGTCCCTGTTGACTTAACACTGCCCATTTGACGCATCAGCCGCTAATGTAAATATTTTCTCATAATTTGGATATGCCAGAATTAGATCATTAGTAACTAAAATTTTTATGGTGCTTATAGCTTCCACGAATTTCTCTTAAGACAGTTAGTCAAAGGTTTAATTATTTCAGAAAAGTTTTGAATAAAATTACGATAAAATCCCGCCAAACCATGAAATTGTTTTATTTCTTTCTCCGTTTTAGAAACGGGATAATTTAAAATTGCTTTAATACTTTCTGGCGTTATGATATGACCAAGAAATTTGGTTTGTCTTTTGAAACAATCGATTTTATCCATCTGAATTTTCAGATTTGCTTCGTTTAATTAACGGAAAACTCTGTCTAGAGATTCTATGTGTTCCTATAATGACGTACTGAATACTGAAATGTCGTCTAAGTAAACCATACAATCTCTCCCTATTAAACCATCTAGAACCGTATTCATCAGTCTCTGGAAGGTGGCTGGTGCATTTTTAAGCCCAAATGGCATTCTTAAAAATTCAAAATGTCCGCTCTGAGTAGAGAAAGCTGTCTATAAGTCTATTGTTAAGAAATACATACACCTACCCAGTTTTTCGAGAATTTCATCCATGTTTGGAATGGGATACCTATCATCTATCGTAATACTATTGAGCTTGCGAAAATCGACAACAATCCTTCTCTTAATTTTACCTGAAGCATCTGACTTCTTTGGTACCACCCAAATTGGTGCTGAATATGGGGAATCACTATGAGAAATGATTTGATTTTCAAGCATTTCTTTTATTTGTTTGTTTACTTCTGATTTCTGAATTTTAGGATGTCTATACAACTTTATACCTGAGACAGACATGTAGTAACAATACCATATATGGTACAAATAACACATGTGTGTCACCAAATACTAGCAAAATACCATATGAGCAATGAAGTATTTTGCTGGTATAATACTAACATGTTTCATTATGGTATTTATATAAACACAGCTAAACTAAACTAACTAACAGGTAAAAAACTTTGCTAAAAACTTTTACACACAATCTCTTCGAAATACTATGTCAAAATGACTTAAAAAATTAATTAATGAAATGGGAAACAAAACATTTTTTACAATTTTTGTTCCGGAAAAGCAGCAAATGCCTCATTTTATGTGAGGATTTTAGAGAGACTGTAACCAAATCGCTTATTTTCTATGAAAATAGATTAACTTTAGAGCATTTTAAATAATTGAACTTATTTTCTCCATAACGCACAACAACATATTTATTTTTTTACAATTTTTTTGAAATATTTAATGTCTATGAAACAAAGCTTGTACTTGAGTTTACTGCATTGCCATGTGTGTCACCAACGTAGTAAACAGAATACCATGATACCTTTACTATGGTTTTGTCACTACATGTCTGTCTCGGGTATTACATATATTGGATTTTCATGAACCGTTTTAATTCTGTGTTTTATTTTATGAGTAAAGGTGAGTTTGTCCTCTTCTTTATAAAATATACATATTTTCAAGTTTATTTAAAAGTTTTTTAATTTATTTAACTCTTCTGAATTGAAATGTTCAAGTCTAAATTCACTATATTTAGTGTTATGATTTTCGTTCATATTTAATTCTTGAAGGCAATTATCAAAATTTTCAGAATTCAATTTATTCTTGAAAAAGTTATACCGAACACCATTCATATGTATCATATCTTTTTCCAGATCAATTTTAGCTTTAAGTAGCTGAAGTATATTACAACCAAGTAAACCGTCGTAGTTATTCGAGAAATTATGACGAAAATTTTCAGTTTTTTTATATGTTCATCGCTAAACAATTGTTGGGTTTCATTTAGACAAACTTTTCCTATCGCTGTTGTTAATGTTTTTGGCTGATCATAAATAATCTTTTCGTTGGATATCCCAGGCTTTATTAAACTAACTGATGAACCTGTGTCGACTAAAAATTTATAATATTTTTTATTAAATTTCAATTCAATTGTGGGGAGCCTTCCGGGGCTGTTAAATGAAAATTGGCCTCATCTTGTTCATTGGTTCAGGATAGCCAAAGCGTCTTAATTGAGGTTGGTTTGACCCATGAATCTTATCTTGTTTTAAATTTTTTAAGTTTCTTTTAGTATAAATGTTTGCAGAATTGAAAGGTGTGTGGCTAACTTGTGGGAAATTATTATTTTGTAAAATATAATGTTGATTGCTATATTCATTGAAAAATTGTTTATTTTTGTAATAATTATTTTGATTGGACAATGGAGAATTTTTTGAAAAATTGTTGTAATTGGAACGAACTTGAAATTGATTCGTATTGATTGCAAAATATTCCATATTACTATTATTATTGTTATTCAAATAATTTGGTAGTTTCGAATTTGCATTAGTTCTTTGAATTCTTTTTTGTTTAGAGAATTGTTTATTATTTTTATAAACATCGTTTAATATTATGACTGCTGACTTAAGGTCGGTAGCGAGATTAGCGTTTATTAACGCAGTTAAATACTTGTCAATTCCCTCTTTAATGTTTTCAAACTTATCTGATCTAATTCATTATACAAAAATATTTTAGTTGAGCAACTTTCATTTTTTAGTTTGATAACATCCTTTACTTTACAAACTTCTAAATTAATCTCTTCGCATAGTAGCTTAATATTATTTTTAAATTTAATATTGCTTATTTCTAGGATTAGTGTTGAAACTGCCGTGTGTTCTGCCTCAGCGTCATCCAATCTGGTGGTTGCTCTCGAATGAAGAGTGCTAAGTAGTTTCGATCACCACCAAATGGTTGAATAAGTTTGATGTTTTGGATCGCCATTTCTCTGGTTTCTCGCTCCATTTTGTTGTTTGCCTCTTTAGTTTTAATGGATTTCAAAATCTGGCTTAGTTCGTCCACTTCTTCTTCCATAAACTGTCTGTTTTGTTTTTATTCACCTTCGTTTGTAACGTTGCCTTTGGACTTTTGATTTTGTTTCACCAAATAGGTAATCGCACTTATGAATTATGCCGAATAATCTATCGTATATTAATTATTTTGATTTTAGTTTATTTTTTTGTATATATTTTTTATTTATCTAATTATTATTTTTTATTTTTTTTTTTTAACATATTGTGATATTTTTTTCCACTGTACCATCGTAACTTAGTTCGTTTTGGTTGTTACGATAATTTTTCTTTTTCTTCGCTTCGACGTTTACGTTCTTGTTATTAAACTGTTCGTTTTTTTCCTTATGCTATGTTCAGACCGACACTTAATCACACGATTTCGGTTGTTGAATGGATTATCCCACTAATCTTAAAAATTTATCAAGATTTTGCTATACAAAAATGACAGTTCCAAATCATTTCAATGATTTGCGCAATCTACTTGTAAGCACTGGAAATCTGTTACATTATCCCAGCTGATTTAGACACTACAAAGGGAAAAAATGTAAACAAAAAAATTTTTTAAAGCAAAGAATCTAATTTCACATGAAAATCGACTTAACAAATAAAAACAATGCATCCATTATTTCTATTATATGGAAAATATTTGAAAAAAAGACTGCTTTTATTTCAAAATACTATATGACAATCTTTTCTTTTGATAAATATTAAGCGATGTGACTTTATGAATGACAATAACAGCTGTTTTTTGATCTTTCTAACGGCAGTGAAAACACTTTTGGGTTATGAAATGCTTAAATGTAATCTAATCTTTTAAATCTTCGGTCTGAACATAGTATTACGATATTTTGTCTTCACTTTTCACGTTTCTCGCTTACGTTGGCTACACACTCTGATAATTGTCTTCACTTTCCACGTTTCTCTATTACGTTGGCTATACAGAGTGTATGCTATGTTAAACAATTTACGATATTTTTTTGTTCCTCTTCGCTTCGACGGTCCACTTTTACGTTTTGTTCCTTACGATTTTTTTTCCTTCACTTTTACGTTTATCGTTTACGATGGCTATAGGTACACTCTGATATTTTTCTTCACTGTTCAGGTTTCTCTTTTACGTTCTTTCATTACCATTAGAAAATTTTTTATCAATAATTTATATTTTTTCCATAAGCTGCCAGCTGTTTATTGCCTTAAAGATAATTTATGGGTACCGTCTTTGTGTTTAAAAATGTAATTGAATTTATAAGTTAGATTTTAGAATGCTTATTATTGCGTCGTAGTTGGTTTACGTAGCAACATTAAAATACAATGTTTTTTAGAATATTTCAATTTTGGAATTATAACTACTTTAATTTTTTTTGTTCTTTCGAATATACACAAAAACGTTTTAATATTAGTAAATTGCCTTTGCACGATTGTAGGAATTTAAAATAAAAAGTACAGCCCGACACGTGTTTAAAGTAACTGTGTGGGTTTTTATTTCGCTTATTTGAGACGAATAGGTTCTTTTTTTATTTAGGATCTTTTGCGCAGATCCTACCGACTGAGCCGGTAATATTTTTATAATATTTAATAGTTTTTATTAATTAATATTTTGTAACAAGTAATCGTTTTTTATAATATCTTTTGTGACAGGTAATAGTTTTATTAAATAATACTTATTTAACACGACGAGCTAGTTTTTAATGTTGAACCTTGCGAGTTGGATGATGAAATCTGAGTAACGTGACAAACGATTTTACAAATGGTGCCGCTTAATGTGCGGTGCCGCTTTCAATGGCGAAAATGCTCAATTAAATTACGTTGGCAATGTTGCATTCGATGCTTTTGCTTGCAAAAGTCTCCAATGCAACATTAGGATGTCACTTGCATATGTTCCAATATATGGTCGTAAAATATCATCTACACATCATTGCAGGATTGAGGGTGCATTTTTTAACCCAAATGGCTCCATAATTAGTTATTTTAACCGAGAAGTATTTCTTCCCTATTATCAGGTCTAATCTTGATCTGATAAAATCCTGATATCCTAAATGTAGTGTAATGAAGTAAGCAAGTGATTGCAATATCTGAAAAGAGATACGAGGTTTGACAAATAAGTAATGAGACTGATTTTATTGCCCTTTTCCTTTTTCCGGCATCCCTCCCCTCCCCATTGTTATACGTCCCACCGCTACGAGTATAGCTTGTTTAGTTCGCCTGCTGCGTCAAGTTGAGTAGACGTATGTTTGTAGTGCTTGTCACGAAAATGGAAGAACGAAATCAAGAGCAACGCGTCGCGATAAAATTTTGCGTCAGATTGGGCGAAACAGCTTCGAAAACGTACACTAAAATTGTAAGAGTGTATGGTGATAGTACTCTTAGTCGTGCCCAGGTGTTTCGATGGCAGAAAAAGTTTAAGGAGAGGAGTGAAAGCGTGGTAGACGAGACGCG
This sequence comes from Bactrocera correcta, assembly GCA_027475135.1. Taxonomy (NCBI): domain Eukaryota; kingdom Metazoa; phylum Arthropoda; class Insecta; order Diptera; family Tephritidae; genus Bactrocera; species Bactrocera correcta. The sequence continues at coordinate 36,037,807 of CM050322.1, read as the reverse complement.
GAATGGGAAACCTTTTCTGATAGCCATGGAATCGTCCACAAAGAATCCGTTCCACCGGGGAAAACTGTGAATAAAGTCATCTATTGCTCGAAAGATTGTGAAAACGAGTCAACAGGGTGCGCCCAGACATCGCTCAGCGTGTCCCAGTATTTGGCCTCTAAAGGGATCACCGTGTTGCAACAGCCACATTATTCGCCCAACATGTCACTCTATGACTTTGTTTTGTTTCCTAAAACAAAATCGGTGGTCAAAGGAACCCATTTTGAGTCGATTACGGACATCCAGGCGGCCGTGACGAGGGTACTCGCGGACATCCCAGTCGAAGCGTTCCAGAAATGTTACGAAACATGGAAAACGCGCTGGAATCGCTGTATAACTGCCCAAGGGGACTATTTGAAGGGGATGGCAGAGTTGTAGAATAATTTTCAAATATACGGCTTCTATAAAATCAGTCTCATTATTTAATTGTCATACCTCGTACCTGTCTGGTATTGTTTGTTTATTTAACTTTTGAAAGTCTTCAACCACCCTGTCTTCGGCTGACCGTTGCCATCTATTCCTTTCTTTGACACAGCCCATTTGGGAGAGTATACGCTACCTTTTCTAATTGGTATTATTCTGAAGTAGTTTCTGAATTTCTTTTTTAACAAAGTTCTGCTCAGCAAAGGGATGTGAATACTGCCGTAGCCTAACTGGTTTCCTAGTCTTAGTTCTAATATCCGCATGTCCTAAAACATTTTCGCTACATGGAGCGAAGACTCTAATTAAAAACCTACTAAATTTATTTATTTTTTATGCGCGTTATTACTCAACGTAGTTCCTTTAAACTTTTACCGCTTTTATTTTTAATGGCGTTGATATCGCTTTCTTGGTTATTGCAAAGTTAACAATAGCGCGCCAGCTGTTCCTTCTTTTCGCAATTTGGTGCCAATCGAGGTACCAAGTGCAGCTAGGTCTTCCTCTTATACTCCTATAATTTCAAAGGTGGAGAGGTTTCATCCGTACGGACGACATAACCTAGCCAGACTACTCGTTGTCTCTTAGTTCGCGTAACTATGTCAATGTCGTCGTATATCGCGAACAACCCATTGTTATGGTCAATTTTTCATTTGCCAGGCTTGAAGCCACACTGATAAGGTCCAATCAGTTTTCTGACAGTGAGCTTTATTTCTTCACAATAAACGCTAAAAAACATCTTACACTCGATGATGAGGAGTCTTATACCAACATTTCGCGCAGATTGTGGATTACGTAGAGCTCACTTAAATTCCAATCGTGGGGCATGCTTTCGTGCGACCACGTCCTACAAAGAAGCTGACGCATGCTGCATATTGCTAGTCGAACTTTTCTATGGATGGGATATGGAACGTCTGCCCCATTGTCATCGATTGGGGAATCGGGTTCGCCTTCTCCTGGCGTTATGCTCTCACTGCCATTCAGTAGGATAGTTGTTTTCCTTCCACAATATCAGTATGCTCTGGACATTAATCACTAGATCACCTTAGAGGGTGTACAGGAGTATGCTCTGGTCTTGAAACCTTCTGTTAGTCGCGTTATCTTCCGTGGAATCTTCGATCATTCATCATTTTCAATATCAATGCATTCATCCCGCACGTGTTGTGATCGATTGTAACGTTGCCAGGTAGGTAGTCTGTTTTCTTTCCGCTGCGACACGGCACTCCTCATCGTACCAGCTGTTCTTTTGCATTTTCCGAAAATCAATGGTTTCGTTTGCGGCTGTACGTATAGAGCTTGAAGTTCCGTCCCACAAATCCCTTGTAGTGATTTGCTGACCTATGCTCTCAGAGAGGAGTGCAAGTAGAGTAGAATCGTCCGACTGTTTGTTGTGATTGCAGCTTTTCGACGTCGAACGTTTCTTGAATATGCACGTCTAAAATACTGGAAACATATCTTCCGTCTATCACAACATTATTGAACTGGTTGTTTGGTTTTCGATGCAGCCACAGTCAGGTAGCTTGGTGAATTTTCCAATGCTGGAATGTAGTACTACAGATTACCGAAGTCTCGACCAGCCTCAAGCAATTTGCGGATGTTTCATCATCGTGACGTTAAAGTTGCCTGGCACGATTTTGACATCCTGGGGGTCTCTCATCTTATGCTGCTTTCTTTTCATTGGTAGAGTTGTTTAGTTAGCGGGTCCCAAACCCAGCGCACAAATCTGGGGAGGGATGGTTCGTCTTCTTTTAATTTGTAAATTCTTACATTCTGGTTTTTATTTTGTTCATGGTCTTATTATAAATTTTTTTGGAACTATTTTAAATTACTAAATATATGTGTATTTATGTATGTCTTTATGTTGTGTGATATTTCAAATGCGCACATGCGGTTGCCTAAATGTGTGTTTAGAGTGGATAAGTTATCATATATACATACTAGCAGACCCGGCGCACTTCGCCCCAATTTTTATTTGAAATAGTTAAAACGCTTTTTGAACTCTGTTTAAGGCCATTTATTTGTATGGAATGTTAATATATTCAGGGAATAACGTCTCTGATCAATTTAAATGTTTTTGGCGAAGTTCGTTCTTTGTTTTGTTGTGTAGCGTGTAAACAAATAAAGAAGATGGCTCTCCAACACGCTAACATGCCACATACATACCTATGTATGTACATATGAAACTGTAAAATTTTGAACTTAAACGATAAATCGGTTTGAATCATTCGAATTCTCAAAATGAACATTTCCTCACTTTTAGATTTGCTGTGTTGTAGTAAACTATTCACTATTATTTATGAATAAAGACGGAAACCTTAGGTCAAAATTTTAAAAATTATTGATAATAAGCACAAATTTTCATAAAATAGTTCATTTTTGATTTTATATTCAAGTTTTTAACAAATAAGTTAATTACAAAATTGTTAGTTGATAACATGTAACATTTAATTTTATAATCTTAGGATAGATAATTCTTAATTTTTAATAGTAGTATTTATTTTTTTGAATTATAAACATTTTAATTTAACTTAGCACTAATTGGTGCACAATATTTTTGGTTAACCTGTCTCGAGCTAGCACAAATAGATTTGATGGTTTTCCCACACGTGAGCATGCAACATATAATTGCCCATGGGGAAAACATGGATTATCCAAATCTAACCCACAAATGGACATTGGTTGGCCTTGAGACTTATTAATGGACATGGCAAAAGCTAAACGAATAGGAAACTGTAGTCTTCTGAATGGTTTAGTAGATTCTGACGGTATCATTGGAATACGGGGCAACAGGACCACTTCTCCTTTAAACTTTCCAGTCAAAATGGTTGCTTCAAGAATATTTCCTGTTAACTTTTTGATGACCAAACGTGTACCGTTGCATAACCGAGGGGGATTCAAATTACGCAGAAGAATAATAATTGAACCAACCTTCAACCGAAGAATATGTGGTGGCATTTCGGGTATATATTGAGAGTTTCATTTTCATCAACAACAGTATCAATTGATTTAAAAGACATCAGATCGCTTGGCAACAACTCTTGTATCTGGAAGTTAATTTCGTCAACATCAACATTTTTGGCTGCCAAAATAGCCCGCTCACTGAGCCAGTTATGATCTAAATAATTATTTTGTATATCCGGGAAAATACTTTCAATCAATTCAATTTTTGTGTGAACAACAGTGCAGAAATTATCTGACAGTTTAATGCATTGCGTGTTTGGTTGCCGTTCTATTGTACCGTTCCCAATATCTAGCAATTGTTCCGAAAATATATGTGCTAATGGATCATTTAGTAAATGTACGCGCATGTTTATAGTCAATCGAAGTGTTTTAACATTTCTCCATAAAAATGATTGTTTTAAACATGCGTTAATCTCATCGGCGAAAGTAGAGCGAGGTATGACCGGCAACGTCTGTCGGAAATCACCAGATAGAAATATGACAGCACCTCCAAAAAGTTTATCATTGCCGTTCAAATCTTGCATAGTTCGGTGCAATGCCTCGAGTGAATATTTGTGAGCCATTGTGCACTCATCCCAAATAATGATAGAACTTCTTTGCAACACTGCAGCTATTGCGCTATTTTTTTTTTATGTTACATATTGCGTTTGGGTTGCTATGAATTTGTAATGGCAACTTGAATGCTGAATGTGCCGTTCGCCCACCATCTAGCATAGTAGCCGCAATGCCTGATGATGCAACTGCCAATGCGATTTTCTGTTGTGACCGTATCTTGGCAAGAATCAACGATATTAAAAATGCTTTACCGGTTTCACTTGGTACGTCCAAGAAGAAAAAGCCGCCTTGTTTAGCAGCAACAGTCAGCATAATCTGATTATAAATTATTTTTTGTTCAGCTGTCAATAATGGCTCGCTGTTCGCGATAATTGTAGCTAAACTACCATGGTCATATTGTTTTTCTCGTTGTAAATCGGAGTTAATTAAGTCGGTGGTCGGACGATCAGGTGATGGCATACCATAATAATTTAATGGTGAATTTGAAATTAAAATACATAAATCCTCGATCAACACTAACGTTTCATTATACATCACTGGCGTGTAATCTAAATATGTTTGGGCATTGCTCTGTTTGTCTAATTCGGTGCAATATGTCTTCCGTCATACAATTTTTATATTTTTCCCACAAAGTGGTTGCTTGTGATGGATAACACGTCGTCAAAATAATTGCAAACAGGTGACGAATGTTATTTGGCGTTGATGTGAACGCAGCATCGGCAAGTGTTAGGTCCCAATGGTTATCGTCTTCTAGCAATTGCAGTTCGCGACATGCATCTTGATATGTATTAAATACTCGGGCATTAACTGTTCCCAAAAATTTGAAAGACGTTGGTCCGGGAACATTCACCAATAACAAACGTAAATAGAAGCATTCACGTTGTTTTGGATGTACCGTGTAAAGTCGTCTCAATGTCTTAGCTTTGAATATGCCTGTAATAGAAAGATGTGGTTTTCCTTGTTTCCGTGGCTCCCATTTTGTACCTGATTTCTTCCATGTAAAATAGCGTGGAACATCAGTGTATAGTAGCGTCTTTGCGAATTGGCCTATAATACCAGGTTTTTGACACAATGTAAAAAATTCAATTATTGTCGTTTTTGGAGCCTCAAGCGCTCTTTGGAGAACATTTTTTTCAGTGAAGTATACACGCTGACCGTTTTCAAGATGCACTGCTAAATGCTGGACTGAAGGGTATCTTTCGTGTATGGGAAAGCTAAGAGTATGCCAAATTCCTTCGTTGCTGCTGATGTATCTACCCATTTGGTATCGTGTTATTTCATCATTCTTATTTAGGTTTTGTAATTCAATTACGGCCAAGTCACTACCTTTGTTGACATATTTACATATGTACTTAATTGATTTTACGGAACTGCAAAGCTCGACATTGATATGAGCCTTATACGTTTTTGAAAGTAATGGTGAATATGGTACCACCCACTGATTGCCAATTTTTACTTGATTTGTATTATTTGATTGCCGGATTGGGAATGTGTGGCCACCATTCGCAACATTTCTGCGGCGATACATTGGATAACCGTCAGTATCCGTGATTGTATCATTCGTATAATTCATTGGAAAATGCTTCTTAGATTTTCCATTTTCCATGCATGGCGATGCCATGTTAAAAGTACCGCACGGTCCGTGGATCATTTGATTAGTAACAACATCAAACAATTTTCGATCAATTGATGGGTCCGGAATTTCGGCTGAAATTATTTGATCAATTTCTTCTGGACGGATTTTATCTTTAAGCCAAACTAAAATGTGGGCATGATGCAAACCTCGCTTTTGCCACTCAATAGAATAAAGCCAACAACGTGAGTTACCGAAAACTGAATATTTAACAATGAAATCTATTAAGGATTTCAGTTTTTGTTTGAACACACGCGCAGTTATATCATGTCGATGTATTGCTTGTTGTCCTGGTAGTAATAACGTTTGTATATCCTCCCAATTCGGATTACATGTAAAAACTATAAACAAATCTGGACGACCGTAATTCCGTACGTAAGTCATCGCATCCTGTATGTATTCCTGCATGTTCCGTGTACTACCGATGTAGCTTGAAGGTAAAATGAAAGCATTACCGATGTCAATGGGGTTTAAATTTCCATCGATGTTTTCGACAATAGCATCTCGTAAGTGAATATATTCTTCTGATCGTAATTTCTGCTGGTTGTATCGAATAAATCGCAAGCGTTCGCTTTCGATCTTAGCATACATATCCACAATGTATTGATGAAATAGCTGAAGATATCGAAGAATATAGTTATCCTGATTATTCCTAATCATCAATCGGCTTGCGTATTAGTTCATTAAACTTACTTTTTTATCTCTTGTATTACCTAAAAATAATAATAAAGAAATGGAATAAGAAATTGGAGGATGGAGTCATGTGTAGAAGTTCACGCAAGTGAGGAAAGTTCTCTGATCGCCATTCACTTGGGAGTGGCCAGAAACGATTCTTTTACATATGACTCAAGCAGCTCACGACTTCCGGTCTTTGACCAAGTATCCTCTGGGTAGCCTAAGAACATCCGTTTGAAGGCGAGCTAAAGTGAGAAGGCGAAACACCCCTGCATAGGGTTGTGCGCTGGGTTTGGGACCCGCCACGTAAAAAAACACCCCCAATGAAAGACAACAACAAGCCTCGGATGAGTGACCCCCCTTTTGATGACGACCATGGCAAACGAAATAAGGACTATGATTTGAGGGCATGCACCTGGAATGTCCGGTCCCTTAATTGGGAAGGTGCCGCTGCCCAGCTGGTAGATGTCCTCGTAAAGATAAAGGCTGACATCACCGCCGTCCAAGAAATGCGATGGACGGGACAAGGACAGAGACGAGTAGGTCCTTGTGACATTTACTACAGTGGCCATATAAAGGAGCGCAAGTTTGGTGTTGGATTCGTGGTGGGAGAGAGACTCCGTCGCCGAGTACTATCATTCACTCCGGAGAATGAACGTCTAGCCACAATCCGCATCAAAGCGAGGTTCTTCAACATATCGCTGATTTGCGCCCACGCCCCGACGGAAGAGAAGGACGATGTGACCAAAGACGCCTTTTATGAGTGCTTGGAGCGCACTTATGAGAGATGCCCCCGCCACGATGTCAAAATCGTGCTTGGCGACTTCAATGCCAGGGTGGGCAAAGAAGGTATCTTTGGCACTACGGTCGGTAAATTCAGCCTCCACGCGGAAACATCCCCAAATGGGCTGAGGCTGATCGACTTCGCCGGGGCCCGAAATATGGTTATCTGTAGCACTAGATTCCAGCATAAGAAGATACATCAAGCTACCTGGCTGTCTCCAGATCGAAAAACCACCAACCAAATCGATCATGTTGTGATAGACGGAAGACACGTCTCCAGTGTTTTAGATGTGCGTGCGCTCCGAGGTCCTAACATCGACTCGGACCACTATATTGTTGCAGCCAAAATACGCACCCGCCTCTGTGCAGCAAAAAACGCACGCCAACAAACACAAGGATGGTTCGACGTCGAGAAGCTGCAATCACAACAGACAGTCGAACGTTTTTCTACTCGGCTTGCACTCCTGCTCTCTGAGAGCACTCGTCAACAACTCGGTATAAGGGAACTGTGGGACGGCATTTCAAACTCCTTACGTACAGCTGCAACCGAAACCATTGGTTTTCGGAAAGTGCAAAAAAACAGCTGGTACGACGAGGAGTGTCGTGCCGCAGCGGAGAGAAAACAGGCTGCCTACCTCGCAACGTTACGATCGACCACAACACGTGCGGGATGGGATAGATACCGAGAGTTGAAGAGGGAAGCGAGACGCATTTGTAGACAGAAAAAGAAAGAGGCCGAAATGCGTGAGTACGAAGAGCTTGATAAGCTGGCCGACAGGGGTAATGCTCGAAAATTCTACGAAAAGATGCGGCGGCTTACAGAAGGTTTCAAGACCGGAGCATACTCTTGTAGAACCCCCAAAGGTGATCTAGTTACCGATGCCCAGAGCATACTTAAATTATGGAGGGAACACTTCTCCAGCCTGCTGAATGGCAGTGAACGCACAACACCAGGAGAAAGCGAACCCGATACCCCAATCGATGACGATGGAGCAGACGTTCCATTGCCCGACCATGAAGAAGTTCGAATAGCAATTGCCCGCCTGAAAAACAACAAAGCGGCAGGGGCCGATGGATTGCCGGCCGAGCTATTCAAACACGGCGGCGAAGAGCTGATAAGGTGCATGCATCAGCTTCTTTGCAAAATATGGTCGGACGAAAGTATGCCCAACGATTGGAATTTAAGTGTGCTATGCCCAATCCACAAAAAAGGAGACCCCACAATCTGCGCCAACTACCGTGGGATTAGCCTCCTCAATATCGCATATAAGGTTCTGTCGAGCGTATTGTGTGAAAGATTAAAGCCCACCGTCAACAAACTGATTGGACCTTATCAGTGTGGCTTTAGACCTGGTAAATCAACAACCGACCAGATATTCACGATGCGCCAAATCTTGGAAAAGACCCGTGAAAGGAGAATCGACACACACCACCTCTTCGTCGATTTCAAAGCTGCTTTCGACAGCACGAAAAGGAGCTGCCTTTATGCCGCGATGTCTGAATTTGGTATCCCCGCAAAACTAATACGGCTGTGTAAACTGACGTTGAGAAACACAAAAAGCTCCGTCAGAATCGGGAAGGACCTCTCCGAGCCGTTCGATACCAAACGAGGTTTCAGACAAGGCGATTCCCTATCGTGCGACTTTTTCAACCTGCTTCTGGAGAAAATAGTTCGAGCTGCAGAACTTAACAGAGAGGGTACTATCTTTTATAAGAGTGTACAACTGCTGGCGTATGCCGATGATATTGATATCATCGGCCTCAACACCCGCGCCGTTAGTTCTGCTTTCTCCAGACTGGACAAGGAAGCAAAAGAAATGGGTCTGGCAGTGAACGAGGGCAAGACGAAATATCTCCTGTCATCAAACAAACAGTCGTCGCACTCGCGACTTGGCACTCACGTCACTGTTGACAGTCATAACTTTGAAGTTGTAGATAATTTCGTCTATCTTGGAACCAGCGTAAACACCACCAACAATGTCAGCCTAGAAATCCAACGCAGGATAACTCTTGCCAACAGGTGCTACTTCGGACTAAGTAGGCAATTGAGAAGCAAAGTCCTCTCTCGACAAACAAAAACCAAACTCTATAAGTCTCTCATAATTCCCGTCCTCCTATATGGTGCAGAGGCTTGGACGATGACAACAACCGATGAGTTGACGTTGCGAGTTTTCGAGAGAAAGGTTCTGCGAAAGATTTATGGTCCTTTGCGCGTTGGCCACGGCGAATATCGCATTCGATGGAACGATGAGCTGTACGAGATATACGACGACATTGACATAGTTCAGCGAATTAAAAGACAGCGGCTACGCTGGCTAGGTCATGTTGTCCGGATGGATGAAAACACTCCAGCTCTGAAAGTATTCGACGCAGTACCCGCCGCGGGAAGCAGAGGAAGAGGAAGACCTCCACTCCGTTGGAAGGACCAAGTAGAGAAGGACCTGGCCTCGCTTGGAATATCCAATTGGCGCCACGTAGCGAAGAGAAGAAACGACTGGCGCGCTGTTGTTGACTCGGCTATAATCGCGTAAGCGGTGTCTACGCCAGTAAAGAAGAAAGAAGAAGAAGAATAAGAAATTAAATGCAATACATATGTAAGAAATTAAATAGTTAATTGTCAAATTTACCAGTATTTGGATCACACTGTTTGATGTTAAGGTGATATTCATCCTGTCCTTGCCAAAATATTAATGGATATTGGAGTGCGTCATATGAATGATGCAGATCCGAAATCGTACTAATAGTGTTGTCCCGCCGGGTAATTTTTATAGCTCTATTTTCAACTGGATCACCAACCATAATAACAGCTACCTCATCAACAGTTGGCGCGTTAAATCTTCCAGCATGTTCTCCTGATGGAACTTGGTCGGCTTTGATGACGATTTGATAGTTGTCACTTAGCAATTGTGGTGATACTCTTTTAAACAATTGAATGAGTTTATTCTGAGTTTCTAAAAAATTTTCCAACAATATCACAATTGCTCTTTCCTCTGCTTGTTCAATGAAATTACATTGGCACCGAGTTGTCACGCGTTCTTCACAACTGCATTGGCATCATTAATCCAATTTTATGGTACACCTGACCTTGTATTTTAAATGTAGGTTTAAAATTACGTCCATCGGAGGCGAGATCGCAAATTTTAGTTGCCCCAAATGATGTCATTTGGAAGCAAAAATTAAATTTGCGTATCTTTCGCAAAAATATTTTTAAATTATCTGAATCGCCAGCAAGAAGCGATATTAAAGGTTCCGGCGGAGTGGGAAGAGGTGGCAGCAGAACTTTTCCTGATGCACAACACATGCCGGGTGTTTCATTGCGAAATTTTAATGCATGACAATATGGACATAGTTTATCCATTTTCCCGATAGCAATTTTTGAATGCGCAGAGTAATCAATATCTGCTTCATATTCGAACGCAAGACGAACAAATGTTGAACGTGTTAATGAGCGGCTGATCCGCTGTCTCTGTCCATCTCGTAATCGTGCTGTAGCTATGTGTTGTTCATGCGCCGCTCTTGTTCTGGTAACAGTTTGTCGCAGACGTCTATCACGCTGTTCTTGGGATTCTTGTACACGACTCTCTGCTGTCCTGATTCTTTGAGCTGAGTTTCTTGCTGCGATTTGTTCTGCAGACTGCTGAACTCTTTGAATTCTTTGGCGTTGTGCCGCTCTACCCCGTGCATTATTGAGGCTCGATTTTTTTGGTGGCATTTTATTGAAAATATTACTTCAAAGTTCAAAATAAGATTTAATAAATAAAATGAAAAGCAAGCTAATAATACTTACTTTTATTTAATTCGTTTAAAGAGTTTTAAATAATAAAAAGAAATCAAAGCGTGGCCGAGTCTGATAAATTTTAAACACACGTTTTACGTTTAATAAATTTTAGCTAAAATAAACGTTTGGACTTTTAATATAACAGCATCTGCTTCTATAGCGCCATCTAGCCTAATACAGCGCACTTATTCAATTAACTTACAACGTCAGCCGTTAGTATCACAAATAAGTGTCAATAAATGTATTCTCATGTAGCGCCATCTACTCAATGGCACATATAGCTCTAAATTTAACTCCAAATGTACTCCATACTTATGTTGTGCTTAAGATAAAACAGGAAAATAGTGTTTTACAGTTCATACTTGGTTATGCTTAAGCACTGAAAATGGGAGGCTTAAGCAATGCTTAAATAACAGCTGATTTTTGTTTTGAATTTGCTTTGAATTTTCAGCGACTTTTTTCGTAGCGTAGGGCAAGTGTCCGTTCGTTTGCACTCAATAACAGCTTATACTTTTCCTTCAGTTCCCATAGGTGCTCCGACTCGCTAGTGATGAAATTTGGGGTTCTTTTGTTGTTTTCATCAATTTTTGATATAATTTTCCTCGCAAATTTATGTATTGTCTGGTATAATTTAAATATTTCAAACATATTTTTTTGAATGACATTTGTAAAACATATGTTGCCCACAACGTGTCCATATATCATAATAAAATTTTATAGAAATCAAGCATTGACTGTGAAACGCAAACTACTACTCAGTTTGCAACAATACTTAGCTAAGATTTTATTTAGGCACAACTTAAGTATGGACTGTGAAACCGGGCATCAGCCGTTAGCTGTTGACCGTCAATCACGTCCAACATACACTCAAGCCATCTTTAATCACCACCAAGAAGAAGATAATTTTTCATAAAAAATAATCATGAGTGATGAGGCCCATTTCCATCGTAGCGGATACATTAATAAGCAAAATTTACGCTTCTGGGGTTCTGAAAATCCGCGTGTAACCCACGAAGAGCTATTACACCCGCTCAACGTCACTGTATGGTGTGCTGTTTTCGCTGGAGGAGTCATAGGACCTTTTTTCTTCAAAGACGTCACGTACTGTGAGTGGTGAGCGCTACAGAGCAATGATCAACGAGTTCTTTTTGCCGCAACTTGATGAATTGGGAGTGGAAAACATGTGGTTCCAACAAGACGGTGTGACGGCACACACTGCACGTGCCACAACCGATATACTGAAGGAATTGCACTGGCCAGCAATATCCCCTGATTTGACCGCTCAAGACTTCTTTTTGTGGGACAATCAACTGTGGTGGCGGCTATTTACATGATATCATATTCTCGACTTGATATAAAAAAATTTAAAAGACCAAATAAAAATAATCCACAAGCAGAATCAAAGTTTTAAATTTTTTTAAAAATTATAGCCAAAAAACATCGGAAGGTTATTTTTGTGCCATATGTATATAAAAATAAGTTGAGCTATAGCTGACTAAACAGTTATATGATATGTTCATTTTTAATGGACTTACGAGTGTAAATTCCTAAAAAGTGACTTACCCATCTCACTTTTTTTTTAATTTTTTTTTTGTTTTGTTTTCTAATTAATTTATTTGTAAATTATTTGAATCGTTCAATTTACGTCGACTGTTTTCATTATTTCGGCTATTGAAAAGGTAAATTGCTGAAAATTATTCAGTGAAAACTTTATGTGTCTTTCATACAAAGTGATAAAATACAGATTGAAATTTGTATGTCTGACAACAAATGCACGAAACACTAGCCACGTGCTTTTCTTTCGGAAACTCAAAGTGGAAATGATAGATATCCATTGTATCGGTCTCGCTCACCAGACGACAATGGCAGAACATTTAGCATTCAATTAAGAGCTGTGAATAACGAAGCTGACAACACATGGATTGTACCATTTTCGCCATTATTGTATAATTCACATTCAAAGCTTATATCAATGTTAAATATTGCAGTTTGGCGAAATCGATCAAGTAAGTTTGTAAGTACGTCACCAAAAGACGTAGCGGCCAATAACCGCTATGGGCGTGAACGAGAAGAGATCAGCAACTAGCAAATAAGTCCATGCGTGAAGTGCAATGAAGCATTTTGTGATGTATTTACCTTTGCGATTCATGAACGTTTTCCGACTGTTGTGCATCTCGCAGTTCATTTAGAGAATGACCAAAGAGCGTATTTTAACCCTTAGAATACATTACAGCCAGTGGAAATACCGCCAGCAACAAAATTAACATTAATGAGTTTTTTCTCAACTTTCGTCAGTGATCCGTTTGCGAGAACATTGCTCTATTCGGAAATTACGTGATATTATAAATGGAATGCATCGTCGAAGAAATAGTTACGTAGAAAGCAAGGCCAGCCAGTAGATTGACATCCAGATGTGTTTTCAACTAATGCCTTAGGACGAATTTACACAATCCACCCGAAAAACGCCGATTGTTTCTACCTTCGGTTGCTATTGATAAATGTACGCGGTTCAATTTCAATTGAGTCATTGCGTATTGTGAATGGTGTTTACAACTTTTTGAGAAGCATGCCATCAGTTACAATTGCTGGAACATGATAATCAATGGAATCAAACGATGGACGATCGCCATGATCATTTCGACACATCAGCCTTCAAATTGGCGTCAATTATGCATCTCAACCTAGATGCATAACAGATTCATAAACGTGACTAATCACTGCCCATCTAAATGCCCTAGAGATTACAGGCAAACATTTAGTCTTACCATTTAGTAGTATCTTTCTATATAAAACTCCTTTCCTTAATTCATATGTTTTTAATAAATGTTCTGGCAATTCCTTATTTTTGAATTTAACTAATATATCTACTACCTCAAGATCACGTTGTTGTTCAGAAATCAACCAGTTGTCATTTACCTCGGTCAAATTAATGCGTTTTCTGGAATTATTTTTATCGGACACTGGATTCCGAGATAAAACAATATACATGCGCCATACGATCACCCTTCCTATATTCTATGTCAAAGTCAAACGATTGTAAAAATGCCCACCACCTATGTACCCTCGGCGTTAAGTCTAGCTTTGTGCGACTAGCCTTTAAGGAATTACAATCCGTATATACGACAAATTTACGTTCCTGCAAGTAGTGGCGGAAGTGTCTGATACCATTGACTACTGCTAGCGTTTCTAACTCGTACGAATGATACTTTGACTCAGCAGGGGATGTGCATTTACTATAATATTCTACTACATGGAGTTTGTCATTAATTTTATGCAACAATATAGCACCATAGCCAATCGAACTTGCATCGGTGTGCAATTCGATTGCATGTTTCGGGTCGAATATAGTCAAAACAGGTGCCAGCGTCAATATTGTTATAATTTTAGTCCTTATGCGCTCATGTAGCTGTTGCCAAAAAAAAACAACATTTTTCTTTGACGTGAGTTGATACAAAGGCTTAAGCGTTTCCGAGAATTTTCCCGTCTAAATTGCGACAAAGATTGTGGAGGTGGTAAATCTTACAATGCTTTTACTTTAAGTGCGTGTGGCCTAATTTCTCCGTTACTTATCTCAAAACCTAGGTACTCTATGTGAGTTTTAGGAAATGAGCACTTAGTTATATTAAATGAAAATCCCGCCTTACTCAATGTTTCTTATACGATACGCAACAGCTCTAAAGCTTCTTCTTTAGTTTCGGCTATAACCAACACGTCATCAGTATAAACGACAGCGCATGAGTGTGCCAGTGATCCCAATGCTCTTATTATGGTCCTCTGGAAAACAAAAGGTGCATTTGCATTTTGCATGGTCAAAAACTCGTACTGACCCTCTGGAGTCACAAACGCGGTTCTTTCAATTGAATTTTCGTGTACTGGAATTTGGTAGAAACCACTAGCCATATCTAGGCACGAGAAATGTTTTGCACCGCGAAGTCGAGCAATCTGGTCTACGATAAGAGGCAAAAGATACCTATCAGCAATGGTTTTATCATTTAACATCCTATAACCCACACAAAGACGATCAGTGCCATTTTTATTTTTTACTAACATCATTGGTCTGGCGAAAGGTGAGCAACTTGGACTGAAAATATTTGCTTTTAACAACTCATCGATTTTACAACGCACCAGGTTTTTTTCTTCCTCGCCTAGCCTATAGGGACGTCGTTGCACTGTCTTTTGTGGATCTATTAACTTAATTTCACAGCCTTGTCGAGACTCGAGTTTTTGGTATTCCGCTAATAAACCAGTCAGAGTAGCATTTTAGGATATTTGTTAAGACAATTTTATCGGAATTAACTAAATCTGTATCAGAACTTATAATATCCTCATAATCAGTTAAAGTCACCATATTTATCATTTTCGTTTTATAAATTTGAAATTTATCAGCGCCCATCATTACGCCAAAGACTTGGCTAAGAATCTCTCGACCAACTAACACATCGTTTTTCAAATACTTGTCTAAAATTACGTGTAACAAAATCTCAGTATTGATCAATATTTAATTAAATAAAACTTGCTGAGTGCTATAAATTGCATCGTTACTTATGCCATTGAGTTTTACAACATTATTAACTCTTTTGCCTTTAAATTTATGATCTACACTTTCCTAATAGAAATTGAATTTATCACAACAATATATAAATATATCGTCTATCATATTAATCTTATTATCTGCTCATATGAATATATGTATGTATGTATGTGGAGTGGTAGTTTATTAATACACGTCTGGGAGACGTGGTAACCAAAATCATGGTATAGAGGAGTAGGGAAAGTCCCATTCACCATAGAAAATGAGCCATTCACAGTCCTTAAGCTACCCCCCAAGTGTACGTCAAAATAAAAATGTCATGGCCACCTCTGGTGAATAAGGGTGGCGAGAGGTCAAAACGGGTTGCAGAAAGCGAAAATGCTAAAATATTAAATCATAAATTTATAGTACTATATTTGTATATGTATGAATACTATTTTCAATTTCTGTTATAGAATGAAGTTTAATGCTGTTATCAAAAGATTTAATTATATCTTCTTGATATAAATAAATATGCTATATATTTTAAAGCATTGTAGTTAATTTATTCATGGACAAATTGAAAATTATTTTTGATAATGAATGTACCAAAAGAGATAACTATTGTGGAAAAATTTGTTATTACATATCATTCGTCTGAACAGTAAAACACAATTTCTTACTCTAAGATAAATCAAGAGATAATTATAATAGCCATGTTTTCTGAATTTTAAGTATAAATTTTTGTAATCACAAACTACATACACGTTTTATATGTCAGAATTTAACTATATGCCGGCGATCAGGAATCCTACTCTTTCCCAAATGGAGTGTTTGATTATTCTCACAGATTTACCACATTATTTTTTAGTTCTAAGCTAAGTTTTTAAATAAACAGGATTCTTAAAGAAATTATTTTTTGAATTTGCAATATCTATATAATAGTAAAAAAGTAGTTTAAATTACTTACGCAAAACTATTTTGCAATGCTCAGTAGCAATACTGGCATAGTATTTAAAAAAAAATAAATGATTGTTGCAAATATATTCCGTTTGAAATTATTCAAATCGATAATAACTTTTTGGCCCAATTAAAAATACAACTCAAATTCCTTAATTTTTAATAGCGGTTCATTATTAGTCAAATTACATTTATTTGTTTTTTAAAGTTTTAATATAAACTTCCACACCATTTATAATCGACCATAATTCACTAGATGTAAAGACGAATTGTAATTCGCGTAGATGCAAATGTTTATTTTTCAAATCGCTGCTTGGTCACCAGCGCTGCCAACCTTCAATTGATGAGTGTTTTTATTATTTGCTTGGCTGTTGTTAGCTATAATGACAACATAGTAGTTTTATGCAAACATACGTAGTTCTTCTATCGGTTTTGGTGGAGCTGGTTCCTCCCACTCTCCCAACATGCTCTTCCATGGAGGTCAATTGTACATCCAAACGACATCGGTAATACATTCGCGTTTGTGCTCAGTGAACTTGACTTTCAGTAGGAAAGTAAGGATTGTTGTTGTTTTAACGGCAGAAGGTAGGATCGCAACGCATGTCTTAACGACGGTATCCCCACATTTGCATCTTTGCACATAACACGATGGAACTAGTCAATTGATTCGCTCAACTGGTAAGGCTTTGATCTGAAAGATGGGTGTTGAGTGTTTAGCCTTATGTAAATTCAATTTTGCTCTAAACCTACCCAACAGCTTGATAAACCTGACTAGCAGTATCGGGATCCTTAGCGCAATTGACAATAGCTGGTGCAACATTCGAATGTACTCACCGTAGTATTTGCTCTTCAAAAAGTTGCTTCCACTCTCAAGCACAAAGCTCATTGGTTTGCGGCTAGCGTTCTACACCAGCTCCTTCGCTGATTCTATAAAAAAATTAAAAAATATTTATTAAATCTTTTGAAATAAAGTTTAATTATAGCTTACCTAGCAATGCGACGTGCACCTTCCACGAGCACGCCATTGAGTTTAAAATTTTTTCTCGAATTCACGACCAACTAATTTGATAACTACATTTGAGTACTTCACAGCATCGCGTATCGCTTTTTCATCTCTTAAATCATAAAATTGGAACAGCGCCTGACCCCTTACGCAGCAATATTAACGAGGCCATGTTTAGTTATTTCGTACTTTTATTGGAATCAAATATCAGCCGATCTGTTGTTTATCGTCCCAAGGGAAATTTGTAAACACTTCTTCCAGATTCAAATAACTAAATAAGCCATCGTAAAGCATTTAATCATGAAATAAACTCAAACAAACCTTCGTTACGATGACAAAAATGTAAATATGGCCGTGAATGAGCATAATCTAGACCCCACCATTCGACACGGTTGCTTATTTGTTATTAACATTTTTCTGTGGTGAACATTTATTGACTTACCACAGTTAAAAAGAGGCATGAATAAAAAACTCAATTTTTCATGTATTGGCTCATATTGTACTCATCTTTAAGAATATATATTAAAATAAAACAATTTTCTTTTGGAAATATATTAAAGTTTTATATATAACCAATATTTTTGGGACAACATTTCCATAAATTTTAAGAAAATAACACAATGCAACCATTTTCCGGTTAAAAGTCGGTCATCTTGGATTCCAATAGAAACTCAACCTCGGAGTACACTTGACGTTTCTACAGTGGCACCTCTCAGCTGTGTCTTTGTTTACATAAAATCAGCGCATACTTTCTCTACTCCTCCTCTACCGTGACCAAAATCCAACTGTTATGCTTAGCCTAGAAATTAATATCTTATATGCAAGAATGATAGAAAAGAGATTACGCATTGCGCAGGTGCGTTATACTAAACACACAATTGCTTACGTCACACGGCGGCAGCTATAAACTCTACTACTCTAACATTCTTGTTAACAAGCAATATTTACTTGCTACTCAAGCTATTTCACGAAATTTATAAGCCATGTGACGTAGATGAGCAGAACGAAAAATGTTTTGTCTCTCATCTGCGCAATCATTCTTGTTCTATCATTCTCGTCTTATATGCTTATTCAGCTAACGGTGATCGACAAGCATCAGGTGATGCTGCTGTCAATATGTAATGCACTAATATGATAGCTTAATGTATGTGTGTAAAAGAGAAAGGAGTACTGTAACTCATAGGATAACAATGTAAAGTAGAATGTAGGATAACTTAACCATTAGTTGCACTAATATAAAAGAACTTAGTATTAACCTGTGTACGCATGAATTAAATAAATTGAAAGATATGTTTAATGTGGGTGTCGCCACATATCTCTCCTGCGGGGAAAAAAGAAAATGATAGCAATAATTATTATAATTTTTTTTTTTTGCATTATGAAGATATTTTGAAGCGCACTCTGTTTTGACTTCTTTGTGTTGTAGTAGAAAGATCAGGATTCGTGTCGCTGGTAGTTGTGTTGCTTATGTTATTTCCCGACGAATTGGATTGTAGATGATCGATATCGTCACTACAAAGATAAGCTGGTTTTAGGCGATCGATGGATATGTGTGCAGGTTTTCCATATAGTAGTACTTTGTTGTATTTTTCATATCTGTCCATAACTGGGAATGGTCCGTCATATGGTGATGAAAATGATTGTTTGACTTTGTCGTTTCGAATAAAAACGTGCGTTGAATTAGCGAGATCCTTTGAAATGAAGATTTTCTCTCGGTTACGACGAGAAGCAGGCGTAGGCGTTAGATTTTGAAACGCTTTTCTTAGCGTTTTAACGAGCTCAGGTGCTTCGATTGTTTTATTTGATGGTGTTCAAAACTCACCCGGGAGTCTGATTGGCTCACCAAAAACAATTTCTGCTAGTGTGGCTTGGACGTCTTCCTTGAATGCAGCTCGTATTCCTCAGAGAACTGCAGGGAGTGCATCGTACCAACTATCGTTGTGGCAAAGAAGGGATGCTTTGAGTTGTCGGTGAAAGCGTTCGATAAGTCCGTTTGCTTGTGGGTGATAACTCGTTGTTCCTTGATGTTTGGAACCGAGAATTTCAGCGAGCTTCCTGAAAAGGTCTGACTCGAATTGTCCTCCAAGGTCGGTTGTTATTCGAAGTGGAACTCCTAAGTAGGAAATCCAAGTTTGCATGAGTGCATGTGCTACTCGGTCGACTGTGCCGTCAATAAGTGGTGCGGCTGCTGGATAGAGTGTGAATCGTCGGTCGATTATTGTGAGACATTTGGTGTGTCCTTTTGAAAGCGGGAGTGTTACCAAATCTATGTGAATATGTTCAAATCGGCGCGAAGGTGGTTGAAATGTTGCAATGGGTGAAATTGTATGACGTGCAATTTTATTCCTTTGACATTGAATGCATGCTTTGGTCCATGTGATGCAATCCTTGTTGATTGATGGCCAAACATATCTTTTTGTGATAAGGCGTCTTGTAGCTCGGCGACCAGGGTGTGAGACTGAATGAATAGTCTTGAAAATTCGCCGTCGTAGTTGTTTTGGAACGAACGGACGTGCTGTATCTGTAGATATGTCACAGTATATAGCAATGTTCGTGGTATTGCTGTTGATTTTGCGCAGCTCTAATGGTGTATTCGAGCTGTTGAGTAGTTGTTGAAGTTTTGCGTCGTTGGTTTGAGCGCATGCAAGTTTTTCGGATGTTACTGCTGTGTGAATGGCATCGACTCGAGATAAAGCGTCCGCAACGATATTGCTGGAACCGGATATGTGCCGTATATCGTTGGTAAATTGACCGATATAATCAAGTCGTCGAAATTGCCATGGTGAAGCGCGTTCAGGATTCTGTTTGAATGCGTTCATTAAGGCTTTATGATCAGTGTAGATTGCGGTGTGCCGTCCCTCAAATACATTACGAAAATATTTCACTGCTTCGTGGACTGCGTTGAGTTCACGATCGTAGCTCGATCGTTTTTGAATAGATGGTGCAAGTTTGCGACTAAAGAATGCAAGCGGTTGCCAATGTTCACATATACGTTGCTGAAGCGCGGCACCTATTCCGCATTCAGATGCGTCTGAAAAGATGGCCCACTCGGTGTTGTTGTCCGGATGTGCCAAGAGTGTTGCGTTAGCGAGAGCTTTCTTGCAGTTTGTAAATGCGTTTACAAGCGATGTTCAGTTTATTGGAGTTTTTCCATTAATTTTAGGACCTTCCAGTAGCGCGTTGAGTGGGGCGAGTAAGTTTGCTGCATTCTTAATAAATTTGCGGTAAAAGTTTATTGTTCCAATGAAGTTGTTGTGACGAGGATAGTCGGTGATGACTTTGACTCGTTCCGGAAGTGGTTTTATTCTGTGGGCGTATATTGTATGCCCTAGGAACTCGATATTTTTGAGACCTAGACAAGTTTTTGTTGTGTTGATGACTAAGCCATAGTGTTGAAGGCGTTGAAAAACGATACGCAAATGTTGTTTGTGTTCTGCTTCGTTGGCAGATGCGACCCGTAGATCATCGATGTATGCAAAAACGAAAGGTAGATCTCGGGTTACCTCATCGATGAGGCGTTGAAAGTCTGAGCTGCGTTTCGGAGTCCGAAGGTCATAAAGGGAAACTCGAAGAGACCAAATGGTGTGACTATAGCCGTTTTGTGGACGTCTTCTTCAGCTACTGGAATTTGATTGAAGGCACGAATTAGGTCGATGGTTGAATAGCAAGATGTACCGTGTAAATTTGCGGTGAAATCTTCTAAGCATAGAACTGGGTACCGATCTGGTATAGTACGTTCGTTGAGACGACGGTAGTCGCCGCATGGTCGCCATTCGCCATTCTTTTTGGGCGCCAGATGTAGAGGTGATGACCAAGGGCTATCGGATGGTCTTGCAATACCTAGGTTGATCATCTTTTGAAATTCAGCTTTTGCGTGCTGACTGGAACGCCAGGTGTTGTCTTGATGTGATGTTGCGTTGTATGTGAAATTTGATTGGGTTCACCATCAGGACGTGTAATCTTAGGATATTCGGCAAGCAGTTGCCAAAATCCTGATGATTGATTCGGCTGTTGGAGTTTGATCGACTGCACAGTCACGCTTTTAGTTGTGCCTGAAGTGCACAGTCGTGTGGTTTCGTCGATGAGTCGTTGGTTTTTGAGATCGACGAGCATGCCGTAGTGTGAAAGTAAATCAGCGCCAATGATTGGATTAGACGCATCTGCCAGTATGAAACGCCATGTTAGCGCTCTGCGAAGGCCGATGTTTAAAGCCATTGTTACGACACCATAAGTATTAACGGGTGTTCCGTTAACTGCGATGAGTTGGTAGCCGGTCGCCATCTTCGTGTTAGTTGCCCGTTTGTGAGGATAGACTGAAACTTCGGCGCCTGTGTCCACTAGAAATTGTGTGTGTAAGTGCCGGTCCGTGATGAAAAGGCGGTACGATGGTGGGAGAGAGACGCTTTCCGCCGCTAACTTCTCTCTGCTGCGTTTCCCGCTTGTTGGCAATCCGGTGTGCATTTTTGAGCCAGGCTGCCAAACTTTTTGTGATACCAGCAGGTGTTACTGGTGGACATGGCGGGAGAAACCGATCTGCTTCTGTTGATGCGTTGTGAACGAAACGTTTTCGTCCAGTGGTTTGATGGGTGTTTAAAAGCTTCTGAAGACTTCTCGTGATGTGAGCAAGTTGTTGCTCTACGGCTGTAAAATTTGAGTCGTACGTTGTTGTAAGCGATGTTGTGCAGCTACATTATACCCTTGAGAAGGTTAAAGAACGTCATGTAAACGATCCGCGGCTTCGCTTAATGGTTGTAGCTCGGCCGTGCGTTGTGCAACCAAACATGCGCGCATCTGGTCGGGGAGATGTGAGAGCCACCTTGCTCTTAATACTTCCTCATCTGTGTCTGGAACTAAACTTCGAAGGTGTCGCAGATGTTGGGAGGGCGTTCTGTCGCCGAGGCACTCACCGTCCAGAAATTGTAGGATTTTTGCTTGTCTCGATTTAGAGTAGCAAGCGATCAGTGTGGTCTTTAAACGTTGATACGGCTTGTCGACCGGTGGATTTAAAATTATGTCTTCAGCGTCGGCAGCTATGCGCGTGTCTATCAACGGAATCGTGTGGTGGAATTTGTCCACTTCGTTCGTGACGTTGTGATTGCGGAACTGTGATTTTAATTGTGCGAACCAGAGGGCTGGCCTGTCTTGGTTGAAGCTTGGAACACGTATTGCCGCAGGGCTGGAATTGTTTCCCAGGAACATGGAAGGCTTCGGTAGGCGTGGCGTATCATCGTCGACAGGCATTTCGGATAATATTTAATTAATAAATATAGAAAATATCAAAAAATAGTTACGAAATGTTGTTCTGGTTTTACAAAAGGCTGCCAGATGTTTGTTGAGTGGTGTGACTTTAGCCTCGTGCCACGTTCTGCGGTATAGTCTGCTATTGGTAACGGGCCGTTTGCTGTAAAATTCGATCGTTGATCCAAGGTGACTGCTAAAGTCTAAGTCGGGGTCACCAATTGTAGAGTTGTAGTTTATTAATGCACGTCTGGGCGACGTGGTAACCAAAATCCAACTGTTATGCTTAGCCTAGAATTTAATATCTTATATGCTTATTTAGCTAACGGTGATCGACAAGCATTAGGTGATGCTACTGTCAATATGTAATGCACTATTATGATAGCTTAATGTATGTGTGTAAAAGAGGAACGAGTACTGTAACTCATAGGATAACAATGTAAGGTAGAATGTAGGATAACTTAACCATTAGTTGCACTAATATAAAAGAACTTAGTATTAACCTGTGTACGCATGAATTAAATAAATTGAAAGATATGTTTAATGTGGGTGTCGCCACATGTATACACATGTGCGCGTTCAGAAATTCATGATTTTATCAGTTATCAATATATTGCGCGCAATATAGTGCGCGCATTAACTATTTGGCTGCCATATTGACTTGTGACGCTGCTTGATGCCACTATATATACATATAGTATGTACATATAGAGCGAAGAAGGCTCTGTGATTGGACGAATCGACACCGCCCATAAATAAGTGTCAAACAAGTATGGTTGGTAGCGCAATAATAGACCCCTTTAAGTGAGAGTCAAAATTAACTCGAAAACCAGAAAAGGTTCTTTCCATGGAATGACCTGTACGGGTAATATCGTCGCCATCGCTACAAATAGGTAGCATGCCTCCAGTGAAAACTGTGCAAACGGGTAGGAATTATGTGGCAGAGCTGGAAACAAATGCTGCATGAAGTGTAGAGAAAAGGGACATTTTGCTGAATCATGTGTGTAGGAACAATTTTGTGCACCCTGCCAAATCAGGGGAAGGTCGAATACAAACCATCAAATCGGCAGTAAAAGATGCACAGTTTACCTAGTAGCAATAGTATATGAAAATACTCCCAAGTTTATTTAAACCACTGCGAAGCACCGCAGGAACTGCTAAATAAAACAGTATATGAAAAGGAAATATATGCTGCAATAATATGCGAGCAATACAAAAGTCTAAAGGCAGGAACATGGGTGTCAGACAGCACAGGAAAAGTGGACATATGGGTCTGCGGCGATAAGGCAGTGCAAGATAAAAACTGACTGGCCGATCGTTCTATGCCAGAGCAAAGGTTTGTTGTACTCACATCTATAGTTGCTACTTGCCACCAAGTTTATCGCTAGAAGCGTACGAAAAATTCTTGACGAACGTGTTAAAAATGCCCGTAACAACAAGTCCGAATTTAATTGCAGGAGATTGCAACGCCTGGACCTTGGAATGGGGCTGCAAAAAAAAAACAAATCAGCGTGGGAATGCTTTGTAAAACGCATTCTCGGTACTTGGTGCTGCTAAATACGGGAACCAAAAATACATTAGAAAAAAATGGATATGTCTCCATAATCGACATTGCGTTTGTCAGTAGATCCCTAGCAGGAAATGGCAAATGTGTGATATATACACCCACAGTGACCACCAAGCGATAATCATAGACACTTTCAATAATAATAAATGCTAAAAGAGAACTGGGTGGCCAAGAAAATCTCCAAGTAGACGATGGAAAACGAATCAAAAGATGAGGACTTATTTAAAATAATGGTTAACGAGCAGAACTATTGACTGACCATGCTAGTAGAGCATGCCATGCTGCTATGGAAAGGAAAAAATACAACCACCACCGAAAGCCGGTTTATTTGTGGAATAACGAACTTGCTGTTTTGAGAAGTAACTGCAACAAAATCCAACGGAAATAGCAAAGAAGTAGAGGAAACTTGGAATTTGAGCGACTTCGCGAAACGATTAAAGCAAGACGGAAGGAACTTAGAGCAGCAATCAAGAAAAGCAAAGCTACGTGCTTTAAAGAACTCTGCGATAAAACGGAAGAGCGTATAAAGCGGTAATGACAAAAGTTAGAGGTGATAAGGAAATACTACTACTTAAAGAGGCTGCAAATACTCTGTTTCCAAAGCAACAAGTGCAAGCAGTGGGAAAGCTACCCCCAGTTAGCTTAGAGCCTCCAGTTTTTCTGCCAGTGGATGATAATAAAGTCATGAAAGCATCGGAACGTTTCGGCAACACAAAAAACACCCGATTTGGATGGCATTCCAAATAATGCTTTAAAACTGCCATCAAATTCAAACCCAAATATTTTCCGGACTATTTCAATAAGTGTCTGAGGGATGGAGTTGTCCCAAATAAATGGAAAATACAGCGTTTGGTTCTGCTACCCAAACCAAACAAGCCGCCAGGAGACCCAAGTTTATACAGGCTTCTCTGTATGATCGATACTATAGGTAATATCCTCGAACGAATAATAGGTGATCGGCTGGAAAAATACCTTGAAGAAGTAAAGGGCTTATCTGACAAGCAGTACGGCCTTCGCTGAAGACGCTCGACCGTTGACGCTATCATAAAAGTTACCGAAATTGCTATGATGAGGTAGAAACCCAACCTACTCCCAACTCAAGATTCTCCCACGGAACCACCAGATAAGGTATTACCTTATGGGAGCGACCATGAAGTTGCCACTTCGCGAACAGCTTTCTACTTCTTAGAGGACTGACACATAAGCGCAGTCAAACTTTCCATTGTTAAACTGTCACCTAGTGCTGTTTTTAAATTTTCCCTTATGTTTTCAGAGTCTTCTATATTTCTATTATCCATACACATCTAACATTACGGACTGACGTCATTTTGAAATTTGTTGCCTCTGAAGCACTCATGGCCGCTTAATATTAGGGTCAGGTGAAAATCTAGGCCCCCTTTTTGTATACTTATCCACGTATGGATGTCAGGTTTAAGTCTGTGGGTCCACTGTCCTTTAGTTGAGGTTTGCCACCGTTGTTGCCATATAGTTATGCTCTTCTTTCTCTCTCTCTTGGATTTCTATAATTGGCGCTGGTAGTTCATATAATCTTGTGAAATACTAGCTAATACTTCAGCTACTTCGCTGTGAGTCTATACACCACATTTATTAATCTGGCATATGCTATTATGTTTAGTGCTTGTATCCAGACTAGAGCTGCATAAGTATAACTGAGCTCATTGCTTTTGCGATTAGAAGTCGGCGGCTGCAGCGCACACAGCATTACAAATCTTATTTACTTTATTTCCAATGTTTGCCATGTGCTGCTTGAATTTCACCTTGTCGAACTTCACTAGAAATGGGGTAGCTCTTGATACCTTCGGTAATGTCGTAGATCAGCCTTTTATTTTCAAAATAACTCATATGAGGTACTAGGGGGCGCGTATTTCAAATAAGGCTTCAAATATACATACATACAAATTTGTCCATTTAGAAGAGTTGACTGCATTCTTCACATCCAGGGTCATCTGCGCACAATATTTTTTTGTATTTATTGCACTTTTCGAAGTGTCGACAACTTTTTTCAGTCCATCGATAGTAGACCAGTTTCATATTATGCTTTCGTATATTTTGCCTATTGTGTCGAGTATACACAGAGGTCAGTACGAAGAAGGTTCATCTGATGATTTTTTGGTTTGGGGATTGAAACCAGGCGCTGTACTTTCCATGGATCGGGGAACATCCCTTCTTTCATACAGTTGTTGTATGTATTTGCATACAGAGTGGGCTTTGAAATTATGGCTGCCCTTAGAGCTTTGTTTGGTATGCCATCGATACCAGGCGCTTTATTGTTTTTGAATATTTTAGCTATGGCCAATAGTTCTTCATCTGTAACCAGTAGGGGTGATTCAGTAGCTTCGTTTTGTCGCACAGCGTTAGTAATCGGGGCGTGTGTCGGAAATAGCGACGACTTTCTTCATAAACGGAACGCATTTGGGTTGCTGCCGCTTATTTTGAAATTTGGACATACATATTTTATATATGCTTCTTCTTTTCAAAACAATTTCTTTTGCTACGGGTTATAGCTGACTTTAAAAGCTTCTTGCGGCTTTAAAGAGCTTCTTTGAGCCGGTTTTCGTTTTCGCCATTTTGATTGCGTTGTAGGCGATGTCGGGCTGAGTGACAGAGCTTTCTCAACGTGGCAATTTCTTTATTCCATCAATATACAGGTCTTAGCTTATTCTGACATTTTGTCCTTTGCATTGTAGCGTCGCTTACTGCTACCAGTCCCTTCGCAATGCGGTTACTAAGTGGATATCGTCTTCGCCGGATACTATTGCTACAATCCAGACAGTCTCAAAAGCGTCAGTGTCAAAATCTGTTTGCTTCCAGCTTCGTTTTTGTATAGTGTTACTGCGTGGGGGTTCCTGGTCTCCTCCTACTTAATGTGTCTGCTTAGTACGTAATTTGCAAACATCAGGACTACTATAGAGCCTTTATTCTCTTTTCGGTACGCATATTTCGTGCCACTACTATTGTGAGGTTGGTTTGACTCAGTTTGAACCTCTGCTACCCCAGACAGTGAACCATGCGTTAAAATCGCCTGCCATTATTATCGGTGATTTGCCTCTGCTTTCTAAGGATGGCAGCTAACGTAATAAATTCCTCCTATTTTCGCCAATGTAATGCCATTTTTTGCTGCTCTGCAGCATGACGTTAATTAGACGTTGGGAATGTTGCTCACTCAGTGAGGCGTTATCAATGTTGCTTTCTATTACGGTTTGTTGTAACAGGGCTTGTGTTGCAGCGCAGTGGCTTAAATTTAGCTGCAATGTTCTCATTTTCCATTGTTTTTAGCAACTCTACGTATTATATTTAGGGCAAGTCGTAACTAGAACCGAATGTTCTCCTTTTCACAGCATGCAACTCGGTGTGTTAATACATACTTTTCCACACGTGAGGATGTAAGGGCGCATATTTTATAACATTAGCTGGCCCTAGTAGTTATCTCATCCAGATCTTTGTACATTATAGTGACGTTGTGTGTTTTGGTTGTACTGCAGCCATCTCGCCGACCACTCCATCTGGGGCGCTCCGAGAAGTTTCAGCTCTTTTATCTCCTTGGCTTTTTAGCTCTATATGCTGGTCTCCTTTGAGAGTTTTCCGGATGACGATCACGTTTGAACCCAATTCTTCGAGGCCACTGTGTCACCTTTAATTTTACGGAGGATGTCTGCATCTGCATACGAGGCTCCGCCCTTTTATGTAAGAATTATAGCGTCTGGTTTCGACCTAATTTTCTTCTCCATAGGCCTCTTCTTTTTTACCACGTCTACCCATTTTTTGGGTGCTGGTTTATTTTCTGGGGTATCATTATTATTTATTTTCATGACTTCATTAAAGCTTACCTGCGCTGTTTGAGTCACGTTTTTTAGCTTCTTCGTGGGTGGTAGGTCTGATGTTTAACGTGCTCTTTTTGGGGTCTTTTGGGGCGATACTTGTGACGTTTTCCCTTCCGTCCCTATTTTCGATTGGATTTCAGGATTATCTGTTTTGCCATAGAAGTACGTTGTGCTGCTTATAAGTTCTCGCATCGCTTGATTTATATGTCTTTGTCCAGACATCATGTTTTCGAGCTCCTTCAATTTCCTGCCCAATTTGCAAAAAATATTGATGGATTCTCTACTTCGCGTTCTCTCGGAATTGCCACGGTGCAACGGTGGACTCCTTATTTTTACCATTTGGCGGTATTCTTGCAATTTTTGAAATCCTCTGAAAACGATTTTATGGTGTACACCTAGAACTATTCTCAGAGGCCATACCTCACCAGAAAATAGTTAGAAACACCTGCCAACTAGTTTGTTCAGTCTCTTCCTCTTAATAGCGGGATTACCTGTAACCAGGTAAAGTCTCAATTTGTGACTGTTACTATTCACTAAACAGTCTCTAGCGTTAGTTTCAAAATATTGACTCAGATTTGAGACTTGCTAGTTAGCAGGTCACAAACTAAATGGAACTTTTGCTGCCATTTTGAAAATACTGAATAGAGATCATACCCTGCAAGACGGGTAGTTGTTAGCAAACGTGTAAGCGAATTGTTATTGTTAACTTTTGCATTCTTTAAAATATTTGTTACTTTTGTTCAGAGAGTCGGAAAAATTAACACATAGTTATTTTATGTTCAAAGGTTATCTCGCTCTAACCAATGGCAAATATCGCATGCTGCCTTGTTCTAACAGAATACATACATTTGTTAGCAAATCTATTCACATTGTGTTACGGGTAACAAATTATTTTGTTAGCGCATAGCTTACCTATGTGTTATGGATAATAAAAAGTATTTGTTACCCGAATATCTGTTAGTGTTATTATTTTCGTTATCAGTTTGTTATCTATAACATATAAACATGTTAAAAAGTACAAGCAGTAACAAGATTATCTGTTACCCATTTGTTAGTTCTAGCAAATTCAATTCTTTTAAATAAAACTCAGTTTTTTTCTTATTATTTCGTTTTATTTAATATAAACATTTACTTAAACATAAGATTAAGGTTATTTCAGTATAAAAATGAAAATTATAATAATTCATATTTTTAAAAGTGGTATTAGAAACATCAACTTAAAACTAATATTTACAACTTAAAGCTAATATATAAGTATGTATATGTAATTAATAATAAGAAAACTTATATTAATTTATTACGATTGGGGCTTAAGGTCACAAATCTCCAGAGCTAACCACAGATAGTGTTTTTGTCCTTGTCAGGAAATATTTCTAAAATGAAAAGTTATAAGTTAAGGAATTCAATTATATATCAATAAAAAGACCTACCAAAAACTAGCCCTATGCACTTTAGCTTTAGTAGGGATTCCTTCTCCTTGCGCCCTTCTAAATTGTAGTGGTATATTAGATCGTCAGAAAACATACTGTCCACACTGCCTTTTGCGCCCATTGATTTCAGTATTAACCGCATCGTTAATGAAACAAATTACAGTTAATTAATATACAATCGCATAATATTTAAATACGAAATATTTAGCATAGCATCCGTGCTTTCCTTTTGTGAAAAATTGTCTTCCACGAAGCGTACGTGCGTTCTGGCGATAGTGACGGTACCACAATTTGTGATGATTCAATTCAATGCTTATCTTTTTCTCCAAGCATCTTCGTTTTCTCTATATAAAAGAAATTAATAATATATATATATATATATATATATATGTATATAATAGAAATTAATTATAAAATATCAAATTCTCAAGCAACGAACTTACCTCTTTAAAATCCAAAATAAACTGCGCTTCTCGTTTTCTTCTTCTTGAAAAATTGGGTATTCGTCTCTCCTATTCCAACAAGTTAACATTACAATATGTTTAGAATGTCGATAGTTGTTCTCTATCTTACTTACGTATTCTGCAACGCAATTGAAAATTGCAGAAAATGTAACAGTGTTAGTGAACAGCTGAAAATGTTTCAATGTGTTTGTGCAATTTATTACCTCCGTCATGCAGGGTAATTGATATTAATCCATTGTAATTTTTTATATTTTGTAAGCAACTCAAACACGAAGAGGTTAAAAATAAATCAATTTTACATAAATTTCGTAAATATAATGAAACAAAGTCAACATATATTTTTATTTTTATAGATAATTAAGCTTTTTCACTATGTGATAGAAAATTTAATATTTGTTATCGACATATGTATATATTTTCATTCAGGTGTAAAATCATCTCTGAATAATGAAATAAAATAGATTTTGTGACTGTCACTTGTAGAATAGCAAAACAGTCTCAAGTCACGGAAATTGTCTCTAACTGAAAATCTCAAATTTAGAGACTTGAGACTGTATCACAGTACAGAATCGGACGGTAAGTCTAATTTCAATTTTCGGCAGTTGGCAACGCTGATAGATGCGTATATAAAGATTTTTAAGGTATTAGTCTATTATTACACGAGGCAACTTTTGTTGCTAATTCTCGGGCGATTCTCTTTTGCTGTCGTCCATTACCTTCACACGTGCAACTTGTGTTGCGCAACTCTGTTCGAGTTTTTTTCTCATTCACTTTCACTTTACTTTAACCCATTGTCGTTTCTTTTTCCTTATAGGTATTTGGGCCACTCTATCACATATATTAATCAGTTCTGTCAATCAAAAAATACATTTTATTTATAATTCAAAATTTAAACAAAGATTATATGACAGACTTTCAAATACATCACCCTTTTCACTACCGTCTGAATCAACATGTATGGCTTTCTCCATACATTTCACAATATCTTTAATTAATTCGATTTTTTCGAATGAAAAAATGAATTAATGAATGAAATTAAATTTTTTAAATATATTCAAAATATAAATTTCACAAAAATGTACGCCAATGCAACTTCTTCTTCTTTACTGGCGTAGACACCGCTTACGCGATTATAGCCGAGTCAACAACAGCGCGCCAGTCGTTTCTTCTCTTCGCTACGTGGCACCAATTGGATATTCCAAGCGAGGCCAGGTCCTTCTCCACTTGGTTCTTTCAACGGAGTGGTGGTCTTCCTCTTCATCTGTTTCCCGCGGCGGGTACTGCGTCGAATACTTTCAGAGCTGAAGTGTTTTCATCCATCCGGACAACATGACCTAGCCAGCGTAGCCGCTGTCTTTTAATTCGCTGAACTATGTCAATGTCGTCGTATATCTCGTACAGCTCATCGTTTCAGCGAATGCGATATTCGCCGTGGCCAACGCGCAAAGGACCATAAATCTTTCGCAGAACCTTTCTCTCGAAAACTCGCAACGTTGACTCATCCGTTGTTGACATCGTCCAAGCCTCTGCACCAAATAGCAGGATATGAGTGACTTATAGAGTTTGCTTTTTGTTTGTCGAGAGAGGACTTTGCTTCTCAATTGCCTACTTAGTCCGAAGTAGCACCTGTTGGCAAGAGTTATCCTGCGTTGGATTTCTAGGCTGACATTGTTGGTGGTGTTTACGCTGGTTCCAAGATAGGCGAAATTATCTACAACTTCAAAGTTATGACTATCAACAGTGACGTAAGTGCCAAGTCGCGAGTGCGACGACTGTTTGTTTGATGACAGGAGATATTTCGTCTTGCCCTCGTTCACTGCCAGACCCATTTCTTTTGCTTCCTTGTCCAGTCTGGAGAAAGCAGAACTAACGGCGCGGGTGTTGAGGCCGATGATATCAATAGATATCAACTACTGAATAGCCGGAAGTTACACGAAGGTAAATCAGGCGAATGCGGCACGATGTTAGTTCAAAATGTGGCGAAATGATTACGAATAGCCAATGCAGTATAAGATGGTACATTATCTTACTCCTCTGTTCAATAATTCAGATATATTAAAAATCGAAGAGATCACTATCAGAGCCCCCAAAACGACTCGTGGTTTAAATACAAATTAATATTTGCTTCGAAAAATACCCGAAGTATAAATTAAAAATTCATCCTTCAATTTGATATACTACTGTGTCCAAAAAATAAGGCATAATAAAAATAAGACATTGTATTTATTTTGAGAATTTGAGAATTCTTTGTTAATTCTTCCAAATCAATTTCATCCCCTTCAAAGTAATCCCCTCCCGATGCAATGCACTTATGGCAACGGATTAGCCAATCTTCGAAACACTGGTTGTAGTCACTTTCCGGGATGGCCTTCACTTCCGTCTTCGCTGCGGCTTGAATCTCCTCAATCATATAAAAACGGTGTCCCCGGAGCGGTCTTTTGAACTTGGTGAACAGCCAGAAGTCGCACGGCGCCAGATCAGGTGAATACGGTGGTTGCAGAACGATATGGGTTGTGTCTTTGGCGAGATGATCATGAATTACGACGGGAGTATAGGATGGTGCATTATCGTGGTGTAAAAACCAACGATTGTCTTTCCACAATTCCGGCCTTTTTAGGCGGATAGCGTTAAGCAAACGACACATAAGCATAGATCCAAGTCTCATCGCCAGTTATAATGCATTTCATGACACCCTGGTAGTCAAAAAGCATCGTTTCACACACTTTAACGCGACGCCTTTTTTCCAAAAATTTAATGTTTTCGGTACCAGTCGAGATTTGAAGCGCTTGTGGCCCAAAACATCCTTCAAAATGGTATTGGCTGAGCCTTTTGATATGCCAACTTCTTTAGCAAGTTCTCTAATTGTTAATCGATGGTTTTTCAACACCAAATCACACAACGCCCCATTATAAATATTTCACGGTACGCTTACAAAAAATTGCTTTTGAGTGCATTTACTTGCTGAAGTGAAAAGTGCAGTGCGCGATAAGTGTTCACTATGGATTAGTGAAGAAATTAAAAAAAAAAAAAAAAAAAAACAAGAGAAAAAAATGAGATTGTGTGGTGACATATATAACAACATATGGTCATATACTATATATCAGTGGTTCCCAAACTTATTTTGTCTACCGCCCACTTTGAGAATAAAAATTTTTTTAGCGCCCCCATTTTTTCACCTATTTAAAAACCACTATAACTTCTAATTAGTAGTTGTGACCTATATATGTATATTAACGGAGAATTCTAAACGAAACTTTTACTATAACCAGCAACTTGAAACCTGAGCGCAGTAGGTAACACACATCGGCGCTTAAGTCTAAAGTTAACTCTTACGGGTTCCACCTACCAATAAAAATGATTGTTGAAACACAACTTTATAGTATTAAAACAGAGAACATTTTATTAAAAATAAAACTAAAATAATCGATCCATATATAAAAACTAATGTGAAGGATGAATCTGATGCTCTTTAATAAGTTTGTTAATATCAGGTTCCAATTTATTCAAGAACAGTCGCAAGTCGCCACGTTCGGTAACAAGCAAACGATTTTTATTTTTAGTAAGCAGTGTTGTCGCAGCACTAAATCCACGTTCACACAAATATGACGATGGGAATGCTATCAAGAATCGTTGAACGATTTACCACAATCCAAAGTACAATTGCGAGATCGGTTTTTGTAGCCAAAATTCTTGGTAACCATTTTTGAACTTGATTTTTATTCTTCCAGCAGAGGTGACATTGCTGTGTTGACATTTGAAAACGGATCCAACACCCAGTCTGGTATTTCCAAGATCAAAATATCCTGGTATCGTTCGGTGAAGTCAATGTGGAGGTTTTCCAAATGTTGGCAGTAGGCAAACAATTCGTCGTTACTGCATGATACTGATAAATTCGGAAAATTGTGAAACTCACATCTGCCCAGATTCTTTTTGTGTAGAAGCAGTTTGGCTGCGAAAGCAGCAACGACGTTTTTTGTTTTAATTTAATTTAGTTTATCGCCTTGCAGTTGGAGATTCATGTCGTTGAACAATTTATACAGGTCATTCTTTGATGTTATGAGCTTGTCTTGAAATTCTGTATCTTTAGTTTCCAAGAATTCTATAACAGAGTCAAACAGGTTGTAGAATCGAGTCAGACAATTGCCTCTTTATAGCCAACGAACTTCAGTATGAAACCACAAACGATTGAAATCCTCGTCATTAGCAACACAAAGCTGATGAAATAATTTATCATTCAAATGATGACATATTGCAGTGATTGAAATAGTTTTTCACTTAAGTTTTTAGCAACTAAATGTTGTTTATGAATAACGCAATGTACACCAAAGACATCTGGAATTTTATTTTTTAAGTGCGCTATTAAGCCTTTATGGCACCCTATCATAGCCGGAGCGCCATCTGTAGCAATTGAAATAATATTTTTCAAAGGAACCCCTTTCTTATCGCAAAACTTTACCAATATATTGAATATGGTTTCGCCTTTTGTATCGGTCGCTAAATTTCTAGCAAATAATAGTTCTTCACATATTTTCTCATCTTTAATAAACCTCACGTAAGACAACAACAATGCTTCATTAGTTGGTAAAGTGGACTCATCGAGCTGAATTGAGAATTTGCTTGTCCTCAGGTGATCGCACAATGATTTTTCAATGTTTTCAGCCATTTCATCAATTCGTCTTTGCACAGAATTATTACTCAAAGGCATTTTTCGGATAATATCTGCGGCCGGTTTATGAAGCACGGTAGTTATTACTTCGTTTATTGCTGGCAATATTAACTCTTCTTCGATGTTATGAGGTTTTCCTTTTTGCTTCACTTTTCTGAGTATTATGCTTCTTCTCTCATTTGTAAAAAAAGGGACCATTTTACTTTTCGTATTATCTTTTTTTTTTCAGAAATACATTTGTAAAAAAGGATCTTTCTCCGTTTCTTATTATTATTTTATTTTCCCCAGAAATACATTTGTAAAAAAAAGGATCTTTATCTTTTTTTATTTTCCACATAAGAGATTTAAGGAGTTCAAAAGCTCAAAACGTGGGCTACATCAGCTACCTACCCGACGGCATTTCGCAAATGATAAAATAAATTTTTCAAGAGCTCAAAGCATGGGCTACATCAGCTCGAACCTACCTACCATACCGGAGCATCTCGAAAAGATAAAATTTATAGAATACTACTGTATTGCCTTGCCTATTGCCTGTGGAGACCACACATTGCTCATCGCTTACTAGACATAGAATACTAACTAGTTTGTCACCGTTATGAAACGGAGTGACCGATTGACATGATTTTCATTTTTTCTCTATTCAGTAAAATAGAACAGATGTATGAACTACGCGGAAAGAAATATAGAACCGAGTTTGAGCAATCTTTTAATTCATATTAGTTGGTGTTCACAAGTTGTTGAGAGTCGAGAGCTCATGTAGTCGTTGTCTAAGAGGCCGCCTACACAACGCTCCCATTTTCTTTCTGGGTTTCTTACCGCCCCCCTTGACACCTGCAGCGCCCACAAGGGGGCGTGATCGCCCACTTTGGGAAACACTGCTATATACTATGCATATACTATATATATATGCATATACATATGTATGAAGAAAAAAATTTAACAAAACGAAAGAAAATTGTGATGTGAAGCAGTGAAAGCGTAAAAAGAGGACAATTGTCGATGCGGTGACTGTATAAAAATGCTTTACACTGGCGGAATAATTAAGTTATGGGGATTTTTGCTCCAGCTTCGAAAAAAATTTTCTTTTTTTTTTGAAGGTCCGTATGACCTTCTTTATTCAAAATTAAATTGCAGCTAATTTATATAATATTTTATTCTTAAGCTAAAAAGTGACCTTATTCTACGCGTCCCGAAACTTAAATTTTTTTGAATTGTAGCCTTAGCGGTTCGTAACGGATATTACTTCCTGTTGTCAAATATAAGCATCAGCGTCAACTATAGTTGTTAATGTTAAATACTTGCATATTAACTCAAATATTAGCAACAGCTATGATGTTAACTCCTCCGCCGTCGAAAACAAACGTCCGGATTTGTTCGCTGCATTTGATCTGTCAGACTTATTGACCCTTCTAATGTAGGTATTTCGGGTGTTTTTACTTCTTTACGATCATTCATATTTGCTTAAATTTATTTCTTTTTTTTTAATTAAAATGATGATAATTGCGATTATGCTCATCATGCAGATGATTATGAACGTAAAATTTTTAACTGAAGCTGCAGTGTGTCCTATTTTTAATGTTTTTAAATGATATATATTGTTTAGACAAAGTCCCTTAGTTAATTCCAAACTTATATATAATGCTAGATGATATATTTTCTACCGAAGGTATGTGTTGATTATACACTCGTATATTCTGCCGATTTGCTTATGAGTAGACGTGGGACACAGAGTGTTTCTTATGTCTATAATATTTTTATTATTGCATATTTTAATATGTTCGTTACATTCGTTCCTAATGCCAAATATTTTATTATTCTCTCATGCTTTGCGTTTTCATATGGAATCTGGTTTTATCATAATTGATTCATAGGGGTCTCTGTTGGATAATGGTATTCCAATAATATAGTATATCAACATATGGCGGGATTCTGTAACCAGTCTCTAGTCTCTATTTGAGACATTTTGAGACAAAGTATCAATTTGATACTAGTTACTATTCACTAAACAGTCTCTAGCGTTAGTCTCAAAATATTGAGACTAGGTAGCTAGCTGGTCACAAAACTAAAACGAACTCTTGCTGCCATTTTCAATGTACTGAATAGAGATCATCAAAGATATTAATCGATTGTCGTTTTTTTACATTTTGTAAGCAATTCAAACACGAAAAGGTTAAAAATAAATAAATTTTACATAAATTTCGTAAATACTATGAAACAAAGTCAACATATATTTTTATTTTTGTTGATAATTATGTTATTTGACTATTTTATAGAAAAGTTAATATTTGTTATCGACATATTTATTATCATTCAAGTGTAAAAACATCTCTGAATAACGAAATGTAATAGATTTTGAGACTGTCACTTACAGAATAGCAAAATCGTCTCAAGTCTCAAAAATTGTCTCTAACTCAAAATCTCAAATTTAGAGACTTGATACTGTCTCACGTTACAGAATCGCACGGATAGTGTCATTTGATGCAAGTTTAACATTTGCTAATTCGAGTGATTCTTCAATACTATTCAATGTAAATTATGATTATATTAACCGTGCGATTCTGTAACGTGAGACAGTATCAAGTCTCTAAATTTGAGATTTTGAGTTAGAGACAATTTTTGAGACTTGAGACGATTTTGCTATTCTGTGAGTGACAGTCTCAAAATCTATTACATTTCATTGATATGAAATGATAATAAATATATCGACATATTTACACATATATACACAAATATTAACTTTTCTATAACATAGTCAAGAAAAATAATTATCAATAAAAATGAAAATATATGCTGACTTTGTTTCATAATATTTACGAAATTTATGTAAAATTTATTTATTTTTAACCTTTTCGTGTTTGAATTGCTTACAAAATGTAAAAAAAACGACAATCGATTAATATCTATGATGATCTCTATTCAGTACATTGAAAATGGCAGCAAGAGTTCTTTTTAGTTTTGTGACCAGCTAACTACCAGGTCTCAATATATTGAGAATAACACTAGAGACTGTTTAGTGAATAGTAACTAGTATCAAATTGATACTTTGCCTCAAAATGTCTCAAATAGAGACTAGAGACTGGTTACAGAATCCCGCTATAAATAAGACAATAAATTGAAACTTGGTTACAAAATATTCAATCTTTTTATTAACATGAATGTATTATATGTGGTTGAAACAAACACAGCAAAGAGACAAAATTAAATAATACAATGAAAATTCAATTAAATGAATATGTAGGTAAATGCTCACTATAAAATATTCACTTATATGGATATCTTTTATTAATATTCACTTATTTTGATGTTAACTTTTGATAATTTTCATGTTTTTGTATGCCTGCAATACAAAATTGCTTGTTATTGCAAAGAAAAACAAACAACTGAAAATCAGTTGATTGTACGTTGGTCAACCGTTATGTAGATGCGCAGAACGAACGAAATTTGAACTCGTCATTGCGCAATCTTTGTTTCTATTATTCTTGATATATGTATATACTATATATCATATGTATAAACAAACATAGTCATATATGAAATTATATTACATAATCACTCATAGGAAATATTTAAAAAGTAGCTCCTTTTCTCACATTTACCGCAACTACTGTTTTGAAAATAGCGTAATTTAATTAGAAATTTATCAGTTTTGCACTTATTTATAAAAATAGGCAAAATTAAAATCATATTATAATATGATTGCATGTAAAATGCGACGAGCGTTTTTCACCACAGCTTGCTCAGAAGGAGAAATTTTGACAGTGGCGCGTAAACGATTTAATGAAAATTATGCTCAGAAATATAGATTGCTATTAGAGACGTATGTTGGCCTTTTGCATATAATTTTATACGTTTACATGCATACTAATTGATGTGATTTGCGTATTTTTATGAATACATTGAAAATTGATAATATTACAATTAAATTCGTAGTTAATGTTATTTGTACATTACAGTTACTTTTTAAATATATCAAATGTTTGATTATATATTATAAATTTACAAATAAGTATAGAGATATACTACATATGTATACATATGACATACTGTCATAATACCCTAAAAAACTTAATATATTACAATAATATTATATGTAAATTAAATTTCATTTTAATTTTGATACGCATCTACAGTGGCGAGCAAATGTGGATACATGTTTGTAACTTTTGCACTCTTTTATCTATAAAAACTTTAATAATTATTCAAATGCTCTCAAACTTTGGAATTTTAGTCTTCATTCTATTGTTGTTAGATCTTCTTCTTCTTTACTGGCGTAGACACAGCTTACGCGATTATAGCCAAGTCAACAACAGCGCGCCAGTCGTTTCTTCTCTTCGTTACGTGGCGCCAATTGGATATTCCAAGCGAAGCCAGGTCCTTCCAACGGAGTGGAGGTCTTCCTCTTCCTCTGCTCCCCGCGGCAGGTACTGCGTCGAATACTTTCAGAGCTGGAGTGTTTGCATCCATCCGGACAACATGACCTAGCCAGCGTAGCCGCTGTCTTTTAACTCGCCGAACTATGTCAATGTCGTCGTATATCTCGTGCAGCTAATCGTTCCATCGAATGCGATATTCGCCCTGGCCAACGCGCAAAGGACCATAAATCTTTCGCAGAACTTTCCTCTCCAAAACTCGCAACGTCGACACATCGGTTGTTGTCATCGTCCAAGTCTCTGCACTATATAGCAACAACAAAAATCTTAGCAAAAGCTTAGCTCAGTTATTTTTCAATTGCACTTTAAAGTGAAGTTGTAATTGTTTTTGGGTTTTATGTCTCTTTTGTTCATTCATCCTTGACTTTTTGAAGGTTATTTAATTAGTAAAAAAGGTAATTTTTGTGCTTATAAACGCGTTTTTACATCGAATAGATCGACGCTAGTGAAAATGAAGAAAATGTCATCAGAAATAGAAAACCGTATAGTCGTTTTGACTGGAAGTGGTAATTTATCACGAGCCATTGCTAAAGAATTGAACACTTGCCACCGTACAGTCCTTTTAGCGCAAAAAAGACGAAATATCAAGCCTTCGCCGAACGCTAGTGGCCCTAAAAAATTGCTAATGCGACAGAAAGAATTTAATACGCCTAAGAAAGCTGCTTTTGGAATCAACAAGGCCGGGAGTAGGCAGTTCGCAGAGCATTTCGGCGAATAGGGCTTATTGCATCAATAAAACAAAAAAAATCTGCTTTGTCAGATAAAAATGTAAAGGCTCGTCTGAAGTTCTGTAAGGAACGAAAAAACTGGAGCGCTGAAGACTGGAAACGAGTTATATGGTCAGATGAGACCAAAATCAATCGTCTTCAGTCAGACGGAAAAGAGTATTACTGGCACCGTGAAAATGAAACTGTTCGGAAGCACCAAGTGAAACAGACCGTGAAACATGGCGGAGGTAGCATAATGGTTTGGGGCTGTTTCACTTGGTGTCATATTGGCCCTTTAGTGAAAATTGAAGGAATAATGAAGAAGGAAGACTATCTTGGTATTCTTCTAGGTAACCTTCCGGATTTCATTGATTTTGGCGCATACCCAGAAGAGGAGGTTATTTTTCAACAGGACGGAGACTCGAAACACACCGCCAAGATCGTTAAAAATTGATTATCCGAGCAAAAGTTCAAAGTGTTACCATGGCCAGCATAACCCAATCGAAAATTTATGGGCAATTTTGAAAAGGCGCTTGGCAGTACATGAAAGAGTTCCAGCAAACATTATGGGGCTTTGGGAACATTTGCAGTTAGAATGGAGAAATATTCCTAAGGACACTATTGAAAAACTGGTAGAAAGTATGCCAAAGCGAGTCAAAAGTGTAATTCGCAACAAAGGATTATGGACAAAATACTAAATTTTTGTTGTAAAGAAATATATTTAATCACCAGCATAACTGGATAAATAGCATTAAAAAAGTTTTTTTATTGAATTGGCTTTTTGCATTTGTTTTTTTTTTCACCAAAATTTTTTAATTTTTTAATAAAGAAATTAACAGTAAACCCTGAAAATTTGAAAGCATTTCATTGAAAATTAACGGTTTTATTAATAAAATAGTGCAAAAGTGACAAACATGTATCCGCATCTGCTCGCCACTGTACATATCAGCACATATGTACATATGTATGTATGTAATTATGCATTTTATAAATAGCACATAGCGATCTTTTTTTATTTACGACAAAGGAGGTTCACATCGAACTTGTATCGGACATAACCATGGACGCATTCTTAGCATCATTGAAGCGGATGATTGGAAGGAAGGGGCTACCCTCTTACCTCTTTTGTAACAAAGCAACAAATTTTGTTGGCGCTTGCAGCAAACTAGCAGAATTAAAATCATTTCTATTTAATACCGAAAACAAAGATACAATGTAAAATACTGTGTTAATGAATTTGTAAATTATAATATTCAACGTTAAGCAATAGATGTCATTCACTTCAATGTAGTTAATAATTGTATGTATTTGCATTGTGTGTGCTTGCGTTTGCTTTGTACCCTTTTGCTATCGCTATGTTTCTCTCACGCAATTACACGTATGTTTGTTTGTGAACATTAGTTAGTCCTATTTAGCATGTACTAAGCTTAATATGTAAGCAGCATATTGCAATACTGCATTCCCATTTTTCATTTCTCTTTTAATAACTAAATTATATATGAAGAAGCAATAGCGTTAAGTAGGTTCTCAGTTTTATGAACTGTTAGAAGTACATAACATATACATATATATATTCCATACCAAATCGACCACTTTTGAACCCGACCCCTTTATATTTTGCTGAAACTTATCCATCCTTTTCTACCCTTTGAAAAACATTTTTGAGAATTTTTTCAAAATTTTTTGTCCGAAAAAAGTTATGAATTTTGCTATTTTTTGCTAAAAAATGGCTTTTTTATTTTCAAATAGCCATAACTTTTGTAGAAATTGACTTTTGGGGACTTTTTTTTTTTAATTTTTGTTTTGAATGAACTTTTCGAAAAAATACACGAAAAAAATTTAACGCGATCAACTATATTAAGTAATCGTTTTTTTTTTAAGTAAAATCGTAATTTTTTTTTTTGGAAGTTCGCCATTTTTTTTCCTTAAAAAAAAACTTCAATTAATTTGACAACTCTGCCTGGTAATCCCGGAGTGGGTCGATTTTTTATATCTTTTTATTTATTTAAAAAAAAAAAATGAAAAGCTAAAGAAAATGAAAATATTTTTTTTTCCCGTAAACTTTATTTCTGTCATATAAGAAATATAATTTAACGATATATATATATATATACATATATATAAGCTTTATAGCCCTACAATATTGATCTCTGCAGCCGTTTAGAGAACAAAAAAAAACAAATTGTGCTCTCCGAGTTATGACAAGGAATGCAAATGGGCTACTAAAACACCAAAAAGAGCTTCAACTTATTTTACAAAAAGAGAAAATAGATGTCTAATATCCGAAACTCATTTTACGAAGCACAACCATATAACTTTCAAAAACTACGATATCTATCAAACAATCCAAACTAGCAATTGTGCGAGAGGACACACTGCTATTATTGTTAAAAGCAGCATTAAACATTATGACAATAGAAAAATCAGTAAGCACAATATTCAAACCACAACTACATATTACATTAAAAACAGTGAATCAACTCTTGTCAATTACTGAACTTCTTATATGCTTCCACACAAATTTTGTATGGTAGGCGACTTTAATGCGAAGCATGTTTACTGGGGACCGCGACTAAGCACAGCTAAAGGGCGAGACTAATTCTAGACAAGCTCAAGAAACAGGGTGTGAGTTTATATCGACCGGAACATCAATTTACTGGCCAACGGATTAAATATGGAAAAGACTTTTTATAACCAGGAAGATATCTCGAAATTTTATCGAAATAGAAGGTGGGTTAGACTAAGCTCTGATTACTCTCCATTATATTTAAACCCCAGGTAACCAGTTATTAAAAGATATCTTAGTTTGAAGCTATACAACGGACTGGATTTTCTTAAAAAAAAATACTTCAGGCTAAAATAAAATGTTAGAAAGAAATTCAACAAGCAGCGTGGGTTAATACTCCGGAGATAAAGCGGAAAAATATAAGTTCGAATTACCCTGAAGAAATAAAAAAAAATCCTCCTAATAAGGCAACATCTGAATTAAAACGATAAATCGCTCATATTAAGACTGAGTCAATTAATAAATATTTGTCTCAACTATCCGGTGGCAAAAAAAATTATTACTCACTTTGGAAATGCACAAAGTGTTACGTTTGTATTTATTTAATTATAATTAATGATAATTACATGTGTATTAAAATAAAGTATTATACAATACCGAATATAAATACACGTCTGTACTCAACGGTAGCGCAATTCAGAAGAAGGAAGTTGCGTTTTACAAACAGTCAGGGTTGGCAACTATTATTGGTAGTACGAGTATTATGCTGGGTGTTTTGTTATTACCTTCTGCGTTTGATCTTGGTTTGAGTTGGTTAATATGACGTCTTATGATACCTATGTTTGACTTTACCAAAAACATAATTTTTCCAATTGGATGAATTATAATCCCTTCGATCCACTTTTCTCCTTTCGCGAAATTTTTAGCATATACTAGTTCATTAGGTTGAAATTTGTGTGTGTCTACGATCGTAGTTTTTGACTGTGCTGGTGCCTCACATAGTTGAGTTAACATGGTACGAACTGAACGACCATGGAGAAGTTCAGCAGGTGTTTTACCATTGGAATTAGGAGTAAAACGATAAGAAGCTAAAAATTAGACTACAGCGTATCTGATGAATAGACCTTCGTTGATATTTTTTGAACTGCGGTTTTAAATGTTTGGACAAAACGCTCCGCGAGTCCGATAGATGCTGGATGAAACGGTGCAGTTGTTATGTGCGTAATACCATGTAACTTGCAAAATTGTTGAAATGCGTCGGATGTTAGCTGAGGTCCATAATCACTAACTAGTGTATTGGGAAAACCTTCTATGGCAAAAATTAATTTTAAAGAATGTATAGCTGTTATAGTTGACGATAACTGAT
This sequence comes from Bactrocera correcta, assembly GCA_027475135.1. NCBI lineage: Eukaryota > Metazoa > Arthropoda > Insecta > Diptera > Tephritidae > Bactrocera > Bactrocera correcta. The sequence continues at coordinate 35,994,277 of CM050322.1, read as the reverse complement.
TTACGAATGGAAATTATGTCTATGCATACATATAAGCCACATAGAATCAAATACAGGGCCAGAGAAGTCGATATGAACGCGGTCCCATGGTGTTTTCGCTTCTGTCCAACTAAGGTATTGACGTATAGGAACTGGATGGCCAACTTTACAAATTTCACATGGACGTGTCACTTTGGCTATGTCGTCATCGATGTTTGGCCACCAAACATGATGTCGTGCTAATTGCTTCATTCGTACTGTTCCTTAATGCCCATCATGTAAGAGTTCTAGAATATTTTGCTGTAATGGTTTTAGAATAACAATACGTTTGCGTGTAAGCCGAGAAAATTTTCGTGAAGAGTTAAAGTTAATATCCGATGAAAATATGGTCTAACTTCGTTACCACCAGGCGATAATTGTGCTGTGTGTGTTAAACCTGCTTTAACAAAATGTTTAACTTTACGTAGTATTTCGTCTCGTTCTGTATGCTTACGAATAATATTAGCATTTATTGGTAATTGTATGTGTGTAACATTGTAGCATGCTTCGGATGCATTAATGTATTAAATTGAATATCGGTACTTACAGGTAATCGAGAGAGTGCATCCGCATTACCATGTGCGTGTGTATTACGATACTTGATATCGAATTGATGTGCCATAAGTATGATATGATGATGTTTATGAGAGGTTTATATATATAAGTATTGGTGGAATTTCTTAACTCCGAACATTACTGCTAAACCTTATTTTTCAACTTGATTATATTTAAGTTGATGCTTATCCATGAATTTATGTAATTTAAGAGCTTTAAAAGCTTGTTACTGTTTTTGCGCTCATTCATAGGCGGTTTCAGTTGCTTAACTGCTTGAATGCCTGAATAGCCTGGAAGAATTCCCTTAGCGCTTACTCTTCTACCTAAGTAGTCAATTTCTTCCTTCAAAAAGAAACATTTTTCCTTTTTGCACTTGGTACCGTTGTCTTCGAGAATTTTGATTACGTGCTCTACTCGTTTTGTCCTTGCAATGACTGTGCGGTTATAATAATGTCATCCAAATAATTTCCACATCCTTCTATACCGTTGAGGAGTTGTTCAAGATATCGCTGAAAAATTGCGGGTGCAATACCATATAGAAGTCGTTGATACTGGAACAATCCTAAAGGTGTATTGTACTATTACTTGTTTGGACTCATCATCCAACTCTATCTGTAAATAAGCATCTTTTAAATCTAATTTCGAAAAATGTGTATCGTGTCGTATTGTGTGTAATAGCGACTCTCGTGTTGGCAATGGATATTGCTCAATATGTAATTCTGAAATAATTGTTACTTTAAAATCACCGCATATTCCTACCAACCCATCTGGTTTTGGTGCTAAGACAATTGGTGACACCCAGTTACTAAATTTAGCTGGTTTCCAAATTATGGTATTAATAAGCCTAACTGCTTCCTCACGGAATTTTGAGATTTGCGTGAACGGTATTTGCCTGCTTTTATAAAATTTTTGTATGGCAGTGGTCTGCATAGGTATATTTGCTTTAAAATTTTTTATCATGCCAGCATTTGTCAAATACTGTTACGTATTTATTCCATAAATTTTCAAATTGTTTGATGTATTCACATTTATTAAATATGTTATCAATTTGCGTAATTTCAAAACCGAATTCTTTGAATAAATCTAGCCCAAATAGATTGTTAGCATTTTCTATATTTGCAGCTATTACAGCAATGCGCTTTTGCTTATTTCCACACTTTGTTTTAGTGTGCAATTCACCCAATATTGGAAAAGGCTGCTGACCAAATGCATATAATGTTTTTGTACACTTTTTTAATTTCGGTCTGTTTAATATGTTATACGTCGTTGAGCCCGAATCTAATTGAAACTGTATTACTTTGTTAAAGATTTTTAAATTCATACACTTTTTATTTGCTTCAACTTCAATTATGCCATTTACAATGTTGTGTTGATTCCATTTTAGCTCTGGAATCGTTGTGTTTTCTAATACTTCTGCTCTGATTTGTCATTTTTTTTTATAACCACCGATTTAATATTATTTCGTGGGAGGGACAGGACATTTAAGTCTCCTCTATTGTGCGCACGGACGGACGCCTAATTTGTTAAAAAAATCTCAGTTTTGTCATTATGGATGCTGACGCTTCGCTGACAGCTTTCCAATTATCAGTCGACTGACACATGAGAGCCGTTAAATTATCGACCGTAAAACTGCCACCGAGTTCGTTTTTAGTTTATCCCTTGTATTTGAAAATCGAAGGCAATAAAATAATACATGATCAGAGTCTTCTATATGCTTTGTACATGGCGGACATTTAGAGTTTTATACGCGTATATTCTGTATACAAGAAACTTGCCGTTAGCACCAAACAGTATGACTGCCACTTTTGCTGATGGCGTCGAAAATACAGTAGAAAAAGATGCGCTAAACCTGCAACATGCAATTAACTCTGTAATAAGTTGGACTAAAAAATGGAGAATAAAACTAAACTTTGGCAAATCGGTTCATATAAATTTTACAAACAAAAAATCACTTGTCTGCATACCATATGACCATACAACCAAATATCTTGGCACCACGCTCGATGCTAGATTGCGTGGGAAAGAGCATATTAAAATAAAAAGGATTGAACTTAATCTGAAATTGTCGAAAATTAAATTGCTAATTGGGCGAAGGTCAAACCTGTCCATTTACAACAAATTTCTTCTTTATAAACAAATAATTCGCAACTATCTCTAATCCTTAACAAAATTGGTTGTATGGAAATAGGGGAAGAACAAATTTCTTCTTTATAAACAAATAATTCGCAACTATCGCTAATCATTAACAAAATTGGTTGTATGGAAGTAGGAGAAGAAGCAATACATCTTTTAACTGAAAACTATAGTACTAAAGCTCTTGACACGTTTGTCAGAGGACTTTCTAGTGATCTTACCAGGCTTCTCGGCATCAGAGAATCAATAATTTAGCAGAAGTTCTTCATCTTTGCCTGACATTAGAGCAAAACACGCTAACAATCAGCATGATCATTCTAATTACCAACTTTTATATCCTAGACAACAATACCAACAACAAAAATTTATTCCAATTTTTAACCAACAATTTCCTCAAACCAAATTTCATCCTGAAATAGTTTTCATAAAAAAACATTTGAGCTCGTTTTTTTAATCCTTAAGGCCAACAACGCTATCCCTAATATCCACTAAATCAGCAACATGATTGCCATAACCAAAATCCATTTAACCAACGACCAAATAATTCTCCTCCGAGATTACCAAAACAACCTCAACCAATGAACGTAGATGTTAGCTAAGAACAAATGCTATCAATTACGCCAATAGACCAAATCCCAAATTCACTGTCAAAAAACCATCCAATTTTTCAAAGAAAAATGAACTGCATTCAAAAGTTCAAAGAAACTTTCATGTAAATTCAAACTTTGAACCATATAGCAAACAAATTTACCAACATAACAATGACTACTAAAACATTAAATACAACTACGACTTTTCCGATAAAACACAAACCGACGACTAGACCTGGCAGATGTCCATTTTTTAGATTAAAGAGCTCTTCGTTACCTTATTTTAACTGCAAAACGAATTGTGGAGAAATTTTAAAAATTCTAGTTGAATCAGATTCTAAAAAAACTATATACAATCAAATTTAGTACCAAATCCGAAAGAAAACAATAACTATTTTTACGCAAATTCAACCGGTGCGAAAATATACATTACCCATCACATTTTTCTAAATCTTTTTAATATAATTAAATTTTTAGTATAAATTAAAATTTTTTTTGCTACCCACTCTTACATCTTTTCACGCTATTCTTGGAAGTGATAGTTTAAAGGAATTATCACAATAATACATACTAAAGACAATTTCATGTTCGTAGCAAACATACATAAAATTAAACTCCATCAATAAAGAGCGCAAGATGTTCACTCCATTAAAATCCGTGACGAACATATTAGGTTGTCTAAAAAGTCTTGCGGTGTTTTCGCTAGTTGGCGCTGAAAGCGCGTAGTTCTAGTTTTATTCGTCGCATCGGGTCACGCTATACCTTTTTGGAAAGCCCATTTTACGCGCTAACACGTGTTTGATTGATTGTCGTTTCTTTTAAGTCGTTCGTGAGTTATAGCGTCGCAAACATGGAGCAAAATAAAGAGAAAATACGGCATATTTTACAGTACTACTACGATAAAGGCAAAAATGCATCTCAAGCCGCCAATAAAATTTGTGCAGTTTATGGATCCGTTACAGTTTCCATTTCCACCGCACAACGGTGGTTTCAACGTTTTCGTTCTGGTGTAGAGGTGGTCGAAAATGAGCCACGCTCCGGAAGGCCTGTCGTCGAAAATTGCGATAAAATCGCTGAATTGGTCGAAAGAGACCGGCATAGTAGCAGCCGTAGCATCGGTCAAGAGCTGGGCATGAGTCATCAAACCGTTATAAACCATTTCAATAAATTAAATAAATCATTCAATAAATCATTAAATAAAAATACCGCAAGACTTTTTTGACAACCTAATATGAACACACAGAATAGTAAACGAAATTAAACAACTTGTACATAAACACCGAAGCCAATTTTCAGAACCTAACGAAAAACTAACGTACACTCAAAATCGTACCCATATCCTGCCAAATTAAAACAAGAAATAGAAAAACATATAAATAAACTATTAGAGGACGGTATTATCAGAAAATCAAGATCACAATACAACTCACCAATATGGGTTGTGCCGCAAAAAAAGACCACGCATTATGCAAAAAAATTCGGATTCAGATCAGATTCAGATGATAACTATCCAATTTAATATACAATTCCCTACATACCCTAGGCATGTTCTAATTAATTAAAAATTTTCCTTAAAATCGGGTGGGGCTATGCCGGGCACACGGCCGTTGTTTTCAACGTGAAACGTCTATGTTAACGAATCGCTTTTAAAGTAAAAGATTGAAATGAAAACAAGACTGACGCTGTTTTAAGTATTTTAATAAATAATCTTTACCAAATTTCGTGAATATATCTTATCAAATATGAAAATTTTCCATACAAGAACTTGATTCCAATCGATCAGTTTGTATGGCAGCTATATGCTATAGTAGCCCGATCTGAACAATTTTTTCGATTATGTTATTACCTTAAGTAATAAGCCATACCAAATTTCGTGAATATATCTTGTCAAATGAGAAAGTTGTCCATACAAGAACTTTATTCCGATCATTCAGTTTGTATGGCAGCTACATGCTATAATTAACCGATCTGAAAAAAATCTTCGGAGATTGCATGGTTGTCTTAGAAAATAAGCTATACCAAATTTCGTGAATATATCTTGTCAAATGTGAAAGTTTTCCATACAAGAACTTGATTCCGATCGTTCAATTTATATGGCAGCTCAAATACAGTTTTGAAGCGTTTGTCCGCTGAACGCCAATGATTTTGCATTGCTTCACTTCTACTGATATTGACATCTCTCAATTCCGTGGCAGATCAAATAGACATATCGATCGTCTGTTCATTCGTTATGTCCATAAGTATATGTAGGTATTCCAGTGGTAAAGGTACTCGCGAGGTCGGCAGCAGCAGCTTTGCGACGTTCCCGAAATCGTCTCGCTCGCTCGACGCCAGACATTGGGGTACGTAGCTCATAGCCCCATCTTGGTAACGATAGCCATAATTTATATTTCTGGTTGGCTCTTGCACGAGCTGAGGCCGACATACCAAATTTTATGTATTTTTGTATAAATGAATCGGTTTAAATAAACTTGACAAACACACAAAAGAATCACCGCGTTATATAGTCGGAGTCTCGAGTTACATTAAATAGAAACAAGCGAGAGCGCCGGTCTCGCATAGTTAACGTAGTATGCCTCCCCCGCCGCCCCGCTCGACCCCGACCCCGACACGAACTCAATGTCATAGCAGCGAGCTGACAATACTCGTATAAGCGAAATATTCACACCACATTTTGGTTTCTAAGACTAATAGTTTTTAATTATTAAGGTACGATGATATAACCCTTTTCGTTACGGTCCACATTTTAAAGACGTTTCACGCCAAAAATCTAATCACTTTTTAAACGTTACTTAAACCCTTCGGTGATAAATGGCATATTTCCTCCAAAATAAATAATGATAATAATTCAACAAATATACCTAATTAATTTTCTAACTATAAAATTCGATATACTCAACCGAAAGTTAATGATATTACGAACGAAGACATTCAATCGAAACAATATTAAAAGAACATAAAAGCGCACACAGAAATAAAGACGAAAATACAAAACTACTCATACAAAAGTGTTATTTACCAAAAATGAAAGCGAAAATAAAAGCTATCATTAAACAATGCAAAATCTGTAAAGAAAATAAATACACCCACCACTCTTTTCAAGAACTTTTAGATCGTTGCACCTACAAATATAATTGCTTAATACATTATTCAGAAGGGAAAAGACAAATAGAAACTCTGTTTGGAAGACGCGTTTCAATTGACCCACAGCAATATGAAAACTGAAGACGAGAAAAAACCGAGACATTATTAATAAAACTAGAAAACCAATAAAAACCTACGTTAAAGGAGAAACAATGTATGCTAAAATAAATAAACGAACAGGTTGAAAACTAACAGCAAGATATAGAAAAGAAATTGGAAAAGAAGACAAATGCAGTATCGTAATCACAGAAAAAGGACGAACAGTGTACAAAGGCTACATCAAGACCTAGCTACATATCTTTCTTTATTTTAATTTTACGGATTTTTCGTACATTTGGTGTACGCTGACTTTAGAAAATTAGACTACACCAATTCATATCTAGCAATATTTAGTACAGGACCAATTAAAATTCAAACAGGAACTTCCGACTGATACACAAAGAGGACATAGAAAAATACCAGAAGTAGTACAGTTAAAACTAAAATTAGAGATGAAAATTCACTCCTACATCTCCTCTTTAATGAACTAAAACTGCCACAAACCTACTTAAATAGACTAAAACCACAAAGATTTAGGAAATCAATAAACGTAGTAGAAACAGTCTGGAAAGGGATTAAGGGAAATCCTGACCACGACGACTGATAACACTAGAGAATCAAATTAATAACATAAAAGAAAAAAAAACGCGCCTTGGTTCCTAACAAATAAAGCCATTCATTCATTCAGACCTGAATACAGTGAATCACAGTTAAAGTGAGCCACCTGTTATTCAAAATCATAGACTCAAATTGTTAATTAACAACCTTGACGGCACCCTTTATTTTTTGCGTACTATGTAAATCGAGCCTATTTACACTATCCAACTGTACATTTTTGTTGTTTTAGTCAATAATAGTTCGAAGAGCTTCAAAAAACGACAACAACTGCGTAAGTGCGCGTCACAGTCAAAGTGAGCCATGTAGCGGTACGTTTTTATATTGAATTTGTATTTTTGTTTTAAAAAGCAACTAGTGAAGATGGGTCGGCAAACAAGTGTGGAAATTAGGCAGCGAGTGATAAAACTGTAGCAAGATGGCAAATCTCAAAGAGATATAGCGGAATATGTCAATAAAAGTCGGGGAACTGTGCAGCACATAATTCATCGTTTTGTTAGAGAAGATAGAATTGAAAATAAGCAGAAAAAGAGCAAAGAAAAGTATTTACCGAGAGAGAAGAGGCATTTATCGTTCGGGAAATTGAGAAAAATCCCCATCTCAGTGCTCCAAAACTGACCGACATAGTTGGAAACCAACTAAATATCCATATCAACCCCGAAACAGTAAGAAGAGTCCTCAGGAAGCACGGTTTTAAGGGTGGCTCGTAACAAACCATTAATTAGCCAGAAAAACCGTAAGAAGCCTCTGGAGTTTGCGAAAAAGTATGTTCTAAAGGACATGAGTTTTTGGCAAAAGGTTTGTGACGTAAATAAGTACTTAAAAGCTACTAATAATGTCTTTAGATTTTATTTACAGACGAAATTAAATTCAACTTATTTGGCTCAGACGGTAAACAAATGGTTTGGCGGAAAAAGAACTGCGAGCTTCAACCGCAAAATCTTACTTTCAGTATGAAGCACGGAGGCGGCTCCATCATGGTATGGGGCTGTATGGCAGGTGGTGGTACTGGAAATCTTCATCATATTCCAGGCATAATGAACAAATTCGTTTATGTAGATATTTTACGTCAAAACCTTAAGCCGAGTGTCGAAAAATTAGGGATAGAAGGAGATTTTTATTTTTATCAGGACAACGACCCCAAGCACAAATCTTTTGTTGCGCGGGAATGGTTATTGTATGTCCGCAAACATAGGATTTCGTCCACCAAGGACCTTTTGAATGCTTTAAACGCGGAGTGGCGGGGAATTCCATCCACATATACTTGTAAATTGTTGGAGTCATTGCTCAGACGTCTGCAAGCCGTTATTTCTGCGAAAGGTGGTCCAACAAAATATTAATGTCTTATTTATGTTATTTTTATTTTATATGGCTCACTTTCACTGTGAGCTAAATTTATGAACTTCGTTAGTTTTAATTAATTTTTTTATACTAAATAAAAGCACTATTTGGAATACATATTGATTTACTGTAGATTAATATCGAGACAATAAAATAATATACAAGTTTTTTTTAATAATAGTTGTATTTTAGTGATATTTTTAAAGTTTCCGGTTACAGCATTATGTGGCTCACTTTCACTGTGACTCACTGTATATCTTTTGTTAAAGAAGAAATTAAAAGATTTAGTTCAAATATTTGCACAGGATAAGTTATCATGACAATCCCTTAGCAGTCATGTTATTAGATGATAGTAATGAAACTATTAAGCTGAGATCACACGATTGGTCAAATGTTCCGATTTTTTACAAAATTTTTCTGTACAAATTTGTACAACATAAATTTTGTGTACCGATACAATTTTCAGTGTTCACACGATTGGCGTACTTGAGTCAGAATTTTTTTGTACTGATTTGTACACTTCAATAATATCACAGATATTTGTGCAACCCTGTCACATGGTTGGGCTTGTCATCTTAAATAAAGTAGATAGCTGATAAGCTTTGAATACATAATTACATATATTTGAACGTAATTTTATAATTTTTAAATATAATGATTTCTTCATCAAGAAAAAAGAAAATAGTGGCAGTTATGTGTATTTGTGTACACTTAGTTAATAAAAAGAAACAATTAAAAGAAAAATGAACATTGAAGAAGCGAAGTGTTTGGGTGCTGGATTGGCTTCAGAGGTGAAGTACTGACGGCGCGTATGCAAAAACTCTGCGCGAGTTTCGTGAAGTGAACAATCAAAAATATTTGTTTAAAAATTATCTTCGCATGAACGAAGCCACTTTTAATTATGTTCTTATTATAGTTACATATATTTGAAACAGATGAAGTCGTTTTTTCTTTGCCGTGGTTATGATAAAACTGCGTTGCAGTCCAAAATTGCCAATGGGGTTGTGAACTTGACACACTCTGACCAGACTTTGCCTGTAATTTTTTTTTGTATTATTTTACGCTGTTTTCACATTCGCCCACTTGGCTGTGCACTCATCAACGCTACGACCATGACAGTTCGCTACAACTTCTCTCCATGCGTTCTCTCTCTTCTGTCGGTTTTTATAGTCTGATGAAGAATATTCCCACAGACAAGGATGTTTTTCTATTATTTCTATTAAATTAAACACATCTTCCGAGGACCATGCCATTGTAAATTGAAAATGCTCTCTCTTTTTATCTGGCGTTGGTATTGGTTCTGCAGACATATTGGAAATATTTTCGCATATTGCGGTAGTCGAATTATCAAAGATTTCATCTTCATCTGTATCCATATTCTGAAAAATAAATGAACAATATTAATATATTAAATGTAAATAGATAAATACAATAAACATATCATAAATATTTATACTCACCAATAGATGTAGTGACTTGTCTAATAACGGACAAATGGAATAAAGAGCAGTGGTGCATCAATTGTTTATGCAGATATCAGTGCTGCCAAGTTTAATAATTATTTATTATTATAACCGTGCGATTCTATAACGTGATACACTCTCACGTCTCTAAATTTGAGATTTTAAGTTAGAGACAACTTTTGAGACTTGAGACGATTTTGCTATTCTGTAAGTGACAGTCTCAAAATCTATTACATTTCATTATTCAGAGATGTTTTTACACCTGAATGATAATAAATATGTCGATAACAAATATTAACTTTTCTATAACATAGTCAAAAGCCATAAGTATCCATAAAAATAAAAATATATGTTGACTTTGTTTCATTATATTTACGAAATTTATGTACAATTGATTTATATTTTTTTTATATTTTTGTTTAAAAAATTTCTGTAAAATTGATTTATTTTTAACCTTTTCGTGTTTGAGTTGCTTACAAAATATAAAAAAATGACAAATCGATTAATATCTATTGTGATCCCTATTCAGTATATTCAAAATGGCAGCAAGAGTTCTTTTTAGTTTGTGACCTGCTAACTATCAGGTCTCAATATCAATATTTTGAGACTAATACTATGTTCAGACCGACACTTAATCACACGATTTCGGCTATTGAATGGATTATCCCACTAATCGTAAAAATTTATCAAGATTTTGCCATACAAAAATGACAGTTCCAAATCATTTCATTGAAATGATCTGAAACTGATCCACGCTAAATCTCTCCGTGCGACTCTGATTTTGCGCAATGTACTTGGCAGCACTGGAAATCTGTTACATTATCACAGCAGATGTAGACACTACAAAGGGAAAAAAAATGTAAACAAACCAATTTTTTTTAAAGCAATGAATCTAATTTTACCTGAAAATCGACTTAAGAAACGAAAAAATGCATCCATTATTTCTATTATATGGAAAATATTAAAAGAAGACGGCTTTTATTTCAAAATGCTATGTGACAATCTTTTCTTTTGATAAATATTAAGCGATGTGACTTCATGAATGACAATAACAGCTGTTCTTTGATCTTTCTAACGGCAGTGAGAACACTTCTGGATTATGAAATGCTTAAATGTAATCTAATCTTTTAAATTTTCGGTCTGAACATAGTATAACGCTAGAGACTGGTTAGTGAATAGTAACAGTCACAAATTGAGACTTTACCTCAAAATTTCTCAAATAGAGACTAGAGACTGGTTACAGAATCCCGCTATTAGTTTAATAATCATAGAGTCGCCAAACAGTAAATAATGAAATTCCAGCCAGGTGTAAAGTATTCCTAGGACAATAAAAAAAATAAACATAATTTTGGCTTTATTTGAATTGATTGGTCACTGTATTGGTCCTGCAGTGGCAGATAAAATTATCGGCACATTTGTCCATTTTTTGTATTTACTTGATTTGTACAACAGTTCACATGATTGGTGCAACAGAGCCGTATTTTATCGATCTATCTGCACAAAACTTTTGTTAATTTGCCTTATGCCAAATATTTTTTGGCTGTCACACGATCTGTACATATAAATGACAAAAAATTGGTACATTTGACCAATCCTGTGATTTCGCTTTAGACTTAAAAGACAACAATTTCTAGATCTCCCATTTAGGAATTAAGTAAATGTTTATAAATATAATTAAATTTTTTATATAAACATTTGTATTTAGAACATATTGTTATATTGTATATTATTTTTGATCCCACGGGAGATTAAAAAAATGAGTCAAAATGTACGTTTGGAAAAAGCAACAATATAATTTATAGCGGGATTCTGTAACCAGTCCCTAGTCTCTATTTGAGACATTTTGAGACAAAGTATCAATTTGATACTAGTTACTATTCACTAAACAGTCTCTAGCGTTAGTCTCAAAATATTGAGACCTGGTAGTTAGCTGGTCACAAAACTAAAAAGAACTCTTGCTGCCATTTTCAATGTACTGAATAGAGATCATCATAGATATTAATCGATTGGCGTTTTTTTTTACATTTTGTAAGCAATTCAAACACGAAAAGGTTAAAAATAAATAAATTTTACATAAATTTCGTAAATATTATGAAACAAAGTCAACATATATTTTCATTTTTATTGATAATTATGTTTTTTGACTATGTTATAGAAAAGTTAATATTTGTTATCGACATATTTATTATCATTCAAGTGTAAAAACATCTCTGAATAATGAAATGTAATAGATTTTGAGACTGTCACTCACAGAATAGCAAAATCGTCTCAAGTCTCAAAAATTGTCTCTAACTCAAAATCTTAAATTTAGAGACTTCATACTGTCTCACGTTACAGAATCGCACGGTTAATATAATCATAATTTACATTGAATAATATTGAAGAATCACTCGAATTAGCAAATGTTAAACTTGCATCAAATGACACTATGTTGATATACTATATTATTGGAATACCATTATCCAACAGAGACCCCTATGAATCAATTATGATAAAACCAGATTCCATATGAAAACGCAAAGCATGAGAGAATAATAAAATATTTGGCATTAGGAACGAATGTAACGAACATATTAAAATATGCAATAATAAAAATATTATAGACATAAGAAACACTCTGTGTCCCACGTCTACTCATAAGCAAATCGGCAGAATATACGAGTATATAATCAACACATACCTTCGGTAGAAAATATATCATCTAGCACTATATATAAGTTTGGAATCAATTAAGGGACTTTGTCTAAACAATATATATCATTTAAAAACATTAAAAATAGGACACACTGCAGCTTCAGTTAAAAATTTTACATTCATAATCATCTGCATGATGAGCATAATCGCAATTATCATCATTTTAATTAAAAAAAAAGAAATAAATTTAAGCAAATATGAATTATCATAAAGAAGTAAAAACACCCGAAATACCTACATTAGAAGGGTCAATAATTCTGACAGATCAAATGCAGCGAACAAATCCGGACGTTTGTTTTCGACGGCGGAGGAGTTAACATCATAGCTGTTGCTAATATTTGAGTTAATATGCAAGTATTTAACATTAACAACTATAGTTGACGCTGATGCTTATATTTGACAACAGGAAGTAATATCCGTTACGAACCGCTAAGGCTACAATTCAAAAAAATTTAAGTTTCGGGACGCGTAGAATAAGGTCACTTTTTAGCTTAAGAATAAAATATTATATAAATTAGCTGCAATTTAATTTTGAATAAAGAAGGTCATACGGACCTTCAAAAAAAAAAGAAAATTTTTTTCGAAGGTGGAGCAAAAATCCCCATAACTTAATTATCCCGCCAGTGTAAAGCATTTTTATACAGTCACCGCATCGACAATTGTCCTCTTTTTACGCTTTCACTGCTTCACATCACAATTTTCTTTCGTTTTGTTAAATTTTTTTCTTCATACATATGTATATGCATATATATATAGTATATGCATAGTATATAGCAGTGTTTCCCAAAGTGGGCAATCACGCCCCCTTGTGGGCGCTGCAGGTGTCAAGGGGGGCGGTAAGAAACCCAGAAAGAAAATGGGAGCGTTGTGTAGGCGGCCTCTTAGACAACGACTACATGAGCTCTCGACACTCAACAACTTGTGAACACCAACTAATATGAATTAAAAGATTGCTCAAACTCGGTTCTATATTTCTTTCCGCGTAGTTCATACATCTGTTCTATTTTACTGAATAGAGAAAAAAATGAAAATCATGTCAATCGGTCACTCCGTTTCATAACGGTGACAAACTAGTTAGTATTCTATGTCTAGTAAGCGATGAGCAATGTGTGGTCTCCACAGGCAATAGGCAAGGCAATACAGTAGTATTCTATAAATTTTATCTTTTCGAGATGCTCCGGTATGGTAGGTAGGTTCGAGCTGATGTAGCCCATGCTTTGAGCTCTTGAAAAATTTATTTTATCATTTGCGAAATGCCGTCGGGTAGGTATCTGATGTAGCCCACGTTTTGAGCTTTTGAACTCCTTAAATCTCTTATGTGGAAAATAAAAAAAGATAAAGATCCTTTTTTTTACAAATGTATTTCTGGGGAAAATAAAATAATAATAAGAAACGGAGAAAGATCCTTTTTTACAAATGTATTTCTGAAAAAAAAAGATAATACGAAAAGTAAAAAGGTCCCTTTTTTTTACAAATGAGAGAAGAAGCATAATACTCAGAAAAGTGAAGCAAAAAGGAAAACCACATAACATCGAAGAAGAGTTAATATTGCCAGCAATAAACGAAGTAATAACTACCGTGCTTCATAAACCGGCCGCAGATATTATCCGAAAAATGCCTTTTAGTAATAATTCTGTGCAAAGACGAATTGATGAAATGGCTGAAAACATTGAAAAATCATTGTGCGATCACCTGAGGACAAGCAAATTCTCAATTCAGCTCGATGAGTCCACTTTACCAACTAATGAAGCATTTTTGTTGTCTTACGTGAGGTTTATTAAAGATGAGAAAATATGTGAAGAACTATTATTTGCTAGAAATTTAGCGACCGATACAATAGGCGAAACCATATTCAATATATTGGTAAAGTTTTGCGATAAGAAAAGGGTTCCTTTGAAAAATATTATTTCAATTGCTACAGATGGCGCTCCGGCTATGATAGGGTACCATAAAGGCTTAATAGCGCACTTAAAAAATAAAATTCCAGATGTCCTTGGTGTACATTGCGTTATTCATAAACAACATTTAGTTGCTAAAAACTTAAGTGAAAAACTATTTCAATCACTGCAATATGTCATCATTTGAATGATAAATTATTTCATCAGCTTTGTGTTGCTAATGACGAGGATTTCAATCGTTTGTGGTTTCATACTGAAGTTCGTTGGCTATAAAGAGGCAATTGTCTGACTCGATTCTACAACCTGTTTGACTCTGTTATAGAATTCTTGGAAACTAAAGATACAGAATTTCAAGACAAGCTCATAACATCAAAGAATGACCTGTATAAATTGTTCAACGACATGAATCTCCAACTGCAAGGCGATAAACTAAATTAAATTAAAACAAAAAACGTCGTTGCTGCTTTCGCAGCCAAACTGCTTCTACACAAAAAGAATCTGGGCAGATGTGAGTTTCACAATTTTCCGAATTTATCAGTATCATGCAGTAACGACGAATTGTTTGCCTACTGCCAACATTTGGAAAACCTCCACATTGACTTCACCGAACGATACCAGGATATTTTGAACTTGGAAATACCAGACTGGGTGTTGGATCCGTTTTCAAATGTCAACACAGCAATGTCACCTCTGCTGGAAGAATAAAAATCAAGTTCAAAAATGGTTACCAAGAATTTTGGCTACAAAAACCGATCTCGCAATTGTACTTTGGATTGTGGTAAATCGTTCAACGATTCTTGATAGCATTCCCATCGTCATATTTGTGTGAACGTGGATTTAGTGCTGCGACAACACTGCTTACTAAAAATAAAAATCGTTTGCTTGTTACCGAACGTGGCGACTTGCGACTGTTCTTGAATAAATTGGAACCCTGATATTAACAAACTTATTAAAGAGCATCAGATTCATCCTTCACATTAGTTTTTATATATGGATCGATTATTTTAGTTTTATTTTTAATAAAATGTTCTCTGTTTTAATACTATAAAGTTGTGTTTCAACAATCATTTTTATTGGTAGGTGGAACCCGTAAGAGTTAACTTGAGACTTAAGCGCCGATGTATGTTACCTACTGCGCTCAGGTTTCAAGTTGCTGATAGTAAAAGTTTCGTTTAGAATTCTCCGTTAATATACATATATAGGTCACAACTATTAATTAGAAGTTATAGTGGTTTTTAAATAGGTGAAAAAATGGGGGCGCTAAAAAAATTTTTATTCTCAAAGTGGGCGGTAGACAAAATAAGTTTGGGAACCACTGATATATAGTATATGACCATATGTTGTTATATATGTCACCACACAATCTCATTTTTTCTCTTGTTTTTTTTTTTTTTTTTTAATTTCTTCACTAATCCATAGTGAACACTTATCGCGCACTGCACTTTTCACTTCAGCAAGTAAATGCACTCAAAAGCAATTTTTTGTAAGCGTACCGTGAAATATTTATAATGGGGCGTTGTGTGATTTGGTGTTGAAAAACCATCGATTAACAATTAGAGAACTTGCTAAAGAAGTTGGCATATCAAAAGGCTCAGCCAATACCATTTTGAAGGATGTTTTGGGCCACAAGCGCTTCAAATCTCGACTGGTACCGAAAACATTAAATTTTTGGAAAAAAGGCGTCGCGTTAAAGTGTG
Source organism: Bactrocera correcta (assembly GCA_027475135.1). Taxonomy (NCBI): domain Eukaryota; kingdom Metazoa; phylum Arthropoda; class Insecta; order Diptera; family Tephritidae; genus Bactrocera; species Bactrocera correcta. The sequence goes on along the minus strand of CM050322.1, from coordinate 35,978,090 downwards.
TGAAACGATGTTTTTTGACTACCAGGGTGTAATGAAATGCATTATAACTGGCGATGAGACTTGGATCTATGCTTTTGTGTCGTTTGCTTAACGCTATCCGCCTAAAAAGGCCGGAATTGTGGAAAGACAATCGTTGGTTTTTACACCACGATAATGCACCATCCTATACTCCCGTCGTAATTCATGATCATCTCGCCAAAGACACAACCCATATCGTTCTGCAACCACCGCATTCACCTGATCTGGCGCCGTGCGACTTCTGGCTGTTCACCAAGTTCAAAAGACCGCTCCGGGGACACCGTTTTTATATGATTGAGGAGATTCAAGCCGCAGCGAAGACGGAAGTGAAGGCCATCCCGGAAAGTGACTACAACCAGTGTTTCGAAGATTGGAAAATCCGTTGCCATAAGTGCATTGCATCGGGAGGGGATTACTTTGAAGGGGATGAAATTGATTTGGAAGAATTAACAAAGAATTCTCAAATTCTCAAAATAAATACAATGTCTTATTTTTATTATGCCTTATTTTTTGGACACAGTAGTATATCAAATTGAAGGGTGAATTTTTAATTTATACTTCGGGTATTTTTCAAAGCAAATATTAATTTGTATTTAAACCACGAGTCGTTTTGGGGGCTCTGATAGTGATTTCTTCGATTTTTAATATGTCTGAATTATTGAACAGAGGAGTAAGATAATGCACCATCTTATACTGCATTGGCTATTCGTAATCATTTCGCCACATTTTGAACTAACATCGTGCCGCATTCGCCTGATTTACCTTCGTGTAACTTCCGGCTATTCAGCAAATTGACATCACCATTTCAAGGACACCGTTTGGGCTCAATTGAGGATATAAAACTGATTCGTAGAAGGCTCTAATGGGCCACGTACCAAATTTTGCCGATATCCGTCAGTCGGCTCTCGAGATTTGAGATTTCACCAAAAAGTAGGCGGTGCCACGCTCCTTGTCCAATTTTTACCCCGGCCGCTGTAAAGCCTTGTCATACTATCCCAGCGGCAAAATTTTATGTTTCTGACGCATTTAGTTATTGATTTATCGCGCTTTTAGTAGTTTTGAACAGTACCGTTATATGAGGAGTGAACGGGGTTCTCATCCGATTTCATCCATTTTCATACCATCTGTGGGAACTATTGTAATATTCGTGCTGTGCGAATTTGGTTATTGGTAGAGGGCGGGACCACGCCCAGATTTTAAAAAATTTTTTTCCTCTGTACTAAATTATACCTTTATATCCTAACTTAGTGCTTAGTTATGGCACTTTATATGTTTTTGGTTAATGGCGATTTGTTGGCGTGGCAGTGGCCCGATTACGCTCATCCACGAACTCAAAATTGTTTTCATACTAAGAAACTTACATACCAAGTTTCATCAATATATCTCAGTTTTTACTCAAGTTACAGCTTGCACCGACAGTCAACGGGATTTCAACGTTTTTCGTCACTCTGATTTTATACGTATCGCGCAACGGTTAGGTGAACAGAACTATAATATTCTGAAGCAACTGGTTGCAAGAGTATAAAAACGGGATGATGCTCCGACGGAAGCTGTTGACGATTGTAGAGAGAAAAAATAAGGAATATTAGAAAAAACTAAAATCGTAAGATTTTTACAGCACTAGGCCATTTCGTGATCTTAACATCACATATGCTTACTCTTTATTATCATAACAGAAAGGTTAATGTGAAAAGTGTTGCAATTGCATGGAAGATAATGTAATAGTATAATGTGGTATAGCCGCTTTTTATTTCATCTTTTGACAGTTTCTAAAGTAATCGTTGTAAGGTATTCCCAGTCAGCTAGCGTGTCTGACTTGGTAGCACATCTACTGGAGTTCTTATGTATTGTTTGTCTGCTTGTTTGACTCCATTGCTTCTCAGCTATGGTATATCTATTATAAATATATTCCTCTTTATTGAAGTCTTATGGTAGAACAGTTCGTCTACCAAGAATACATATATCTATGCTTGGAAGCCATTGGGTCTGTTTAAATCTAATTACTTTGGATCAGTTTTCATCACATATATTTTTTATTTATTTAGTTGTTTATTCTTATTGTTTATCATGACGATGGAGATTTTTACACATTTATTTTATGGGAAAAGAGGAACAATAATCAATATAATAATACGCTTACAACCATTTAGAGCAGATGGAGGAACGAGAAATTGTGGACATTTTGGAAACGTTTTTGAAAAACCATAACCAATGGATACAAAGAAAACTACAGGTACAACTTATTTTTTTAAGTCAATAATTTCTGTTTATCTCATAAATATACTAAGTTGAAATATGAACTTCTACGCATATCGGTTGATGATTCGTGCTAATGAGGGCAACAACATTCTCCGTTGCAAACAACTATTTCATCAGTACATTGTGGATATATACATATGTATGTAAAAATCGAAAGTGAGAGATTACGATATATAAAATTTAATCAAGCAAAACATCGTACTGAAGAGTACATTAATTTGCGTGATGCCATAATCGGTAACGTAGATGCAAAAAATGACATCAACAACATCGGTACTGCATATATCCTCCCATCATCATACATTGGTAGTCCGCGTCATATGCAAGACGCTATGACTTACGTACATGCATAGGACCGACCAGATCTTTTCATCACATTGACGTGAAGTCCAAACTGGGATGAAAGTAAAAATTGTAATTAAAAGTTGTCAGGTCAAACATCGTTGCATCGCCATGATATCAATGTCTTCAAACAAAAATGAAATCCTTGATAAATTTGATTACACATCTCTCGGTATTTGGCGAAACACATTGATGGCTTTACTCAGTTGAATGAAAAAAACGAGGTACCTCAAGCGCATATTTAGATTTGGTCGGTGGATAAAATACGCTCAGAAGCAATTGATAATATAATTTCAGCAGAAATTCCAGATCCGAATGTTGATCAAGAATTGTTTTCCAAACCATGTCAGTTTGTGGCTTAGATTTAGAAAATCCGTGTTTCTCTCACGGTCAATTATTTGTTGCATGTTCCAGAGTTGGAAAATCATCGAATTTTTTTGTTTATACACCTCAAGGATTAACAAAAAATCTTGTACATCCAATGGCATTACAATAAATTAAGTTTATGTCAATTACGATAAATATATATTATAAAATAAAATAGTTTGAGTGGAAGTTCTTCACATTTAATTAAAACAACTTACAATTTTTACTAAACACAGCTTCTAGATTTTATTACACTCATACAGTATACACATACTCACACGCTACTCTATGGATTGGTTGAATTGTGATAAATGTACCTGTAACAATGATTTCCGATCCTCTGGTTAATGTTTTCCATATCAACTCAATATGTTAAACTTAGCCTCGTGGGTCGAGTTAGTATCACATATCATTCATATCTCATATAAAGATGTTTTTAATATATTATAATTTTAGCTGACGCGAACTAAAATGTAACAATAAAACTAAGTCTAGGTTTGTCGAATTCAATATACTATAAGCCAACAAAATTCCAAATTTGATTTCAATTAATTTATTTTTGTATTTCCTCGAATAATGGATGTTTAGTTTTTTCGTAACATTTTTAAATTCTATTAAGGATTGACAGCACCTGAAAAAATTTCCCTGGCTTTGTTTCTCGCAACGAACTTGACACTTCCTAACTTGTTTACAAATCTTTCTCATCTTTTTGTTCTGTAATTATTTCTCCATAATTAGTCATTGTTTGTTGTTCTGTCTCTAATTGATATTTCTATATTTGTATGGGTATTAAAATTTCTATCGTTCGACTATTTTGGTGGCTGGTATGGGTTTTAACTAAATCATTGTGGTCGATTTATATAGCTATCCCCTTAGTTTGAGTACTTCTGCCAATGTCCACTCACGGCTCTGATCGCGGTTCTTTAATGGGTACGGAATGGTTGGTATATTGGTCATTCTTCTTTATTATTCTGTTCGAATTGGTTACCTAGCCTATTAATGTATAAACTTGAAAGTTATTTGATTATCTGGGATTCATAATTTGATTTTGCAGTGTTCACGGTGTAAGGAGAGGTATAACCTGTGAATGTGTGAGTGGTGGTAGGCTCCTTCATGCCGAGAAGTCATGAAAAGTTTTCTAGTAATTCGCGAGTAAAGCTATAGAGGGACATATCTCTTTGTCATTAATTGCTCCTATTCCCAGCCTAATTCCATACAGCCCATTTTATTATTGTAATTTGGAGATGGTATTCCAATACAATAGTATGCAAAATACAAAACTACTTTGCCGTACCAATTCTATGCTTATATGATTTTAAATTCTATCGTAACTTTTCGTCCATGAGTAAAACTCGACCAAGTTTGGTTACCAAGAATTTTGGCTACAAAAACCGATCTCGCAATTGTACTTTGGATTGTGGTCAATCGTTCAACGATTCTTGATAGCATTCCCATCGTCATATTTGTGTGAACGTGGATTTAGTGCTGCGACAACACTGCTTACTAAAAATAAAAATCGTTTGCTTGTTACCGAACGTGGCGACTTGCGACTGTTCTTGAATAAATTGGAACCTGATATTAACAAACCTTTTAAAGAGCATCAGATTCATCCTTCACATTAGTTTTTATATATGGATCGATTATTTTAGTTTTATTTTTAATAAAATGTTCTCTGTTTTAATACTATAAAGTTGTGTTTCAACAATCATTCTTATTGGTAGGTGGAACCCGTAAGAGTTAACGTGAGACTTAAGCGCCGATGTATGTTACCTACTGCGCTCAGGTTTCAAGTTGCTGGTTATAGTAAAAGTTTCGTTTAGAATTCCCGTTAATATACATATATAGGTCACAACTATTAATTTGAAGTTATAGTAGTTTTTAAATAGGTGAAAAAATGGGGGCGCTAAAAAAATTTTTATTCTCAAAGTGGGCGGTAGACAAAATAAGTTTGGGAACCACTGATATATAGTATATGATCATATGTTGTTATATATGTCACCACACAATCTCATTTTTTTCTCTTGTTTTTTTTTTTTTTTAATTTCTTCACTAATCTATAGTGAACACTTATCGCGCACTGCACTTTTCACTTCAGCAAGTAAATGCACTCAAAAACAATTTTTTGTAAGCGTACCGTGAAATATTTATATGTATATATGCATATATATATATATATACATATATATATATGCATACATATATATATTGTGTCTAAAAATAAGGCATTTGAATTTAAACTGCGCGCGTCAAAGGATTTTAGGTTGGTAGTACTGTCAGTCACATTTATGTCAAAATATTCATTAGTGTTTGAGATACGTGTCGTTTTGTGAGCTGCTAAAAGTGAGTTTTTCGTTTTTTGCGATATCAAAATTTGTTGAGCAAAGAATTTGTATTAAATTTTGTTTACGGAATCAATTTCCTGCTGCGGATACGTTGCGGATGGAGCAGAAAGCCGTTGGTGATGAGGATATGTCAAAAAAAAATGTTTACAAGTGGTATAGTGAGTTCCAAGCCGGCCGTGAACGTGTCGAAGACGAAGAGCGTCCAAAACGACCATCAACCGTCACGTTCAACAAATCAAAGATTTGGTGTTGAAAAACCATCGATTAACAATTAGAGACCTTGCTAAAGAAGTTGGCATATCAAAAGGCTCAGCCAATACCATTTTGAAGATGTTTTGGGCCACAAGCGCTTCAAATCTCGACTGGTACCGAAAACATTAAATTTTTGGAAAAAAGGCGTCGCGTTGAAGTGTGTGAAACGATGCTTTTTGACTACCAGGGTGTCATGAAATGCATTATAACTGGCGATGAGACTTGGATCTATGCTTACGACCCCGAAACAACCCATCAATCGAGCGAATATCGTGCCAAAAGAGAGCCGAAACCAAAAAAATCGCGCCAAAGTCGCTCAAAAATCAAGGTAATGTTGACTGTTTTCTTAGATTATCGTGGTGTTGTGCATTATGAATTCCTTCCAACCGGTCAAACAGTCAACAAGGAATATTATTTGAACTTTATGTGTCGTTTGCGTAACGCTATCCGCCTTAAAAGGCCGGAATTGTGGAAAGACAATCGTTGGTTTTTACACCACGATAATGCACCATCCTATACTCCCGTCGTAATTCATGATCATCTCGCCAAAGACACAACCCATATCGTTCTGCAACCACCGCATTCACCTGATCTGGCGCCGTGCGACTTCTGGCTGTTCACCAAGTTCAAAAGACCGCTCCGGGGACACCGTTTTTATATGATTGAGGAGATTCAAGCCGCAGCGAAGACGGAAGTGAAGGCCATCCCGGAAAGTGACTACAACCAGTGTTTCGAAGATTGGAAAATCCGTTGCCATAAGTGCATTGCATCGGGAGGGGATTACTTTGAAGGGGATGAAATTGATTTGGAAGAATTAACAAAGAATTCTCAAATTCTCAAAATAAATACAATGTCTTATTTTTATTATGCCTTATTTTTTGGACGCAGTAGTATATCAAATTGAAGGATGAATTTTTAATTTATACTTCGGGTATTTTTCGAAGCAAATATTAATTTGTATTTAAACCACGAGTCGTTTTGGGGGCTCTGATAGTGATTTCTTCGATTTTTAATATGTCTGAATTATTGAACAGAGGAGTAAGATAATGCACCATCTTATACTGCATTGGCTATTCGTAATCATTTCGCCACATTTTGAACTAACATCGTGCCGCATTCGCCTGATTTACCTTCGTGTAACTTCCGGCTATTCAGCAAATTGACATCACCATTTCAAGGACACCGTTTGGGCTTAATTGAGGATATAAAACTGATTCGTAGAAGGCTCTAATGGGCCACGTACCAAATTTTGCCGATATCCGTCAGTCGGCTCTCGAGATTTGAGATTTCACCAAAAAGTAGGCGGTGCCACGCTCCTTGTCCAATTTTTACCCCGGCCGCTGTAAAGCCTTGTCATACTATCCCAGCGGCAAAATTTTATGTTTCTGACGCATTTAGTTATTGATTTATCGCGCTTTTAGTAGTTTTGAACAGTACCGTTATATGAGGAGTGAACGGGGTTCTCATCCGATTTCATCCATTTTCATACCATCTGTGGGAACTATTGTAATATTCGTGCTGTGCGAATTTGGTTATTGGTAGAGGGCGGGACCACGCCCAGATTTTAAAAAATTTTTTTCCTCTGTACTAAATTATACCTTTATATCCTAACTTAGTGCTTAGTTATGGCACTTTATATGTTTTTGGTTAATGGCGATTTGTTGGCGTGGCAGTGGCCCGATTACGCTCATCCACGAACTCAAAATTGTTCTCATACTAAGAAACTTACATACCAAGTTTCATCAATATATCTCAGTTTTTACTCAAGTTACAGCTTGCACCGACAGTCAACGGGATTTCAACGTTTTTCGTCACTCTGATTTTATACGTATCGCGCAACGGTTAGGTGAACAGAACTATAATATTCTGAAGCAACTGGTTGCAAGAGTATAAAAACGGGATGATGCTCCGACGGAAGCTGTTGACGATTGTAGAGAGAAAAAATAAGGAATATTAGAAAAAACTAAAATCGTAAGATTTTTACAGCACTAGGCCATTTCGTGATCTTAACATCACATATGCTTACTCTTTATTATCATAACAGAAAGGTTAATGTGAAAAGTGTTGCAATTGCATGGAAGATAATGTAATAGTATAATGTGGTATAGCCGCTTTTTATTTCATCTTTTGACAGTTTCTAAAGTAATCGTTGTAAGGTATTCCCAGTCAGCTAGCGTGTCTGACTTGGTAGCACATCTACTGGAGTTCTTATGTCTTGTTTGTCTGCTTGTTTGACTCCATTGTTCTCAGCTATGGTATATCTATTATAAATATATTCCTCTTTATTGAAGTCTTATGGTAGAACAGTTCGTCTACCAAGAATACATATATCTATGCTTGGAAGCCATTGGGTCTGTTTAAATCTAATTACTTTGGATCAGTTTTCATCACATATATTTTTTATTTATTTAGTTGTTTATTCTTATTGTTTATCATGACGATGGAGATTTTTACACATTTATTTTATGGGAAAAGAGGAACAATAATCAATATAATAATACGCTTACAACCATTTAGAGCAGATGGAGGAACGAGAAATTGTGGACATTTTGGAAACGTTTTTGAAAAACCATAACCAATGGATACAAAGAAAACTACAGGTACAACTTATTTTTTTAAGTCAATAATTTCTGTTTATCTCATAAATATACTAAGTTGAAATATGAACTTCTACGCATATCGGTTGATGATTCGTGCTAATGAGGGCAACAACATTCTCCGTTGCAAACAACTATTTCATCAGTACATTGTGGATATATACATATGTATGTAAAAATCGAAAGTGAGAGATTACGATATATAAAATTTAATCAAGCAAAACATCGTACTGAAGAGTACATTAATTTGCGTGATGCCATAATCGGTAACGTAGATGCAAAAAATGACATCAACAACATCGGTACTGCATATATCCTCCCATCATCATACATTGGTAGTCCGCGTCATATGCAAGACGCTATGACTTACGTACATGCATAGGACCGACCAGATCTTTTCATCACATTGACGTGAAGTCCAAACTGGGATGAAAGTAAAAATTGTAATTAAAAGTTGTCAGGTCAAACATCGTTGCATCGCCATGATATCAATGTCTTCAAACAAAAATGAAATCCTTGATAAATTTGATTACACATCTCTCGGTATTTGGCGAAACACATTGATGGCTTTACTCAGTTGAATGAAAAAAACGAGGTATACCTCAAGCGCATATTTTGATTTGGTCGGTGGATAAAATACGCTCAGAAGCAATTGATAATATAATTTCAGCAGAAATTCCAGATCCGAATGTTGATCAAGAATTGTTTTCCAAACCATGTCAGTTTGTGGCTTAGATTTAGAAAATCCGTGTTTCTCTCACGGTCAATTATTTGTTGCATGTTCCAGAGTTGGAAAATCATCGAATTTTTTTGTTTATACACCTCAAGGATTAACAAAAAATCTTGTACATCCAATGGCATTACGATAAATTAAGTTTATGTCAATTACGATAAATATATATTATAAAATAAAATAGTTTGAGTGGAAGTTCTTCACATTTAATTAAAACAACTTACAATTTTTACTAAACACAGCTTCTAGATTTTATTACACTCATACAGTATACACATACTCACACGCTACTCTATGGATTGGTTGAATTGTGATAAATGTACCTGTAACAATGATTTCCGATCCTCTGGTTAATGTTTTCCATATCAACTCAATATGTTAAACTTAGCCTCGTGGGTCGAGTTAGTATCACATATCATTCATATCTCATATAAAGATGTTTTTAATATATTATACTTTTAGCTGACGCGAACTAAAATGTAACAATAAAACTAAGTCTAGGTTTGTCGAATTCAATATACTATAAGCCAACAAAATTCCAAATTTGATTTCAATTAATTTATTTTTGTATGTCCTCGAATAATGGATGTTTAGTTTTTTTCGTAACATTTTTAAATTCTATTAAGGATTGACAGCACCTGAAAAAATTTCCCTGGCTTTGTTTCTCGCAACGAACTTGACACTTCCTAACTTGTTTACAAATCTTTCTCATCTTTTTGTTCTGTAATTATTTCTCCATAATTAGTCACTGTTTGTTGTTCTGTCTCTAATTGATATTTCTATATTTGTATGGGTATTAAAATTTCTATCGTTCGACTATTTTGGTGGCTGGTATGGGTTTTAACTAAATCATTGTGGTCGATTTATATAGCCATCCCCTTAGTTTGAGTACTTCTGCCAATGTCCACTCACGGCTCTGATCGCGGTTCTTTAATGGGTACGGAATGGTTGGTATATTGGTCATTCTTCTTTATTATTCTGTTCGAATTGGTTACCTAGCCTATTAATGTATAACCTTGAAAGTTATTTGATTATCTGGGATTCATAATTTGATTTTGCAGTGTTCACGGTGTAAGGAGAGGTATAACCTGGGAATGTGTGAGTCCTACCACCACTCCTTCATGCCGAGAAGTCATGAAAAGTTTTCTAGTAATTCGCGAGTAAAGCTATAGAGGGACATATCTCTTTGTCATTAATTGCTCCTATTCCCAGCCTAATTCCATACAGCCCATTTTATTATTGTAATTTGGAGATGGTATTCCAATACAATAGTATGCAAAATACAAAACTACTTTGCCGTACCAATTCTATGCTTATATGATTTTAATATTCTATCGTAACTTTTCGTCCATGAGTAAAACTCGACCAAGTGAATATCGGGTACTTTGTTTAATTTTACCTGTGTCACCAAGGTAATGCTTTATTCTACTGTAAGTTCAGGTTACATTGGTTTTTGCGCACAAAATTTCTTTAAATATTTTTCTTTATATACATTTTGTTATATTTTTTATTTATTTTTTCACTCTCGAAATCAAAATAAATTTTGTATTTTTAAACTTTTTAATTCACTTAAATTCTAACAAATCCTTTTCGAAATTCTATTTTTCATCATTGAGTATAAACTTGTGACTGGCAATAGTTTCTTAAAAATACTTAAAGCAGGGGTTCAACGGCAGTGGCGCGGAATTATTGGTGGCAGAGTTTAGCAGAACTTGGATATCATAGGTATTTGATATCGGTCGATTGAGAGTTGGAGTGGATGTTTATTTACATACATTCAATGATCAGCAGAAATATCAATTCCGTGTGTTGGAGCGGATATCAGCATCAACACATTTCTTTATTTAATTTGGTGAACTTTAATAATGGTAACGTTTTGAGATATTGATTTTGATAATGAAGATTGCAATTTTGAAATAAATATTTTTGGTGTTAATTTGTATAATTCAGCTAAATCTTACCTCATGTAAACTGTAAATTTCTTGTATTCTTGAGATACTGCCTGCTGAAGTATCAACGCACCGTACGAAACATATACGCAAAATTTCAAAGTTGACTTTTGGTACAGTTGATACACAAAATAAAAATTTAAAAACATTTTTCACACAATTTCCATTTCAATATTTAAAAAGGGCTAAATGTGTGGGAAATATTTAATGTTCATTTTTATTTTACTTTCACCACCAAAATTTTCGCTCACTCTTCATGGTTTCACGGCTTTAGGCTTACAAATAAATGAGTTTGGCCTTTGTTGAATTTATTGGTTCAACCTTTGAGTTTTTGTGTAACTGTAGAAGGGTACACATACACAGACCACATACAAACTGAAAACAAACTGGGAATAAAAAAATATTCAATAACTGAAATGGAAATGTCAGTCACATTCGTACTTATTAGGGAAGTTCATGTCTGCTGTCTTCTATATACTTATAATATTATGGTCGTAATCCTCAAATATGAAATTATCCAAATATTCTTATGTCAAAATGTTAGCCAAATGACTACTACGGCTAAACGTGAGACATGAAGCGGCGCACCGTCTTGTCGGTCGACATCGTGTTATAACTCGCTATTGAAAAATAATGTCTGATTATGCCGTCAAAATATAATCACATATCGACTGATATAATGCTGATGTGATATAAACGTCGACGTTAGGAGTTTTCGAAGAAAGGTTGCGCCTTGACCACGGCGAATACAGCATTCGATGGAAGAAAGATGATGAGATGATAACACGCCATTGACATATGTAGTTCAGCGAATTAAAAGACAGCGGCTAAGCTGGGTAGGTCATGTCCTACGGGTGGACGAAAACACTCCAGCCTTGAATATATTTGACGCAATACCCGCCAGAGGAAGCAGAGGAAGAAGAAGATCTTCGCTCCGTTGGAGAGGCCAGGTGGAGAAGGGCCTGGCTCCGCTTGAAATTTCCAATTGGTTGTGAAAAGAAGAAATGACTCGCGCTGTTGTTAACTCGGATATAATCGCGTAAGCTATGTCTACGCTAGTAAAGAAGAAGACTTCAACTTAAGAAAATTGATGAAATTTATTGCAGTGGTTGTTAGAGGAAAAAGTCAATCAGCGGATAAAGATTTAGTACTGATTTAGTTTACTGACTTCTTTCATTTTCAGTGCTAAAGCACATTATGTTTAAGAACAATGTCCACTTATTTTCATTATCAAATATCACAAATTTGTACCAAAATAAACGGTTTTATGTCAGCTGGAAAGTCGGAACTCACTATATAGATTATATTGAAGTTAGATAATGATCCGAGCTGTTTACAATAACTTTTGGTATTGCTTTTTTTATTTAATGATAAGATAATAATAAGATATCTCACACACTGACCAAAACTTACAGCATAGAGGAGCTCTGGTAATTGGTGGACTGCTGATAATATGTGAATTGTCTATTATCTAGAAGATTAAAAAGTTTCGATCTGATTTTTAGACGTGAGATGTCATATCCTAAAGAAACTATTTGTGCAGAATTGTTCTCCGATACTATTATAAGTGCTTGATCTATGTAAATGGTGTACTGAGAATGAGGAAATTTGAAAGCAATTTTCGATTCTTTTTAGATGCTTCGAACAACATTTAGGTGAATATAACTCATTTATTTAATAACAACAGGCTACAAAAGTATAAAATTTATAGCTGTAATCGCAGAATATTCTATTTTGTCAGTAGAATTTAACAATGCTTACATTTTCCGGAGTACTGACCACCTTAGTACAGAATTAACTTCTTTCGAATGCTTATTGAAAGAAAAAAGTTTTTAAGTTGAAAATAAAGATTTTTACTAAAGTGAATTGTGTTATTGAAATACACGAAATAAAGCCTTGAGTTAATATATTTTTTACGATAGCTCGTTTCTATTAGAAACGTCCGAATTCAATATCAGTTTTGCCTTAATTATTGATAGCAAATACATATCCCTTGCCATTCTGCTTTTGTTTTCTAAATAGATAATTTTCTAACACTGTAAATAGTAGATATAAGGTTAATATTTTTTCAATTTTTTTAAATATGAATTTTGTTAGGAGAAATCATGAAAGCATATAGCAGAAGATACACTCTTATTTATAATGCAGTGATTATTTTTTCATCTGAGAAAAAAAAACGTTATTTGACTAACATTATTTTAATCAATTGCCTTTTGGTTCGATTTGAAATATTGCAAAACGCTATTTACGCTATTAGTAAATAGTTTACTCTGTGCTACATCGTAAACAAAGAAACTAAAAGAAAAACTATTGTAATCTACACACTATGTTGTGAGAGCATGACAAAAAATGTTTGTAGGCATTAAAGGTTATTAATTGTGCTGCATCGCTCTCAGAATTTAACATATTAAAGTTAGAGGGTTATGTCTTGCAGATACAGATGTAGTTATCTATTGTAACGATATGCACTATACTATACAACTATACAAAGGGGTAACCATTTTTGCTTAACCACGCCTTTTTAATATTTGCTTATTTAATCATAATATACATATCTTAACGTATTTCGCCGTCAACATATTACTATGACCTTTCAAATTACATTGATTATCTTTAACATGAACAAATAAGTATGCAACTTTTAGATCAAGTTGAACTTCTTGTTCTGCATGAGGACGATTTTAATACCATTCTGCGGCCGACGATGGCAAAGCAATGGATGGAAAGGAAGGCAGCCATTTCATCATTGGAGTATTTTAAGTATTTAAATGATGATCAGGTAAGCATAATATAGTTATTACTAGTTTACATAATACTAATTACACATTTGACACTTTCTTAGATTATTACAGCGTCCAAATTAGGCTTTATTCGTCAGTTTGATCCACTGGAAACAATATATTATGAAGATAAAGGTCAAATAAGTTACGTGCATTTCGTAATTAGTGGGGAATGCATGATTTTACAATGTTTAAAAATGAAGGTGACAAAACAGCATACTTTTATTATTTTCCCTCTCACCGATTTCTTTTCATATAGTCATGTCGAAATATCAATACCTATATTATAACAAATTATTAATAAAACAACTTATGACAAGTTGAAAATGTTTAATGTGCCAAAGAAAACTTTCAGCATGGCAATTTTGTCTACAGCTATGTAATTTGTTACATATGTATATAAAAATATATATAAGAAATCGGTCCCAAAAATAATAAATAAGAAAATAAATTAAAACTTGAATACTGATTTCAGGTTACTACTAAAGCCGGCGGAAAATCTTTTGAACTCTTTGATTTTTCTCAAAATGAAGGCGATAATCTACTATTTCAAGATTTAAACATTTCTAAAGATGGAATTTTTCGTAATATATCTTCCTTTTTTGATGTGAATTATGAAATAATGTCTGAAGATGATGATAAAAATAAAAAAGGAAGTCGACTGGTAAGATATTTTAATAAACTATAGTTAGAACTTCCCAGCAATGCACATTATATTAAAATCAACAAAGTTAATAAGAAAAACTAATCGAGAGAGGTATAGAGTATATATAAACAGTTAAAGCAATAACTGCGGAATTTGCTGGAATCAACTTCTTCCACCCGAAGTTTTGGGGAAGATGGTATTTCAGCTGAAGTTAATCGATATCGTTTACTTGAAGTGTCATTATCTAATTTAATTATAGAAACTATCAACAACGTTGACAAATTTCAGTATGTTTTCTTGGGAACAGAGTGTCTTTAAGAAAATGCAGGCCTTTACAATACTGCCACTTCCTAGAATATATTGCTGACTGGTCTTGTCAAGTCCCTTTTGACTTTTTTCAATTTTTTACTAAACTTCTTCTTCTTCTTTAGAGATCGCTTACACGGCTATAACCGAGTTAACAACAGCGTGCCAATTGGAAATTTCGAGCGGTGCCAGGTCCTTCTCCTCCTGGTATTCCCAACGGAGTGGAGATCTTTCTCTTCCTCTGTTTCCCTTGGCGGGTACTTCGTCGAATACTTTCAGAGTTGGAGTGTTTTCGCCCATTCGGCAAACATGACCTAGCCAACGTAGCCGCTGTCTTTTAGTTCTGAACTATGTCAATGTCGTCCTATATCTCATACAGCTTATCGTTGCGCCAGGGATCATAAATCTTTCGCAGAATCTATCCTTCGAAAACTCGTAATGGCGACTTATCAGATGTTGTCATCGTCCCTGCCTCTACATCATATAGTAGGACGGGAATAATGACTAATAGAATTTTATGTTTGTTCGTCCTTAGAGGACTTTACTCCTCAATCCTACCTAATCCGAAGTAGTACCTATTGGCAAAAAATATTCTGCATTAGATTTCGAGGCTTACGTTGTATAAAGGTTAATGCTGGTTCAAGGACAAACGAAAATATCTGTGACTTCAAAGTTATGACGATCAACAGTGACTTGGGTGCCTAGCCGCTAGCGCGACGACTGTTTGTTTGATGATGGGAGATATTTCATCCTGCCCTCGTTCGCTTAGTGGTTCCTAGTGCTTCGCTTCTTTATCCATTCTGGAAAAAGCAGAGCTAACGGCGCGGTTGTTAAGTCCAATAAAATCAATATCATCAGCGTACGCCAGCAGCCCTTCGCCCTTATAGAAAATTGTACCTCCTCTGTTCAGTTCAGCAGCTCGAATTATTTTCTCCAGCAGCAGATTTAAGAAGTCGCAAGAAACCTCGTTTGGTATAGAACGGTTCTGAGCAGTCCTTCCCGAGCTTTTGATGTACTTAACGTCAGTTTACACCGCCTTTCCGGGCGGAAGTCGTGAGTTGCTTGAGCCATATGTAAAAGTAATAAGTAATTGTAACTGAAAAATGGCTGGCTTTTTCAGAGTCCTGATCAACGCATTGATTTGCTTCACTACGCTTTTGAGCGCCGTAAAGTAAGGCTGTCGTTGGTAGGTACTAACGTTAAACACACCGGACACTATTTGTTATTGAGTTTACCCATGACAATGCATCTCAAGGTGTCAGCGCTGCTCGCGCGATTTCCAAGCATTGAAGGCGTCACGAAAGGCATCCTCCGGAATAGCCTCTTGAGACCCATTTTCGTGGGCATTTTCAGTCAAGGAAACAAAAAAAAGTTCGAGGGCCATATCTGGGCTGTGGGGTGACTGCGAAGGCGGTGGGAGGCCGGCCTTGGTTAGGTAGCTGTTCACAAAAGAGGCGATGTGAGCCGGAGCGTTGTCGTGGTGCAACTTCCAATCATAAAACTTACGATCTGAGAGCACACGAGTCTCACTGCCGGAGTTTGTCGAAGTCACAGGTCTCCTAGCACGGTCTTCACCAGCGACCTCTTCCTGGCTCTCCAAAAAGGCCTGGTGCCACCGAAACACACCACTTCTGATCTGCTTGATCATATCAAATGTCTCTGTCGTAGATTTACCGACTTTCACTCACAATTTAATCGCTTACCTCTGCTCTAACGAACGATGCATTTTCGGCTTACACGACTCACAGAAAAACGTCGTGCGAAAACGACGCTCCAGGTGCTTGAAGACAACTGACCAGCCGCTCGTTTGTTCGCTTGGTAGCTAGAAACGCCCTCTACCGAATCCAGTCCGTGCGCAAGTTAAATAGTAATAATATTGTGCTTATTATTTTATCTATTTGTTGAGTTTAATATCGTCATCTTCACGTTTGATGGCAATACTAAGACTAAAGAACATTAGGTTTGCTTACAACTATTTGTACTATCGACAGAATATTCATGTTGTTCTGTTGTGTTCTTATTTTAAGCTGATAAATATATTTGGATAAGTTCTTATCTGTTACTGATAATTACAAAACATTATTATGTGTATATGTCATGATACATGTTTTTATTTCAACATCTGATAAGGAATTGTTGATATATGTATTTGGGTTCGTGTGTATGATAAAGAATGTTATCTTCCTTAACTCTCCCCTCTATTAAAAGGAATTGTCCTCATTTCAAAGGCGCTGTGTTTGGAGGCACTGTATTTCCATTTCATATACCTGCTCGAAAGCTCGTAGTTTTTTGGCTTCTTGTTTAATCTGGTAACATTAACATGCCTTTACTGAGGCGTATATAAATAATCCTAACATTATTACTGAAAGAATAGCATAGCTTAAAAATTATAAATGCCATTCCTCAACCAGAATTAGGTATTTGTACATTTCCTTTATATTAGAAAATTTGTAATTCGATTTGAATTCTGATACACCCAACTCTTCTTTTACATGGTGGATACGTTCCTCAGAAATCCGTGTAAAAATAAACGGTGTAAAAAAAGAGGCGTTTCCTATAATAAAAGGGCGGATACGTTCCATGTCATCTGAAAACCATGTACATATATTTACTTCGAAAAATGGTGTTAAAAAAGTTTTTGAAAACTATAAAATTTCAGATTTCAGACATTTCTGTTCCATATATATTTTAATTTCAGGAACAAAGCATTCTTCAAACCAATAGACCTACTCTCATCCATTTTTATTTGCTTTTGGAGTTTGCTATAAAAGTTCTGGAAGGCAGTTTTTTCTAGAACAAACTCATTTCTTCGGCATTGAAAACTTGGTCGGGGACATAGTCCCCATTTTCAATTATTTTTGCTAGTTCTGCTGGAAAGGTTTTAGTTTTCTTTTTATCTGCTGATGCGATTTCTCCTTTAATTTTTAAATTATGAAACCATGTTAGCCATCCATCACTAGCAGAAAATATTTTCTGTTATCTTGATTACTTGTTGATGGCTCCGATATCTGCAGTTGCTTATAAATTCGTATTGACTTCTGCTTTAAAGTATTTCCATCTACAGGTATTCTGTTTTGTAATAAATCTTCAATCCAAAACACTACAGATTTTTCCATTTTTACTAACCCTTCATCTCTAATATATGAAGATGTTTTGGAACTATGTTTTGAAGAACTGATGACAGATTTCCATATTTTATTCTAATTTTTTTAGTGATCCTGATAATAGCTTCGTTTAAGCCAAAATCCTTGCCCACAGATGTTGGACCTTCACCTCTTGCCAGACAGTTTAAGATTTTTAATTTTATTTCTAAAGAAGTGGCTTGTCTTTTACAAATCTTTGAAAATTTGGACATTTTGTTAACTGTAGTAAGAGCAAAAATTTTATTTTTAAAGCTTAACTAAAAATGTGTACATAAAGTACCTTTTTTCACACTAAGGTCAGAAATGTTGAAATGTTGAAATGCGAGATAATAAACTTTAAGCTCTTTTATTAAGCAATATTTTTAGAATAAGGGGATTTCCCAGATACTATTATTTACACACATGTTCATTTCAGTAATGGTACCAAATAATCCGACGGTGTAACTTCAAATCCGGGTAAAAAGATAATTTTGATTTGTTTATTTTGATGACCATGTTAAAATATGTCTTATTACCTAAAGTAGTGCTAATATTAAACTGAATTAATTTTGTGCCTGTAATATTTTGGCTGTTTCCATATAAGGTTTCGGTCAATTATAATATTTCCGTGATCTAATATTAAGAATGGCACTTTGTTTTCTTGAAGAATTTTACAATATGCTTTAACCTTATTTAATAAAGGGATGGCACAATTATTTTCAATTCTTATTAACAAATATTTATTCCTACTTTATTTTTACACTTAGATACTTTCATAAATTTATTTATACATTTTGCTATTTTTCTTTCAATTTGTAATTTCCCATGTTTGTAGGCAAAGGAAATTCAATTGTATAATTACATTTGTTTTTAATGATAGGGTATTTATTAGGGTGATTCAAAAAAAAAAAAAATTTTTTCGATTGGTACTCGGAAAAATAGGTTCTTAGACACCTCAAAGAAAGCCTCTCCACATATGAGATTTTAATTATAACGGGAAGGTCCTCCTACATACAGTTTTCTTTTTTTTCTTATTATCAGATAGAAAAATTTATATCTCGCTTCCGACTACTTGAAAAAATATCTTGTTCTTTAGATTTTGTAGGAAATTGAATGCTCTACAAAAAGGTCTCCCATGATTTTTTCGTAAACCCTTAGGAATCGCGCAAGGCATTTAAAATGTATACGCGACTATAGCAATCTACTAGCCCCACACGATTATCAGAAAATGTCACTACCTTTAACTGTAAGGGTTCTAGCAGCTTTCAACTTCTTTTGATACAGCTCATACCAGAAATGTGTAGGTAACAACGTCAACTTGCCCATGAGTCAGTCGTCCCTTTCGAGAAGTGTGTGGGCTGCAGCAAAACTTATTGTGAAGGCGAAGGGAGGAGAAATAAAGTTTCAACAGAGGAAGAAACTTCTGTAAAAACGGAGCAAGTATTATTGTAATACAAATAAAACTATACTAAATTAAGCTAATTTATTTTAAATATATTCCAGAATTTTTAGAAAATTTGGAATAAAAAGCACAATAGGAGCAATTGACTGCACGAAATCAGCTCTTTCTATTTACATTATTTTGTTCACTACACGTGTGGGGAAAAGTTTTGCGAACTGAACCTTTACTTTTATCAAGATTATCACAGAATACCAAAATATTTCACATAATAGTGGTGTATGTCTGTAGACTTTGTCTACCTCAGTCAAAACAAATTTTTTATTACTGAAGTCAGTCACTTAATCTGCAAAAGAGGAGTAAATTGTAAATAATACTATAATACCGTACACGCTGTAGTCTGTCTTCGAATACTGTCTTTATGGATAATTTTTCCTCTCTCAGTTAGAATGGCTGCACCGCGATTTTCTTTTACAGTTTCTTTGTTATTTTTATTGACATTTTTATTCCGTCTATCCTTTCGAGAATAAATTATATAACCTGACTTATATGTAATTGTCTTTCTATCTTTATTGTGATAATTTAATACTCTTTCTTGATATTTGAGTAAAATATCTTATATTTCTGAATACTTTCCCCGATTGAAGAATACGTCTTCCAAATTTATCTTGTAGTTGAATGGATAGTTCTATTGTACTGTCGTACCGCGTTAAAAAATTCTTCGCCAGGAGCTGTTTTGTTTTCGCTAGCTAAGTTTGTCGAAATTTCAATTAGCGTAATGTGAATCCGTTCAACTTGGCCGTTCATTGTTGAATGGTGCATTGGAGTTAATGCATGTGTAATTTGAAGTATGTTATGCACTACCTTCGCTACGTTGTGCCTACGAACACATTTTCATTATCAGTCATAAGATGTTGGGGTACACTCTATGTACTAATGAAAATTTAGTTTGTTCTCCAGTTTTCGTAAGTAAAAATATTTTGAGTACTTAGCATTAAAGTTTATGTATATATTATTGTTCATGTGAAATATATCCATTTGTATGTATTCCCCTACTTTTGTTGGAATTGGAATTTTTCCTATAGGTTATTTATTTGGATATCTTTAATACTTGTATTGTAAACAAATTTCACATTTTATTTTTTATGTTCTACACCAGAACCGCTCAAATTAATGTGCAATTTATTTACCAACGCATACAATCACACATTTGATATTTGCTAGCGTATGATTGTGTGCGCGCGCTTGCTTTGTACACTGAGTGAAATCGTGCTATTTGTTTATTTTGTTATTAAAAATTTAGAAAAAATAAAAAATTATGGCTTTTGATTAAAAAAGCAATTAAGAACAACAATAATAAACACAAAAACAGCAAATATGTTTGTTAATTTTTTTAACTTTCCATGATTTTTTCCATATCGACTTCAAGATCGTAAGTTTTGATTCTACTTAAGTCCTCTATATGCTTATTCGAAACTGAATTCCTGTATTTCGAGTGAAGAAATTTAAGCGAAGAAAACGCAGCTTCGCAATTATAAGTCGACCCAAACATTGAGTATAAGTTGTATACTTCATTTTTAATTTTTCATTTCATTTCATTTTCATTTTTTAATTGCTCTATTATTATTTTAATTTTCCTTTCAAATTGGCGAACATATGCAATTAAGTCAAAAATATTCTTATTTTTGCCTTGCAAAGGAGATTTAGCTCATTAACAATTGTCGTTCCATCGCAAAGAGAGGCTAAATCTGATAAAAAATCTTTATCCCCCATTTTATTTCCCAATTCTAATAACTTAGGGTTATTGCCGTCCTGAGAAAAATCTTGACTTCATCCTTTAAATTTAGGAGTCTTTCTATGCATTTGCCACGACTTAGCCATCGAACCTCTGTGTACATTAGCAAATCGCCATAACCTGCAGACATTTCTTCCAACAATTTTTTAAATTGTCTATGACGAAGGGCTCGGTGTCCCACTCTAATTTTATTTATAATATTGACAGCCGTCTCCATTGCGTTTACCATATTTAATTGTTTTGCAAACAGAGCCTGCTGATGTATAATGCAGTGAAATTTGGCAACATTAATATTATTTTTTCGAAGAAACCCTACTAGACCAATATTTTGCCCAACCATAACTCCCGCACCATCAGTGCAGACTGAACTCAGCTTTTTTGAATGAACAGTAAAAAAAACATGTTCTATAACAGCATCGAAAATAAGTTTTCCAGTTACATTACCATGAAAGGGAACAAGAGAAAGCATTTCTTCAAATGTTTCTAAATTTTCGTTTACCGATTTGACGCAAATAATTAGTTGACTTATGTTTTTAATGTCCGTTGTTTCATCTAAAGAAATAGAAAAATAAATGCAATTTTGGAGTCTTTCTCGGGTACAGGCAAATATGTACGAACTAATTTTTTCAGTTCGCCGAGTTATGGGTGGGCGAGATAATGGAGTGACCTCTAAAATTTTACAGACCTCCTTCCCAGTTTCGCCAAAACAGCTAAAAAATTCAATGCCCATATCTTTAAAGAAGACCCCATCATCAAATGGACGCCCTTTTTTTGCTAAATACATAGCTACAATATAAGAAGCTTTTTTTAATTGAACCGTTTTATTATAATCATCATCATCAACAACAGCATCATCATCAACAACAGCAACATCAACAACAGCAACATCATCAACAACAGCAACATCATCAACAACAGCAACATCATCAACAACAGCAACATTATCAACAACGGAAACATCATCAAAATAAAATCTTAAGTCAAACAGGGCTTTTAATTCATACAGAATACGTGTCCGTTCGTCACCTGAAATAAGGTGAAATCGAGTGTGACAATTCATATAATGTCTTTCTAAATTAAATTTCAGTTTTGTTTGCATTATTTTATAGCAAATAACGCATTGCGCCTCGCCATCTCTATTTTCAAGGAAAAATAAATTGTACAGCCACTCTTTATTGAACATTTTGAATGTTTTTTTTTTTTTTTTGCAAGTGTGTATCATACAAAAAATATTACTATGTATGTGCGCACGTTCTTCTTTGCTCAACTGCTAAATAGCACAGTATATACAGTAGATAACCTTTTCGTGGTAGCTTTCTGAGGGGTGAATAGCGGCCATCTTGGATTTTTTTTTGGTAGCAACGCAGTGCTGTATAAATTGAGGTAGTAAATACTTAGCAAATTTATTTTATTAAATAACAAAAACTACAAATATTGTTGCTTAATATAAAAGAAAATTATTTATTAATTGTTCATAAAGATATGAGCATGAAAGTTTTGTAACCTTAAGATAGAATTATATATACAAAATTATATTTTTAACACAACTACATTAATACATAAAAATATACATGTAAACAATAAATTAAATAAAAAGTATATACAGTCCACTAAATGTCAAGTGCAATGGTAAGCAACAAAATTGTAATATGAGACTTGCTCATAAAAATGTGAAAATCATTGCACATAAAAGAAAACTCATAAATTAGAGTATACATAATACTAATATTAAAATACAAAATATACATACTCGAAATATTAATGCACACAAGCAACAGATAAGAAAGTATCAAGCGTGTGTACGTATGTGTATAAGTGCGTTAGATGCACTAATCTAAAAAACTATAAAATATCAATGCGTTGGTATCTGTAAAAATGCAATAAAAATATAATACATATTTACACATGTGTATGCACACTAAGCATACACACATATACATATATACATAGTTAAGAAATTAAAATTAAGAAAGGTATTGAGGGAAGATATTTTAATAAAGAAAATCAGAGTCAAAAGTGAACTCTCACAGTACAGACTTAAGCAAAGACTGTTCTTTCTGTACATTTGGTCCTTCGATCCTCTTTTTGAAAAAAAATCGAGCAAGTGCGAGTACTAGAAGCCTCTTAAAAGAAAAAGAGCATTACTTAGCCAAGTAAAAATAAATGTAAGCCGGAATAGCAAAGACTACCCGCATTTATAAAAATTACTTTCAGTAAAAGTTAAAAAAAAAAGATTTGTTTAAAAGCGTCCTTGTGGCTATAACAACAAAAACAGTAAAAAAAAAAAAAAAAATATATATATATATACAAAACCATCTATAAAGAAGCAAATATGAAGAATTTGCTAACACGACAGAAGGAGTTGGGAGATCTAGCTGCGTTGGAGGAGCAGAAAATCCTGAGCGGAAGAATAAGAAAGGCTTCATGTCTGGAATATATGGATCATATTCAGACTGTTATGAAAGAGTTTACTGCAAATCGTACTAAAATAATGGCTAAGAAGAGTCAAGAAGCTGAGGAATACATTGCGGAGAACTACTTCGAGCATGTAATGCAAACAATGGAGAATTCTATTCAGAATTTAAGAATTCAATGCACTGCCGAAGGTGTTTCAGCAGTGAGCATCATGTGGCAAATAGAATCTACGCCACAAACTATTCAGGTCGCACCACCTGAAGCCGCGTCTGCCGTGAAAGAAAATATCAACGTCGAGCAAAAATGCTCAAAAGCACGATGGATGAAATACGAAGAAATGCATTGGATTCTCTCGAGCAAATGAGAGAATTCAAAACCAAGCTTCAAATACACTTTGAAAATGTTGAAGAATTATATTTTGAAACTCAAAATATCAAATTAGTTAAAACAACTGAAGAATCTATTGAGGAACAAATAGATGTATTTCGTCAAGAATACAAAATCATTATCGAAAGGATAACGGAGAAATTAAATAATTATAATTCACCACAAACAAAGTATTCCAATATAAAACTGCAGGAAATTAAAATTCCGATGTTTTACGGTGAAATGAAACAATGGTCGTCATTCCACAATCTTTTTAAAAGTTTGGTGTATGATTCGAAGCACTTTACAGAAGTGGAAAAGATGTTCCGATTGAAGACATCATTAGGTGGAGAAGCTGGTAGATTAATTCAACATCTGCCAGTAACAGCAACAAATTATGAAGCAGCTTGGCAAATTCTCAAGGAAAGGTATGAGAATAGAAGGCTACAATTTACAGCACAAGTAGACAGACTACTTGATCAACCGACAGCTAATGGAGAAAGTGCACAAAGCATGAAGCAGCTGTTAGATACCACCAAAGAATGCATTTATGCATTAAAAGGGCTAAATCTAAATTTAAATGACGAACAAGCCATCATAGCTCGGATAGTGGTTCGAAAACTAGACAAAGAAAGTCTACGCTTATACGAGCAAAACGTAAAAAAAAGTAGGGATATACAAAGCCTTGATGACGTCTTCAGTTTTCTGGAACAGCAATATCAAGCTCTAGAAGCAATACGCGACAGAAAACCAACTAAATGGAACAATCAAAAGCAGCCACAGCGAACACCTACATTTTATACAGCGGCACAAAATAATTGTGTATACTGCAAGGTTCCTGGGCATCAAATTGGTGAATGCAGAAAGTTTCAGACATTGACTACGATGAATCGAAGAAGATTCATAACAAACAACAAGTTATGCTACATTTGCCTTGATCACGTATATGAAGGAAAATGTAATAATAAAAAGAAGTGCAATAAGTGTGAAAGAAATCATCATAATTTATTGCACTTCAATGAATTCCAAAAAGGAAAAGGAGGAAGTGAAGAAAATGTCACAAAAATATCTTCCACAACATCTTCCACTCCTAGCAACAGCACAGATAAGGGTGAAGGCAGCAAATGGAGAGTATGTGACATTGCGAGCTCTAATCGATCAAGGATCCCAAAAAACTACTATTTCCGAAGAAGAATCTCAAATACTTCATTTACCAAGAAGAAGAGAAGTAACTGAACTACAAGGTTTAGGAAATACCACAGTGGGAGTGTCCAAATTTAAAATCAACATTAAAATCAAGCCGAGATTCCTAAGCAACGAGGCGTACAATGTCGAAGCACTAATTTTGCCGAAATTAGCGAGTGATCAACCAGACAAAATGTTTAAATGGGATGTAGAACAATTGAAAAACTACACTTTAACTGATCCCAATTTCAATAAATCAGATCGAATCGATATTGTCATTGGAAGTGACATATATGCCGACATACTAGAAGAAGGTATATTTAAAAAGGATCGAATACTAGGTCAAGCTACGAAATTGGGCTGGATATTGTCGGGAGTTTTACAACAACCGAGAAAAAACAATACAATTTTAGCAGCGGTTACTACAACATTGGAGAAGTTTTGGGAAATAGAAGACACTACAACTCCAGCAGATACAGCAGATGATGATGAATGCCTAAGAATTTTTGAAAAAACAACAGTAAGAAATGGAAATAATCGATTTGTCGTCAATCTACCTTTTAAACAAGAAAAAGAATTGGGCGATTCTCGCAAACAAGCTATGGCGAGGTTTCTTAATCTTGAGAAAAGCTTCGCTACAAATAAAGATTGTTTTAACTATGTGCAATTTATGAAAGAATATTCAGAAATGGGCCACATGAAAAAAGCAAGTGAAAATAAATGCGGAAAATACTATTTGCCACATCAAGCAGTGATTCGAGAAGACAGTAGAACGACTAAACTACGAGTAGTTTTTGATGCGTCTGCAAAAACTACAAATGGAAAAAGTTTAAATCCTCTTCATAAGACCGAGACTTCAAAGAGATATATTTGACATTATAATCAAATGGAGACTTTGGCAATATGTATTAACTAGTGATATTGAAAAGATGTTTCGACAAATTAAAATAACAGATAGTGATCAAGATTACCAACGTATATTGTGGAGAGAAACAAAAGGAGAGCCGATAGAAGAATACAAACTACAAACAGTTACATATGGGACAGCATCAGCTCTTTTTTTGGCAAAGAGAACTTTAGAAGAAATTGCCAAACTATGCGAGCCCCACAACTATTTGCTTTCAAACATCATTAAAAACGACTTCTACATGGACGATTTAATGACAGGGGCAGATTCAATAGATGAATGTAAGGCCATTCAGTATGAAATATCGAAACAACTACAAAAATATGGATTTCACTTAAGGAAGTGGATGTCAAACAACAGTGAAATCATAGCATCAATTCCGGTAAATAACGCGAATGAAGTAATAAAAATAGCAGAAGACGAAACAATAAAGACATTGGGTATTCAATGGGATCCTACCAAAGACATGTTTGGATTTAATACGAATCTTTCAACGCAAAAGCTGGTTACAAAAAGACAAGCTTTGTCTGATTTAGCGCGAATTTTCGACCCAATGGGATGGCTTTCACCAACAACCGTTATAGCAAATACAGAAACTTTGGTTGATGAAACTCAACTGGGACGAGTTACTTGACGAGAATTTAACAAAAGAATGGCAAGAGTTTATGCAGCATATACCAGAGATAAAACGAATAAAAATTCCTAGATGGTTAAAACTAAAAACAACTTTAAATTTGAACTACATGGATTCGCAGATGCTTCAGAGAAAGCTTATGCAGCAGTTGTATATGCTAAAGTTGGATCAGTTATAACAATTGTTGCTGGTAAAACTAAAGTGAATCCAATTAAAAATAAGAAAACGTTACCAAAACTGGAACTATGCGCGGCTCACCTACTTGCTAAATTGATGCAAAAGATAAAAACAGTCATCAACAGAGAAATGAAAATATTTGCTTGGAGCGATTCAACTATAACGTTAGCATGGATAAATAATTGCCAAAGTAAGACAGATTTATTAGAACACGAATAGAAGAAATCAAATTACTTGTTTCCAATGCGAAATAGCAACACGTTGGAACAAAGGACAATCCAGCTGACGTAGCAACCAGAGGGGTACTGGCGAACAAACTAATAGAACACGATCTATGGTGGAAGGGACCAAAATGGTTGCGAGAAGAGGAACATCATTGGCCAATAAAGAAGATTATTCAAATCGATGCAACGTATGTGACAACCTCAGAGGAATTATATTTCTTGGATAAGGTAATACTTAAATATTCTAGTTTAAGCAAATTAATAAGGGTAGTAGCTTATATTTTGCGATTTGTAAAAAGAATAAGAGGGAAAAAATGCCCTGAATACTTAGTTAAATCTGAAATGAAGGAAGCTGAAGAAATGTTAATAAGATATCAGCAAAAATTACAATTTAGAGAGGAAATTCAGAGTTTAGAAATAAAAAAAGAAATTAATCATAAAAGTAGCATTGCAAGCTTAAATCCAATTTTGGATAATAAGGGAATCCTTCGTGTAGGAGGTAGATTGGGTAATT
Source organism: Bactrocera correcta (assembly GCA_027475135.1). Lineage (NCBI taxonomy): Eukaryota > Metazoa > Arthropoda > Insecta > Diptera > Tephritidae > Bactrocera > Bactrocera correcta. The sequence continues at coordinate 35,950,762 of CM050322.1, read as the reverse complement.
CAAATCTTCAATTTAATCAAAAGCACCCAATAATATTAAATAAGTCACATTTGTCATCATTGATAATTGAAAATATTCATAAAATAACTTTACATGGAGGAAACAAGTTAATGGAATCAATGATTAGAAGGAATTACTGGATTGTTGGATTGAAGAATTCTATAAAAAAGACAATTCGAACTTGTAGTAGATGCGTACGTTACCGCAAAGAAGTAGCAAAACAATTAATGGGAAATCTTCCAGAATTCCGAGTATCTATGTCAATTCCATTTACACACGTTGGTATAGACTATGCAGGACCGATTCATATGAAATGTTCAAAAGGACGAGGACAAAAAACATTTAAAGGATATATAGCTGTATTTGTTTGTATGGCAACAAAAGCTATTCATTTAGAAGCAGTAAGTGATTTAACAACCGAAGCGTTCCTAGCTGCTTTGAAAAGATTTTTTGCTAGAAGAGGTAAAAGTCAACATATATATTCGGACAATGGAACAAATTTTGTCGGAGCTTGTAGTAGATTAGACCGAGATTTTAAAATGGCAATCAAAAATAATTCAGCCGTAGCTCCCATATTAGAAGCAGATAAAATTCAATGGCATTTCGGGCCCCCGGCAGCTCCTCACTTCGGAGGAATTTGGGAGGCAGGAGTGAAGTCGGTGAAATATCATTTAAAAAGAGTGATAGGCGAAACTAAATTGACATTTGAAGAAATGATTACTTTGCTATCACAGATTGAAGCAGTACTGAATTCACGAGCTTTATGTGCGATAGATAGTGAAAGCGATATAGACGTTTTAACGCCTGGCCATTTTTTAATAGGATGTCCAATAATAGATTGTCCTGAAGCAATTAATGATAACCAAATAGGTTCATTAGATAGATGGAAATTAATACAAAAACTTAAAAAAGGCTTGGAAACGATGGGAAAGCGAATATGTTGTAATGTTGCAACAACGCATGAAGTGGAAAACCAAACAAGCTAATCTCGTACAAGGACAAATAGTTATTATTAAAGATGAAGAAACTCATCCAGCCAAATGGCCATTAGGAAAAATTATTGAAACTCATCCGGGAAAGGATGGAAATATAAGAGTTGTAACTCTAAAATTACAAAATGGCATACTTAAACGGCCCTTTCACAAATTATGCCCACTGGAGGTAACAAACAGCAGTAGAGCAGAGGAAGCAAATCATGTGACAAGTTTGCTGACTTCGAGAATAACAAAAAATACTGCAACCTCAGAACGACCGAGTAAATCAAGCAAATTGATGATGTGGTTCTTAACGATACTCATGCTAGCAACACAAACTAAGTTATTATACATTAATGATACATCTAAATCAGGAGCTTCAGTGACTAAACTAAAAAATAATACAGCAATATATTTGGAACCGTTTAGTAAAATGAACATAATAAATTCAAAATGGAATTTAATAGTCTATTACGAATTAGGTACTTACTATGATCGGATGCATAAAACACAAGAATTTATTAACAGACTTGAAAATCAATGCAAAATATTGACCTATTACGAAGATGCCTGCATAATGATATATATAATAGTCTTAAAGCAAATAATGAATTGTTTATGAAAAACAAAATAGAAAAAAGCGAGCACCATTTGAATTCGTTGGTTCAATTTACCATATATTATTCGGAATTATGGATGCTGATGACCGAGAAAATATGGAATCAAATATTAGAAATATTTTCGACAACCAAAAAGATATAGCAAAATTGTTTAAAAGGCAGACATCGGTAGATGATTCTACCATAAATATATTAAAAAAGACAACAGATGAAGTTAACCGTAATTTTGAGAAAATAAATCAACAACTTAATAAATTTTATAACGAACTAATAAAAGATCAAAATGCTGAACGAATGACCTTGATGTTTCAAATATTAACCATTTCAATAGGAATAGCTATGGACGAATGTGAAGAAATCCAAACTTCAATAATTAATCTTCTAATTGACATAAATCATGGTCGCATAAATCCAAAACTATTAAAGCCTTCGCAACTTAATAAAGAAATTGAATTTATTAGAAACAAACTACCACACAAATTAATACTACCTGGAAGACAATCGGGTAACGAATTAAAAGAAATTTATAAATCGATGACTGCTAAAGGTTTAATTGTTGATTCACGGCTAGTCATAAACCTAGAAATTCCCTTAATATCGTGTGAACCGTCAAACGTATATAAATTAAATCCACTTTCAATAAATTACAAAGGGAATATGATTATTCCAGAAATAAGGGCAGAATATTTAATATACAAGTTTGATTTGAATCAATATTCACTTATAAACCAAGTAGATCTAGATAAATGTTCTAATAACTCAGAGAATCATTACCAATGTCCTGGAAATTTAGCTTAGAAATCAGCGACGGATAATTCATGTGAAGTAGCAGCTTTAAAACAATTAGAAAATGAAGCATGTGATTTCAAACCTTCTACAAATGAAAACGTTTGGATAAAATTATCTTCTCAAAATCGGTGGCTTTACAAATTATTTAGCAAAGCAATGATATATCTAGAATGTGATAATAATCAACAAATGCATATGGAAATCCCTAGTCAAGGCATTATGACAATAAGAGAAGGATGCACAGTCCGGCATGAAGGAGTAACTATAACAGCATCTCATCACGTACAATCTGAAATTAAAAAAGAATTGCTATCCTCTTCTTGGGTTAAAGATATTGAAGATATTCCAGAACTACAAATATAACCTTTTGATTCAACATTAATAAACAATACCAAAGATATCGTACATCTTAAACAACAAATAGAACTCCTCAAAACAGAAAATATAAAATTAAAAAGTATAAATTTTCATCACGTAAATGGTCACGTTTCGCTAACATTAATCATTACTATTTTATATATAAGATCCAAATGTGTAACAAGAACTGTGACTGTTCCATTTGAACTTCCAGTTAGACATAATTAAAAAATATTAATAATAAAACATAATATACAAGTAAAGTTAAGATACAACTTTGGCCCCTGGCAGAATGTTCATAAAGATATGAACATGAAAGTTTTGTAACCTTAAGATAGAATTATATATACAAAATTATATTTTTAACACAACTACATTAATACATAAAAATATACATGTAAACAATAAATTAAATAAAAAGTATATACAGTCCACTAAATGTCAAGTGCAATGGTAAGCAACAAAATTGTAATATGAGACTTGCTCATAAAAATGTGAAAATCATTGCACATAAAAGAAAACTCATAAATTAGAGTATACATAATACTAATATTAAAATACAAAATATACATACTCGAAATATTAATGCACACAAGCAACAGATAAGAAAGTATCAAGCGTGTGTACGTATGTGTATAAGTGCGTTGGATGCACTAATCTAAAAAACTATAAAATATCAATGCGTTGGTATCTGTAAAAATGCAATAAAAATATAATACATATTGACACATGTTTATGCACACTAAGCATACACACATATACATACATATATACATAGTTAAGAAATTAAAATTAAGAAATGTATTCAGGGAAGAAATTTTAATAAAGAAAATCAGAGTCAAAAGTGAACTCTCACAGTACAGACTTAAGCAAAGACTGTTTTTTTCTGTACATTAATGTTATATATTTACTAATAGGTGATTTAAATGCCATAGTGAGCAATATTTCGCCCATAAAAATATCATTTACTGATATTCAGATATTCTTTTTGTAGTGAATTCTTAATAATTAGATGCAGCCCTTTTTTTAGATTTCACGGTGGTGAATTTCCTTCTGAATGTATTTGTTTACATTTGACCGACAGAAAACATAAAAGGTGCAGCATTCCATATTCGAACATTCGAATTAAATCAAAACAAAGTTTAGTTTGTGTAAAGTTACTAAGTATTTTATTTAAAGTTTAATAATTGGTTTTATATATTCAATAGAAAACGTCCGTTGAACCAGATATCGCCAAAGAAGCGGTACTTAAACGAAGTGAAAATATACCGGAAAACACACCCATCGTGCGGGGCTATGATTGGAATCAAGGAATTGATTACTCAAAATTATTTGAGTCATATGTTAATACGGGATTTCAAGCTACTAATCTTGGGTTGGCAATAATAGAAATCAATCTAATGCTCGACCAAATGGGTAAAATAAGAAAGAAGCTTCACCAGTTAAGGTGTATGCAGAAGCTAGTTTAGTAATGCCATTTATTGTGGGTGAAACTTTTGTTAAAAGATATTTCAATGCAAAAAAAAAAACGAACCATGATAATAAATAATTGCAAAAAATGCAAATTTTTGAACTTGAATTTGTAATAGTAAACGAACTTTTTACTAAAGCTTAGTCAATAACGACTTACGATCTTGTCAATTTGTATAACTTAAAATATTTCAATAAAACTCAACTTTCGTTGTCCACGTTAATCTTTATTCTGCCTCTTTACAAAAGTTCTTCGCTCAACCAAACCAAGCTCGAAGAAGTTTCACCAACGCTTTCCGCTAGAGAATGCAACGATCGTCTCATGTATTTGTTGTAATCTGAAAGTGCTGTTGTCACGACTTAAATCAAGCGCGAGAGCAAGTTGCTTAGTGCGCATGTCCAATGACGAAATCACTCAAACTTATAGTGGGATTCTGTAACCAGTCTCTAGTCTCTATTTGAGACATTTTGAGACAAAGTATCAATTTGATACTAGTTACTATTCACTAAACAGTCTCTACCGTTAGTCTCAAAATATTGAGACCTGGTAGTTAGCTGGTCACAAAACTAAAAAGAACTCTTGCTGCCATTTTCAATGTACTGAATAGAGATCCTCATAGATATTAATCGATTGTCGTTTCTTTATATTTTGTAAGCAACTCAAACACGAAAAGGTTAAAAATAAATAAATTTTACATAAATTTCGTAAATATTATGAAACAAAGTCAACATATATTTTTATTTTTGTTGATAATTACGTTTTTTGACTATGTTATAGAAAAGTTAATATTTGTTATCGACATATTTATTATCATTCAAGTGTAAAAACATCTCTGAATAATGAAATGTAATAGATTTTGAGACTGTTACTTACAGAATAGCAAAATCGTCTCAAGTCTCAAAAATTGTCTCTAACTCAAAATCTCAAATTTAGAGACTTGATACTGTCTCACGTTACAGAATCGCACGGTTAGTTCAACTAATACAAAAAGAGTGTTGTGTAATGAAGTTGAGCTTAAACAAAAAGTACGATCAAATAATTGTTCATAGGTTAGCGAGTTTGTGCAAGCATTCTTAACTTATACATATGTCAAACGACAAATTACCACCCAGAGTTGTATCCTACTGCATGCAAAGATTTAGAAATACTTGAAGCGTGTTTAAAAATTTCACAAAAAAAAAAAAAACAACTGATTTAACATTAAACAACAAGTAATATCCCAATAAAATTAAACAGATATTCAAAGTAATTCAATATAATCACTTAAATAACGTATACACATGCATTATTTAATATATTTTAAAGTGTTGATCATCAAAATTTAAAATTTGTATGTAGCTCAAATGCTAACACAACACCCCGATTACCATGAAAGTAGCAAAAAAAGTGTTACACAACACCCTAAGATTTCTTAGAGTTGAGTATATGTATGTAAACAAAGCAAAGTTTTATTATTATACACCAGTGGTCGGCATTTCATAGCACAATCAGAGATAAAGAGATCCCCAACTCTCCTGTCACTGGAAATGTGAGAGCCGCTCACCTACCGAACTTTGACAGTTGACTGGATTGGGTAGGTCTTGACGTTTCGCAACTGGATTGACTGGAACGGCCAGATTGAAATTATACCAAAATATATGTGAACGGAGGAATTTGTTGCCGCCGTTGAAGATCACTAATAAAAATGTAAAACAGTGAAAATCAAAGAAAATGCGAAACTTAAATATATTTCATTAAACGTTTTTCAATTTCATGCATATTAGTATTAATTTTCAGTTGCCAATGATTAAAAACATTTAATAATTGAGAACTAACAGGCTCAATTCACCTTATAAAATATTGAAACATTAAAAGTCAGTTGTTTTAATATGCTATAAAATCATAAAAAATAATTTAAATAGTTTCGCCATTTATTAAAAGTCCAATATGTAATAATTTGCAATCGTAATAAATGTTGGGTGTTTTAATTTAAATGCCCAAAAAATCGTATTTTGTTCGATCTGGCCATAATGGAAAATGTTATAAAAAACGCTTATTTTGAGGCGCTCTCACACTGGAATAAGTTGGGCATCCCATTATCCCTGGCACAATTGTGCCCTCTCACTTCACACGTATTCTTACGCTCTATCGTTTAGTCGTTGGCGAGACAGCAACGAATCAACATCGTGCTTGCCTGTTACGCTTTGTTTCTTAAATGCAAAGATGCCTTGCGAAACATACTTTATGCTTGAAAATGCTTTTGGTGACATGCAATGCATTTTGTGTTTTAAGACATTAAAAAGACAAACCAGAAATTATGCTTTAAAAAGACATTTCGAATATTTTTACAATAATTTAAAAAAACGGAATGAAGAAGAAAGAACGTCTTTTTAATGAAGGAAGAAAAATTTTTTTGCAAAGAATTAAAGGGTGTTTAACGGAAACCGAGGGTTTGGAGGATATAGGCCATTCAAATAAAAAATTAAAAACGGAAATTTCATGCTTAATTAGCTTTGATATTGTAAAACTAGGCAGACCTTTTGCTGATGGGTTAAACAAATGTGTACAAAAATTTTACAAAAATTAGAACATAATATAGAATTATTTGAAACTATTCCTTTATCCCCACGAACTGTAGCGCGACGTACTGATCAATTAGGAATGTGCATTGAATCGGCAATATTGAAAAAAATTAATGATTGCAAACTTTTTTCTATATGCTTAGACGAAACCACCGATGTTAACGATCTTTGTCAAGTAGCTATATGTGTTCGAACCGTAGATGACATCAATAAATTTACGGGGGTGTGTACAGATGGTGGAAATGTCATGACTGGAAAATATGAAGGCTTTGATGGCAATTGAAAAAACATGGTATTTCGGGGCGTACTTTTCATTGCATAATTCACCAAGTTGTACTCGCTTCTAAATTTATCAGCAATCACCCGGTCACGAAACTTGCCGAACAAATAATTAATAAGGTGCGAGCGGGGCATCATTCACTTACCCACAGAAAATTTGTAAACTTTTTAAAAAATACGAGCGCTGGCCACTCCGACCTTAAAATGTTTACAGATGTTCGTTGGCTAAGTCGTGGTGATTGTTTGAATTAAGGGAGGAAATTCTGCAGTTTCGGGAAACTGAAAATGTGGAAAAATTCAAATTCGTTCTTTAAAAGATGAAGATTTTATTTTAGATTTGGCATTTTTAGCCGATGTCACCTTAATTTTAAACGAACTGAATTTACAGCTTCAAGGAAAGGGAAAGAAGAACGCAAGATGCGGTAAAAAATCTGCAAAACAAAATTATCTTTACTGTTAAACGAAATTCAGTCGCATGATTATTCCCATTTTCCGAAAACTGTTTTTGTTTATGCAAAACTTAAACAAGTTAATAAATCACATGATCATATTGCAATATTGGAAACACTGTTTAATAACTTTGAAGATAGATTTAAGGATATTGCTTGTTTTAAACCACTAATCGATATTTTTGAAGATCCCTTTAATTGCGATGTTAGCAAATACAAATTGGAAATCCAATCTGAGTTAATAATATTGGAGTTCTGGTAACATTTGGATGAATCATTTTATCCTCATGTAAAAATAATTTCATATTTGTGTTTATCACTTTTTCCTTCGACATATTTTTACGAGCAAATTTTTTCCGACTTAAAGTTCGTTTGTTCAAAGCAACGCAACAAACTGACCTCAACGCATTTAAAATACATTCTTTTGATAAGAAACTGCCCTAAAAATATTATTATTGATAATTTTATCGCAGAAATATCATAACGTGTACATTTATTTTCGGAATTTGAAGCAGGCAAATGAAAATTATTTTTTATAATTTTATTATATTTTTATGTATGTAATTATGTATGTTACATAACAGTTTGTATCTATGCACGTATGTACATTGTATATGCAATACCTTTTTTATGTTCTCATTCAAACGCAATAAATGATAACTTCTTTTCAATTCACGCAATTTCCGACTGGCATGCTCATGCGGAGCAGTTCGCTTGTGCTCACTAACACAGTCACAGTTTAAATTTTGCCGACCACTGTTATACACTGAGCTGAATAGCAACTGAAAGTAAAAGCATTGCTTCGCATGTGCCGAAGTCAGAAATCTAAGCTTAGTCCTTTTTGACGAGCTTTGTTTTGACACTGGCATAATTAGCGTCATAGCGTACATGTTTCGACTGCATTTGCTTGCCTATACTCCGAGTATAGGCATGTAAAATTGCGCATTATTTTGAGCGGCTCTGTTCTACACATTTCCTTCACGTTTGACCAAAAATGTTTAAGTAAAACTCCGGGTTGAGTTTAGTATCGCGCCGGTTAAATTTGGCTCCCTGTACCTAAACGAGAGAACCAAATTGAAAATTTTAAACACGCATGTATTCTTAAATTATCGAACTTTATTTAAGAACAGATTTTATAAAAATCGGTTAACAAATTTTTCCACAAATTTACTTTAAAAAATGCTATTTTTTGAAAATTTCTAAATATAAGTTAGCACAGGTAACCAAACATCCGGCAAAAATATCACTTGCACCGAATTCGCTGACGGCGCGTCTGCAACTTTACACGTTAATAAGAACACAATACCGCATTAAATATGCATCCGGCCATTATGCTGATCGAACACTTTTAGCCTTGCGCGTGACAACAACAAAATAAACGCAAGACAGCAAAGAATTGGGTAAACAGTTGCTAATGTAAGCAACTAAGAAGTCACGCGGCCAATAACGTGCAGCAACTAAAGTTAGGGCAAAGTAGTGTAGGTATTTAGACGCTAACGTCGCTTTTATGTAGTTAGTTATTTCAATTCTTCCGCTGAGACCGGCTGCCCTTGGGATTACCAAGAGAAATAAAATCTCCAAAAAAAACAAATTGTATTACTGGCGCCCAACGTGGGGCCAAACAAAAAATCCTTATAAAAGGACACGCGAGTTTGGCCGTGGGTTAGGACCCACCTCCTTACTAGCTTAAATAAAACCATCAGTGCCACTATAGAAGTGCCACCAAATATTATGAACAAAATTTTTTAAATAAAACTATCAGTGCCACCACAGAAGTGACACCAAATATTATTTTAAAGCCATCAGCGCCATCATAGAAGTGCCACCAAATATTATGAACAAAAAATTTTAAATAAAACTGTCACCAAATATTATGAGCTAAAAATTTTAAACCATCGGTGTCACCATAGAAGTGCCACGAAATATTATTTTAAAGCCATCAGTGCCATCATAGAAGTGCTACCAAATATTATGAGCTAAAAATTTTAAGTAAAACCACAATAAATAAACCGCCAAGCATTGCGAGAAAATTGTTTAAGTGAAATCATCACTGCCACCATAAAGATAAGAACGTTAAGCACCACAATAAAATCATCAATAAATCATCAAGCCACGCGGAGGCGTTACTTTCGAGGGTCAATAATCAAGCATCAATCATCCACTGAAGACCGAAAGCAACTTAACATGGGAATATTTATGTAACTAGAAAGTTCAACAGCTACTATTCTGAGAATTCCATTCGACAGTAATATAGTATTCGAATCAGATAATTTAATAAATTGTTAAAATAAATACAATTAGAAATACAAAATCAGAGGTTTTTTTTTTACTTCTAAACGATGGACTCCCAAACCCTCCAGATCCTTCTTAATACCGCAATCCGTACGGCAACGGAACATTCAAGGCAGGAATTCCAGACTTGCATAGATGAGTTGACAAACAGGCTAGCCAGAATTGAAACTCCAACCCAGGTCGTCCAATATGAACCAGTCACAATCCAACCAACTAATGTGTGTGACTAATCTTTGGATCTGGTAAAAACCATACCAGAATTCAAGGGCGACCCCACCCGCTATGTATCTTGGAGGCAAGCCGCGCACACTGCCTATAAGGTTTTTGAAAATTTCCAGGGTAGCTCTAGGCACTACCAAGCCGTGGGCATCATCAGGAATATGGTGGTAGGCGCAGCAGATGGTGTTCTGTCGTCCTTCAACACCATTTTAAATTTTCATGCAATTATTTGACGTCTAGACTTCTCCTACGCCGATAAGAGGCCTATCCATTTAATAGAGCAGGAACTATCTACTTTGAGGCAGGGTAAACTTTCAGTGATAGGATTCTACGATGAGGTTGATAGGAAGCTGACCCTAATAATTAACAAAACCATTATGACCCATGGTGGAAATGCCACCCTAATAGAATCACTCAATAATAAGTATCGCGAAGACGCTCTTCGTGTTTTTATCTCAGGACTCAATCGTCCTTTTTGCGACATATTGTTTTCCTCCGGGCCAACGATCTCCCCTCTGCATTAGCTTTAGCACAGGAGCTTGAATCAAATCAAACTAGGTCAATGTTTGCCCAGTCCTTTAACAGGCAAACAATTCAGGCTCCCAACCAATTTTCATATTTACCACAATACCGAACGTTTCGGCCTGACCAACAGCGACAAACTCAGGCACAAAGGGTCGTACCAATGGTGTAGATCCATCGCTCTCAAGGTTCAGACAAAATGGACCCCCACCAATAAACAGGAATGACGAGAGGGTTAATCAAGGAGCCTATTCAAGGGCACCTCGTCCGGGTATTGGCAACCCCAGTGGCTTGTCCAACCGAAACACCACTCAAACCTTCAGAAAACAGGTACCAGATTTTTTAAGTAGGGAAAGGCCAGAGAAAAGACCACACGGGAGTGGCAGCAGGCACTACCAAAGGTACAAAGGATAAACAACCTTACCCATGAGCAGGATGAGTCTGAAGGAGAATATTGGAATAATGACAATAATGATAATTACCACCAGAGCAAAATTTATGAAGAATTTAAACCAGTCGAATACCAAAACGAAGCAAATGACGAGGTGAATTTTTTAAGGAAAAATCCCTCTTGCCCTACATCGAGTGAACAATCGGGGGAAGAGGTATACAATTCCTTATCGACACTGATGCCGCGAAAAGTTACATAAGATATCTCAACGATCTAAAGGGAATCAAACCCGCAAACCGCACCTTTACAGCCAAATCCATCCACGGCACCACTGAAATTGACAAATATTGTACCATCAATATTTTTAACAAAAATACTAGATTTTTTATCATACCCAACCTGGACACTTTGGACGGTATCACAGGTTTTGACCTATTAACCGAAGTGAACGGTAAAATAGATTGTAAAAACGGTCTTCTTAGTTATAATGGTTGACAGAAAAGGCTCTTTTTTCACTATTGTCCGGACGTGAATAAATTAATAGAAATAAACGTGAGCGAGTTGGATTTCCTTAAGTTATTGCAATAACATGCTAAAGTTTTCGCGGACACCAATGAAGCTCTACCCTATAACATCAATATCATAGGAACAGTAAGGACCACCGATGATCTTCCGGTTTACTCAAGAAGCTACCCATACCCCATAGCTTCAGCCCAGTTTGTCAATAAGGGATTTCGAACCTCTTGCGTGATGGTATATTAAGACCTAATAATCCGATTTGGGTTGTAAGCAGGGTTCTCATTTACTACTCCGTAGCAGCAAAATTTCTAGAATTATTGCTATGCTATCGCTACCGCTCTCACTTTTCCGAGAGCCACAGCATAGTCTTAGCATAACAATGTAAAAGAGTGCTCTACTCTGCTCCGAGTTTTGTTAGGTAAAAAACTATAGCTGGAGCGGGAGCAAAAAATTTATTTCTGCGCTATGCTCTGGCGTAGCGGTAGCAAAAAATTGGGAGCGATAGCACAGCAGAGCTAATGAAAATGTTCATGTGCTACAGCTCCCGCACGTGTTTGTTGTTTTTTTATTTTTTGCTATTTTCTGTCATAATGTTTGAATTAACTGAATAATTCAAACAAAAAAATTCTATGCAAATCATTTTGGCACTTGTTTCGTCAAGTAACTTTATAAATCTAAAATAAATATTTTAAGAAATATATTAATAAAGTGTATTAGAAAATCACTACAAACAGCCCTTTGATCTGACAACGGACGCCTCTTCAGATGCCAAAGGCGCCGTTTTGTCGCAAAACGTCAGACCCATCACCATGATCTCGAGAACTCTGTCTCAGACAGAGGAAATCTATGCGACAAATGAACGAGAGCTCTTTGCGATCGTATGGGCCCTACAAAAATTGCTTAACTATTTGTACGGCGTAAAACACCTAAACATCTATACAGATCATCAGCCACTCACCTTCGCTCTGTCCGATAAAAACCCAAATGCAAAGATGAAAAGGTGGCGCGCTTTTGTTGAGGAGTTTTCACCCAAGTTTCACTACAAACCCGGTAAAGAAAACTTTATCGCCGATGCACTTTCCCGGCAATACATAAATGCCTTGGATCATGAGGTAGACACAGAAAGTATGGCCACTAACAGCGAATTGTCACTTACTCAAGCAATACCTACAGTAAAGAACCCCATTAATTGTTTCCAAACTCAGATTATTCTGGAAGAGGGAGCCAAATTACCGGTTAGCACGTCAATCCTCTTTAAGACACGAGTGACGCATCGAATATCGTTCAGTAACCTACAGGAGTTACTGAAATTCATTAAGCAATGTGTTAACCCGAACGTCGTTAACGGGTTGCTATGCGAACTCCCCCCTCTGGCACTGATCCAAAACGAACTTATCACATCTTTCCCGGGAATAAAGTTCCGTCACACTACAAAACAGATTATCGACGTTTTCAATAAGGAAGACTAAAGCGAAATCCTCCAAACCGAACACAGTCACGCACATAGATCCTTTCGCGAAAATGAACAACAAGTCTTAGAGAATTACTACTTTCCTGACTTAAGGAAAATGTTAAAAGAAATAGTTTCAAATTGCAAAATTTGTCACGAAGCCAAATACCGACGACATCTTCCAAACCCTGAAATAGGGTCAACCCCCATACCTTCCTACCCAGGAGAAATCCTTCACGTTGACATTTATTCAACAGACAAAACGCATTTTCTCACAATAATAGATAAATTCTCTAAATTTGCAATAGTTTTTCTAATAAAATGTAGAGCCATAGTAGATATTAAGGAACCAATCTATGAACTCCTCAACCTTTACAAAAACACTAAAGTTCTGGTTTGCGATAACGAGAGGCCATTGAATTCTGAGACTATTAGAGCAATCCTAGAAAACCACTTCGGAGTCACGATCTACACCACCGGCTCATAGTACGACTAACGGCCAAGTGGAAAGGTTCCACAGTACATTAACGGAAATCGCACGCTGCCAAAAGCTCGAGACCTGCATTTCCGACACACCCTAATTAATCCTGCTAGCCACGGCTAAATACAACCGCACCATACACTCCGTAACAGGCAAGAAACCCATAGATGTCATACATGCAGCGCCTGACGAACTTCTTAACGAAATAAAAAACAAACTTATATACACCCAACAAAAGGACTTAAGAACATACAATATAAAAAGACAAGTAAGACAATATAAGTCAGGAGAAAAAGTTTTTGTAAAGACCAACAGGGGAATAGGAAAAAAATTTACTAGACTTTACACCGTCCAAAAGCGAGGATATTCAACTATACCACCTCTCACTATATTCCATTAACAACAGGAAAAGTAATCCTCCACGAACTACACTAGACAAACTTATCAAAATTCGAGACGTCAGCCGAAGAGACGGACACAATATTAAAGCAATTTCCGCATTCCCACGCCAGGCAACTACTTCGAAACGACGCTAACGAAATATTTAATCTACTAGACGCGGTCAGAGTACATCACCGACATGCGCGAAGCATCAATATCCTAGGGACTGTATTGAAGTACATAACCGGCACCCTGGACTTTGATGACTTTCAAGCAATTGAGACCCCTAATAGAAGCAAACGAACAGCAGGCAACAATTAATTTAGTTACACAGAAACAAATAAAAGAATTGACGGTGACAGTTAATAAACTTTTAGCACAGGCAAAACGGACACAGATCGACAATGGAAATCTCTTTTCTTTAGTCAGTGCTAGAAATAGAGCGGTGATAATGGAATTAGAAACCATTATAACGTCGGAAGCTCTAGGAAAATTAAATGTTATTAAACCCCTTCTGCTTAATGGCATGGAAATAAATAATATATTAGCTGCTGAGCTCTCTACAAATAATAGTATAGCTGACATACTTTCTGTTTCTAAACCAAAAATAGCTAGAGTTTGTAATAAAGTAAAGTTGCTGCCCGTAATCCAGGAAGGAAAGATTATTTCCTTAGAAACAAATCTTATTGCCGAATGCAATAGAGAATACATCCCACTTTATAATTGCAAGGAAGCCGTAATAGCAAACTTCTGCCAACCCTTGAAAGAAAGTCCCTGTGTGCGACAACTATTGAACCAGCTCTTCGCAGAATGCAAATCCAAATCCGCCGATCACGTTCCCGCTCTTGAGGAGATCGATAACGGCGTAATTCTAATTAATGATCAACCCGCTGCAATAAAATATGAAAATTTTACAAGTTTAGCTAGAGGAACATTTTTGATAACATTCAAAGGCAAAACTACGATAAACTCCAAAGTTTATAGCAATTGGAATGAGGTAATACTTTCGCATCCTGAAGCAGTACCCGCGCAGCACGTTAACTTTACGGAACATATCGAGTTGTTATCACTCCCACACCTACAAAGAGTTAATACAAAAAACCTCAGGCACATAGCGCACCTACAGAATCTTATTGAAACCCGCTCCATACAATCGGGAACTGCCTTGCTTCTAATCCTAATTGCCACAGCTATGAGCATAGCAATATTTCTGCGAAAACGACAAAGAAATATGGTAGTACTGAAGAACATCATAAAGGAAACCGAGGACGCTTTCACTTCAAAAGGGGGAGTAGTTAGCACAGGTAACCAAACATCCGGCAAAAATATCACTTGCACCGAATTCTCTGACGGCGCGTCTGCAACTTTACACGTTAATAAGAACACAATCCCGCGTTAAGTATGCATCCGGCCATTATGCTGATCGAATACTTTTAGCCTTGCGCGTGACAACAACAAAATAAACGCAAGACAGCAAAGAATTGGGTAAACAGTTGCTAGTGTTAGCAACTAAGAAGTCACGCGGCCAATAACGTGCAGCAACTAAAGTTAGGGCAAAGTAGTGTAGGTATCTAGACGCTAACGTCGCTTTTATGTAGTTAGTTATTTCAACTCTTCCGCTGAGACCGGCTGCCCTTGGGATTACCAAGGGAAATAAAATCTTCAAAAAAACAAATTGTATTACTTATATGCTAGTGTATTTTCATCTGTTGCGCATTGTACCAAACCAAGTATGGATACATTTTCACGCACATATATTACTTAGGAATTATAAAAACCACTAGTAATGCTTTTAATTACGTTTGATTGTTAATTTCTTTGTAAATCTTTAAATAAAATACACATTTTTCTGCATTGAGTTCAATAATGCGAAAAACCGAAATGACTGCCTAATTTAAACTGTCAAATTACCGAAAAAGCACGAACGAAAGGGAATAAATTAAACCCACTTAGCAATAAATGTATAAAGTGAACGCGAAAAGGTGTTCAGTGCTAAAATACTGTGGATGGCGTAACCGGTGTTGGACCGGCCAGGGTTATTTTTTTAAAGCGCGGCCGAAGGCCGCCCACGCATAAAGCAGTTCTATGCGAAAAAAATCTCATACACCCGGGTGTTGGACCGACCAGGGTTATTTTTTTGAAGCGCGTCCGAAGGCCGCCCACGCAAAAAGGAGTTCTATGCGAAAAAAATCTGATACACCCGTGTGTGGGACCGACCAGGGTTATTTTTTTGAAGCGCGGCCGAAGGCCGCCAAACGCAAAAAGGAGTTCTATTCGAAAAAATCTGGTACACCGCGGTGTTGGACCGACCAGGGTTATTTTTTAGAGCGCGGCCGAAGGCCGCCCACGAAAAAAGGAGTTCTATGCGAAAAAAATCTGATACACCCCGGTGCTGATTTCTTGTCCATACAAAAATGTTGGCTGGGTTGCGTTGGTTTCAATTTGTATGGAAAAATGAGCAAAAACACTGATTTTTGGTCATTTTCAAAGGGCTCCCTGCAGATCTATAGGGGCTCTAGGGGGGTCGAGGGGGGGTTTGTTAAAAAGTTCGATCCTTCCTCTTTCCAATAAGGGGTCTGTTTTTCTCCATAAACGATACTTAACCGGCATTCCCCAAAACTCCTTGTGTGTTATTTTTATAATTGCGGTGAGCACGTCTGTGTGTCTTTACTACTAGTTCCCTTTGTTCGTCTATGTTTATAACATCTATCAATAGATTTGGTGATATTACAAATGTGCAAGTTGAAAAATCAGCAATAATGTCATCTTTGTTATGAAATAATGCTCGTATTTCCTCGTCTATTTTTAAAACGTTCGTGATAGTTGGCCTTGCAACTTCTTTTAATTATACCCTGAAGAGGGTATATTAAGTTTGTCGCGAAGTTTGTAACACCCAGAAGGAAGCGTCGGAGACCCTATAAAGTGTATACATACATATATAAATGATCATTATGTTGAGCTGAGTCGATTTAGCCATGTCCGTCTGTCTGTCTGTCTGTCCGTCTGTATATATATGAAATAGTCCGTTTAGAAGATGTCGTTTTAAAATTTTGCAAACGTCATTTTCTCTTCAAGAAGCTGCTCATTTGCCGATATCGGACCACTAAAATATATATAGTTACCATACAAACTGAACGATCGGAATCAAGTTCTTGTATGGAAAACTTTCACATTTGACTATGTATCTTAACAAAAGTTGGCACAGGTTATTTTCTAAGTAAATTATGTAATCTTCGAAGAAATTGTTTAGATCGGTTACCTATAGCTTATATCTGTCAAACAAACTGAATGATCGGAATCAAATGCATCATTATAGAAATAATGTAATATCGAAAGAAATTGTCCAGATCGGCTCACTATAGCATATAGGAAAACTTTTGCATTTCACGTTGTATCTTCACGAAATTTGACATGGATTACTGCTTAAGGTAATAACATAATCTTCGAAAAAATTGTTCAGATCAGATAACTATAGCATATAGCTTCCATACAAAATGGACACATAGTTACTAAAAGAAATACACCTGTGAAGAGTATATAAGCTTCGGTGCAGCCGAAGTTAACGTTTTTTCTTGTTTTTCTATTAAGTCATTCTTATCTTTGTAGTGGATTGTGTGACGTATCCTATTTGGGAGAATTGTTTTCGTTGATACGCCTACGTTTGCATGGTCATTGTTCACGTATGCCACTAGTATACTTACGTGTTGCAGTATAATTCTGAGGTGGGAATAAAACACACTGATTTCCACACACTTTATAAAAGGTTTATTAGGTAAAGTTACACAATATAAAATTGTATAAATATATGCATATTTTGTTTGGGTTTTTCGCGAAACCCATGGTGGTACACGGTTGGCGAACTTGCTGTGTCACGTCACTCCCGTCACTTGGCGGTTTATTAAAACGGAGATTGCGGTGATTTTTGCGGTAGCACAAGTGAAAAAATGCAAAAAGAATGCTGATACAACTTAAATTCGCGGACGACTCTCTTTCTTCACGGATGAAACGGTAAGAAACCAATCCCGGTCGGGTCAATCCCTTTTGATGGTTTGGGTGGTGAATATTGGCTAACATTACGAGTCGTCTCGTTGATGATCGTATGGTTGTTGTGTTGCAGTGTTGTAGTAGTGATCGGTGTTTGATGCGTGTGTGTGTATTGGGGTATGCTGTGAGCTGTTGTGTGATGAGGTGTTGTGACGTGATATGATGTGATGTGTGGTGATATGATGTGGGATGCTGCAGAACGCTCATAGCTCATGTGAACATCCCGGCCCCCCTAGGCGAATTAATCGGCTAGGAGCCGTTGCAGCTGTTGTAGTGTACTGAGTACAGCGCTCAACCCTGTTGAGCGTCGTTGGTGCTGACGATGAGCGTGGCGTGACGGAGATGGCCGTGTACGCGTTGTGGTTGATTGGCTGCTTCGTCGACGCCGGATAGCATCACCGCGTGGTCTGGTACGTGTGTTGGTGCTACTTTCCGACGGATTGGCTCGGCGCGGAAAACGATGGAATAGAGTGTGATGGGGCCTCTGGCAATATTGACAGGCGCCGTCGGCCCAGCACTCTATGGTGGCGTGGTCATCTGCTAGGCAGGTCATGCAATGCCCATGGGCTCTTGCAACCTGTTTTCGTTGAGCGGGCTTCATGCTCTTAAAAATGGAGCATCGTTTCAGGGCGTGTGGGCGATGACACAGGCTGCAACATGGAGGCCCCTGTGGCTCCAATAGCTGCTCTTCTCTCATCTCCCTGACTGCTTCGGCGGATGGCGGTGGTCGCATAACCCTAGTCCTAGTTTTTGTTGCTACATATCTATACATATGTATATGTATTATAAGTTGGTCTTCAACGCGCTTATTTGAATTTATTTTTTGTTTGTGTACGGATTATAACGCGTGTTAATTTCGAATTAGCGGAATTGATTTATTATTTTTCGATTAATTTTGCGAGTTATTTTGCGGTTTAGTTTGAAGGTGTTCTTCGCTGTTTGGAAGAAAACACAGTTTGGTGACTGGTCGAGTTAATATGCCGGTTTGTGTTCGCACATCGACTACTCTTATGTGACCATCTGATCCTCGATGAACCTTTTCAATGCGGCCAAGTCGCCATTCTGTTGGAGGAAGGCATTCGTCCTGTATGATTACGCATTCTCCTGCCTTGGCTTCCTTCTGGGCCGTTTTCAAGCAATATCTCTTATGGAGATCTTTGAGATAGTCTTCCTTCCATCTGTGGCTGAATTCGTGATGGAGAATCTTGATTCTTTCCCATCGATTTGTTAAACTGTCTCCTTCTGTCTCAGGTATGGCGAGAAGAGGAGCTCCTCTGAGGAAATGACCTAGTGTAAGAGCTGTGAAATCGGAGGGATCTTGCGAGAGAGGTGATATGGGTCTTGAATTTAATACGGCTTCAATACGAGTGAGTAGTGTAGTAAACTCCTCATAATTGAATTTATGATTACCAGCCGTTTTCTTTAAAAGGGACTTAAAGCTTTTTACTGCTGATTCCCAAAGTCCGCCCATGTGTGGAGAACATGGAGGTATAAATTGCCAATCGATCCCTTGGGGTGCATATTTGTTAACTATTTCAGGGGAGACTTCTTTCGTGAAGTTTATAAACTCCTTCTCGGTTGCTCTTTGGGCTCCGACAAAGTTTTTCCTATTATCGCACATTATTTTTGAAGGAAATCCGCGTCGTCCGACAAAGCGTGCAAATGCTGCAAGAAAAGCCGCAGTAGTCAGATCTGAACAAAGCTCAAGGTGTACTGCCTTTGTCGTAAAACATACAAAGACAGCCACATACCCTTTTCTAAATGAAGAAGACCTTAACATGGAGGCCTTTATCTGGAAAGGTCCAGCAAAATCAACCCCAGTGATGGTAAAGGGTAGAGCATAGTTGCAGCGTTCAGGTGGTAAAGCTGCCATGATCTGCGTACGCATTTTGTGTTTGTACATGGTACATGGTTTACACATGAAAATCGTCCTTTTGATTTGTAGCTTTAGTCGCGGTATATAAAATTCTTGACGGACCATTTGTTGCATTAAGCGATGCTCACCATGCAGTGTAAGATGGTGCAGATATGCTAGAAATAGGTAAGTAAAACGGGATTTCTCTGGAATAATGATGGGATGTCGTTCGTTATAACTAAGGCTGGAGTTCGCCAATCTTCCATTTGCCCTTATTAATCCCTTAGAATCCAAGAATGGATTTAATACGAGAAGTGAGCTTCCCTTTTCGAGAGGTCGTGAGGAAAGTATTTGGCGTTTTGTAATGGCGGACATTGCAGATATTGACTCAATTGTATATGAGAATTGATCTGTTATCGCATTCCATTGAATTCCTAGAGTTTTAGCCTTTTCAAATTTAAGGAAGTCTGTATCTAATAAGTCTTTTTTTAATGTCTTTTATTATATCAGGGTGATTTGAAGTAATTTTCTTTAAGGGGAATCCCGCTGAATTTAGTGCTTTGATCACTTGAGATAGTGATTCGCACGCTAAGGACAGACTGTGGCTACCTGATAGTATGTCGTCCACGTGTGTTTGTGTTTGCAACACAGAAGATGATAAAGGCAAATTTGTTGCATTTGTTTTTGCCGCTTCATGTAGTGTCCTGATCGCCAAATAGGGTGCGCAATTGATGCCAAAGGTGATGGTTTTAAGTTTATAGTCGCTGATTGGACTATTACTTGATTTGCGGAAGACTATACGCTGGACATCTTGGTCATCTTCATGTACTAGAATTTGTCTGTACATTTTCTCTACATCCCCATTGAAAACGTATTTAAACATGCGCCAATTTAGAATTAGCAACATGAGATCAGGTTGCAATGTTGGCCCTGTGTATAGTACATCATTGAGTGATTTGCCTGAGCTCGTACACTTTGATGCATTGAAAACCACTCGTACTTTTGTTGTAATTTTATTAGGTCTTATTACCCCATGATGTGGCAGATAAAAAGATAAATATCTACCTTTAGATACTTTTTCATATGGTACAGCTTCTTCCATATGATTGAGGCCAAGATATTCGTCCATCACATTATCGTATGCCGATTTAAGCTCACTTTTCTTTATCAGGCTTTTTTCCAGGCTTAGAAATTGCTGGACTGCTGATATTCTAGAGTGGCCTAGAGCAATGTTTTCTGGGAAAGTTGGTTTGAAAGGTAATCGCACAACATAACGACCATGTTCGTTTCTTGTTGTTGTGGACTTGTAATAGGCTTCGCATGCCTGGTCTTCTTCTGAAAGCTGGGTGATTTGGGGTAATTCTTCTATTTCCCAAAATTTTTTAAGTTGATTATTTAAAAATTCGTTTGAAATGTTTTCCACTTGTGTGGTGAAAGAATTGATTTTTTCAGGGACTTGGCCACTTATAATCCACCCAAAGATTGTATTTTGGGCTAACAATTTATTGGAGATTTTCTCAATACCTTCAAGAATTATTTAAGGTATTAAGTCACTGCCTAATAATATGTCGATTTGTGATGGGGTATGACAATTGGGATCTGCTAGTTTAAGATGTGAGCATTTTTCCCAGTGTATTTTATTTACTTCATAGCTTGGAAGCAAATTGGTAAGTTGCGGTAGAACGATGGCTTGCGCATCTATTCTAATATCCGCATTTGGAGATACTATCGTAATTGGGCATATTTTGTTCGAATTTTGGAGAATTCTTCCGCCCATTCCCGAGATTTGGAAATTTGAATGTTTTATTGGCAATTTGAGCCGATTTTGAGCTTTTGATGATATAAAGGATCTTTGAGATCCTTGATCTATTAGTGCTCTTAGTTTGAATAAATCACCCTTATGTGCTATGGTGATGACCGCAGTGGGTAAAAGTATTTTGCTTTCATTTTCTGAATGAAGCGCTTGAATTTTTGCTGCTTTAGAGCAACATGGTTGTTCTTCCCTATTTTCGGGATTTAAGATTTCGGGATTATCACTTTTGGTTGTAGTGACTAACCCGGTGGTTTTATGAAATTGATTTTGCTTCATATTTTGAAAGTTCGTAATATGAAGCAGTGAGTGATGTCTTCGTTGACAGTGCACACAATTAAATTTGCTTTCACAGTCTTTTGTCGTATGAGCATTCGACAGACAGTTGATGCAAAGTTTATGTTGTCTGACAAGATTGTTTCTGTCAGATGCGGATAATTTTTTAAATCTCTCGCAAGATCTTATGTTATGACCTCCTTTACAAATTTCACATACTGGTTGCATTTATTAGTTTGGTTTGACACGAAAGTGTGACTTTTATTAACATGTCTATTGTATTGCATATTGTTGCTGGCTTGAGGTTTGAACAAGTTTTTACTTGAGTCATTTTGATGACTTTTTAGATTTATATTTTTGTTGTCAATTTGCTCAGCTATCTCGTATTGAGCAGTGAGGAATGCTTTCATTTGCTCCCATGTGGGCATTTTTTTTCTTTCCACAAGTGATTGTTCCCATCGTAGTAACGCAGCATCAGGGAGTGTTTCTGCACAAATAGTTACTATGATGGGGTCCCATGATTCTGTGGAGATATTTTGTGTTTTTAACACTGATATGCAATTAGTCACTGTCGAGTATAAATTTTGAAATTCCTGGCTCGTTTCTTTTTGAATTTTTAGTAGATGTAATAATGTTTTTATTGGGTTTTCTATCATAACCCTTCCATTTTCGTATCTTTCGACTAGTGCTTCCCAAGCCAGCTTAAAATTTTCGTCATTTAAAGCGAATCGCTTGACGATACTGCCTGCTTCCCCTTTTGTTTTGTACCTTAGATGGTATAACTTTTGTGCTTGTGAGAGTTTAGGATGGACGGCCACTGGTCATAACATCCATTGAAAACTTCAGTATCACAAGCTGGTACCTTTAGATACATGCCTTTATCTAGGTCTTCTTTTGGTGTGTAACTACTCTGGGAGGGGGAGTAGTGGCTCTACTTGGCCTTACTAAACTTATTTGTTCATTTATCATTCCCTTTGTTAACTCATACTGATCGCGGCAGTTATCACATTTGGCTGTCGCCGAAGCTTTTGCGTTTTCTGGGAGTTCTGCGTCGTCAGTATCTAGTACTGTATCATACGCTGCCAGAAGGCGAGCCAAGAGATTGTTCACACTTTCTAGTTTTATATTTAAAACTGATTCTGTGATGTCAGTAATAGGGGAAGCTTGGAATCTTGTACAATATCTTATAAAACTGTCACTTTCAGTGATGAATCTAGATATTGTCTGATCTTTTGATCTTTTTTGTTTTATACTCTGCTTTTAGCGTGTAGCTTCTGCAGGTGTGCCTTGTGGCTTATCTTCATCAGCCATTTTTGGAATTTCTAATGATAGAGGTGTTTTTGGCTTAACCTCTCTTGATTTGTCAGATTGCATTAATTTGAATATAGTTTGAAGCTTTTAGCTTAAAGCTTTGTCAAATAAATAATTGTTTCAAAATTAATATTGATACAGCAATGTAGTCAAATAGAAAAAGTATAAATTAAAAATTTTGTTAATAGAAGATTTTTTTTTGAAAAAATATATATATTTTGTAAAATATATTATGTTATCAAATTTTCGTTTCGCTACCGCAAAGAGTTTATTCTTTTTTTTGTTTTTTTTGGGAAAAGTTCGATTTTTTTTTTTTTTTTATGTGACTGAAAATTTTTTTTAAAGTGTATCAAAGTATCTTCAGTTCACTCGTGCTTATTTTGTATAATTGTATCTGCACGAATCAAGAACGCGAAAGAAAAATAAAATACGTAAAATTGTTTGTATGTATCTATGTTTTATTACCATATGTTTGCATATGCATATGCTTTATACGTTTGCTTTTGTTTAGCTTTTCTCGTATCCCTTGTAGTTAGCAATTCGCTAAATATGTATGTATATATGTTATAAAAGTGTAACATATAACACTTCGCTAATCGCACATAAATGTATAAACGCGCGGAAAAAATAGAAATATATAATATGTATATGTTTATACATATATTTATGTAATGATCTATGTATGTATGTATATGTGTTGAATAGTAGTTCAAATGTGAACTATTATTAGAAAATAGAAAAAGAAAATTGAAATAAATAATATATGTATGTTTATATATTTATAATTATGTATAGTAGTTGATGTATGTCGCACGGGAGTTGCATATGTTTACCGGCGCGTAGGTACATATGTACATAAATGTATTGCCTTTTTTTTCTCTATTATTTCTTTATCCTTTTTTTTTTTATTACCTAGCTTTGCTTGAATGCTCTAAGCGATTTTTTCATCCAAACAGGTAGTTTGGTATTATTTGGTATTATTATGTGTTCTAGCTTTATGCTAAATTATGTTATGTATGTATGTACCATATGATTGTGTATGCATATATGTATGTAAATATGTACATCTGTATATTAAACGGAAGACTTGCAATTTTAGGGGAATATGCTTATATGTATGTATGTTTTCCTTTTTATATATGTATGTATATATGTATTTCATTTTCTTTTAGTATCTTCCGCCTTTGCTTAAGGTTTGAGCGATCCTGCTTGTTGCTTTTATTTATAGCCCAAGGGGTATCGCAAGAATTATTGCAAGATATACTTGACTTAAGAAATTTTATTTATTTTTTTTTGAAATTATAATCGGGTGCCTAACGACACAAGCTAAGCAAAAAGCGGGTACTGTACTTTTTTGCAGTTATTATTTTTTGTAGATATACATATATCGAACTGTTAAGAACAGTTAACGGTGTCCCGAAATACCGTCAAAACTGTACCTTAACATACATACATATATATATGCATAAAAATTTAATTTAGATATTTTTATATATAACAAAGTAAATATGGAACGGACTCACTTTTATTTCCGCCAAGGGTTTTGGGTCATTGAACCTTTACTTTGTTTCTTGCTTTTCTCTATTCAGTTTTTCTTTTCTTCTCCTCTTATGTACGTCCAGCGTTGTCCCTGATGATTTGCTCTCTTTGACTTTGTTGTTTGTTGGTGTAGTCTCCCGTGAATTTATGGTAATTGTGATTTGTGTATTAACATATGTTTGCTATTTTAGAGTAATGTTTGTATGTTTGTTGCACTTTGTAATTTTACCGCGCCCGGTTTTAATGTTAGTATGGGTTAGTTTTGTTGTTTTGGTTTTTGGTTTATTTCGCGCCCGTTTCCGATTTTAGGTTTTATGTTTGACAAACTTTGTTGTATTATTGCCGCGCCCGTTTTGATGTTAGTAGGTTTTTTTTTCACTTTATGTTTCAATTTCTTTTATGTATCTTTGCACGTCACTTTCTATATTTAAATTTCTTTTATGTACTTATATTTTCACGTTACTTTCTGGTTTCCGTGATTCTGAGATGTTTCCTTTTTTTTTTTCTTCACTGTAACATATGTGTTTGTTCACTTTAACTTTGTGATATTCTGTTCACTTAAATGTTTTGTTATATTTTATTTTCTGAATTTTGAGCTTCACTGCACTTGCGCACTTTCACCAGGAAGTTTTTTAAATTTTTTGTTTTATATTTTGCTTAGGTGCCTTTCTGAAAGGCTAGAAGGACCATTTGTTCACGTATGCCACTAGTATACTTACGTGTTGCAGTATAATTCTGAGGTGGGAATAAAACACACCGATTTCCACACACTTTATAAAAGGTTTATTAGGTAAAGTAACACAATATAAATATGTATAAATATATGCATATTTTGTTTCGGTTTTTCGCGAAACCCACGGTGGTACACGGTTGGCGAACTTGCTGTGTCACGTCACTCCCGTCACTTGGCGGTTTATTAAAACGGAGATTGCGGTGATTTTTGCGGTAGCACAAGTGAAAAAATGCAAAAAGAATGCTGATACAACTTAAATTCGCGGACGACTCTCTTTCTTCACGGATGAAACGGTAAGAAACCAATCCCGGTCGGGTCAATCCCTTTTGATGGTTTGGGTGGTGAATATTGGCTAACATTACGAGTCGTCTCGTTGATGATCGTATGGTTGTTGTGTTGCAGTGTTGTAGTAGTGATCGGTGTTTGATGCGTGTGTGTGTATTGGGGTATGCTGTGAGCTGTTGTGTGATGAGGTGTTGTGACGTGATATGATGTGATGTGTGGTGATGTGATGTGGGATGCTGCAGAACGCTCATAGCTCATGTGAACAGTCATAAATAGGTACAATTTCATTTTTAAATGAATTCAATGGATTTTTTACCCTTTTGAAATGTTCTACAGGTGAATTTTCTGCCGAATGTTGAGAAAAACCAGTAGTCGCATTTTTTTGTTGTCCTGATATAGCGTCTGCTACAAGATTTTGGTGTCCTGGTTTATAAACAAGTTTTGATCCATATTCTTCAATTAAATTTATCCACCTTTCTTAGGACTGCCTCAATAGCAAAATTACTTGCATCAGTATTTAAATCAAATGGTTTCGAGAAATCTGGTTGAAAGAGTTCTGTTTATTCCCGAAGTGCTATTTTTAGTTTTTGTAGTGCATCCAGTGCTGCTTCGTCTAATTTTATGTCTACTTTGGCGCTCAGATTTTTTCTTATCTTTCCTTGATCTCCTCTTAATTGAACAAATAAGTATTTAATAATAGATGCAAAATTCCTAATAAATTTTTTATAATAACTAATAAGCTAATCCTAAAAATGGCCTTACTTCTTTAAGAGTTTTTTGAAATGTTTTATTGTTTCAATCTTGTTGGGATCCACAATAATCCTATTATGCTGTTCAATATGTTCTTCGGATGAGGAAAAGAATATTAATACGTCGTCTACATATATATGCAAATGCAAATTTACCAATATATTACCAATAATTGAAACTACTTTTACTTTTCCTAAATTTCGGATAGTCATATTTACATCAGGTATTGGATATCTATCTCTGATTGTCCGAGCATTACATTTTTGGAAATCAACTACCATTCTCCTTTTTCGATTACCTTGTTCGTCAGTGCCTTTTTTTGGAATAGTCCATATGGGTGAATTATATGGGCTTTTACTTGGTTAAAAATTCCATTTTTTAATAATTCGCTAATTTCTTTATTCACAAAGTCGTTACCCGTAATGGGATATAGATATTGGAAAGGAAGAGTTTCACTTATTTCAAGGAAGAGTTTTATTATTTCAACAAATTAGTTTTCTAATGTCTTCTTCGTATTGATGTTTATTGATAATATAAATAATTTTCATTCTGTGCGTTATGGGTCACTTACTTCTGCTAATTTAAACTATAATCAACATTCTAAGTCCCTGTTCTCCCAATATCATATCGAATTCAATTAGCTTATCTATTTTATAATATACTTAATATGTCCCAATCACTTTTTTTGAATTAATGACTGAAAAGCCATGTATAGCTTTTGTTTAAAGGAATAATTTGTATTGACTTACCGATTTCACATATGTTGTAATTATTAGTTGATCTTGTGCCCACTAAAATTGTAACGGGTTATCGAAGAATTTCTAAACGAATCACTTATCATTTTGTTAATATAATATATGTAATTTACAATACTATACACCAGTGGTTCCCAAACTTATTTTGTCTACCGCCCACTTTGAGAATAAAAATTTTTTTAGCGCCCCCATTTTTTCACCTATTTAAAAACCACTATAACTTCAAATTAATAGTTGTGACCTATATATGTATATTAACGGAGAATTCTAAACGAAACTTTTACTATAACCAGCAACTTGAAACCTGAGCGCAGTAGGTAACATACAACGGCGCTTAAGTCTCAAGTTAACTCTTACGGGTTCCACCTACCAATAAGAGTGATTGTTGAAACACAACTTTATAGTATTAAAACAGAGAACATTTTATTAAAAATAAAACTAAAATAATCGATCCATATATAAAAACTAATGTGAAGGATGAATCTGATGCTGTTTAATAAGTTTGTTAATATCAGGTTCCAATTTACTCAAGAACAGTCGCAAGTCGCCACGTTCGGTAACAAGCAAACGATTTTTATTTTTAGTAAGCAGTGTTGTCAGGAGGATGGAGTCATGTGTAGAAGTTCACGCAAGTGAGGAAAGTTCTCTGATCGCCATTCACTTGGGAGTGGCCAGAAACGATTCTTTTACATATGACTCAAGCAGCTCACGACTTCCGGTCTTTGACCAAGTATCCTCTGGGTAGCCTAAGAACATCCGTTTGAAGGCGAGCTAAAGTGAGAAGGCGAAACACCCCTGCATAGGGTTGTGCGCTGGGTTTGGGACCCGCCACGTAAAAAAACACCCCCAATGAAAGACAACAACAAGCCTCGGATGAGTGACCCCCCTTTTGATGACGACCATGGCAAACGAAATAAGGACTATGATTTGAGGGCATGCACCTGGAATGTCCGGTCCCTTAATTGGGAAGGTGCCGCTGCCCAGCTGGTAGATGTCCTCGTAAAGATAAAGGCTGACATCACCGCCGTCCAAGAAATGCGATGGACGGGACAAGGACAGAGACGAGTAGGTCCTTGTGACATTTACTACAGTGGCCATATAAAGGAGCGCAAGTTTGGTGTTGGATTCGTGGTGGGAGAGAGACTCCGTCGCCGAGTACTATCATTCACTCCGGAGAATGAACGTCTAGCCACAATCCGCATCAAAGCGAGGTTCTTCAACATATCGCTGATTTGCGCCCACGCCCCGACGGAAGAGAAGGACGATGTGACCAAAGATGCCTTTTATGAGTGCTTGGAGCGCACTTATGAGAGATGCCCCCGCCACGATGTCAAAATCGTGCTTGGCGACTTCAATGCCAGGGTGGGCAAAAAAGGTATCTTTGGCACTACGGTCGGTAAATTCAGCCTCCACGCGGAAACATCCCCAAATGGGCTGAGGCTGATCGACTTCGCCGGGGCCCGAAATATGGTTATCTGTAGCACTAGATTCCAGCATAAGAAGATACATCAAGCTACCTGGCTGTCTCCAGATCGAAAAACCACCAACCAGATCGATCATGTTGTGATAGACGGAAGACACGTCTCCAGTGTTTTAGATGTGCGTGCGCTCCGAGGTCCTAACATCGACTCGGACCACTATATTGTTGCAGCCAAAATACGCACCCGCCTCTGTGCAGAAAAAAACGCACGCCAACAAACACAAGGATGGTTCGACGTCGAGAAGCTGCAATCACAACAGACAGCCGAACGTTTTTCTACTCGGCTTGCACTCCTGCTCTCTGAGAGCACTCGTCAACAACTCGGTATAAGGGAACTGTGGGACGGCATTTCAAACTCCTTACGTACAGCTGCAACCGAAACCATTGGTTTTCGGAAAGTGCAGAAGAACAGCTGGTACGACGAGGAGTGCCGTGTCGCAGCGGAGAGAAAACAGGCTGCCTACCTCGCAACGTTACGATCGACCACAACACGTGCGGGATGGGATAGATACCGAGAGTTGAAGAGGGAAGCGAGGCGCATTTGTAGACAGAAAAAGAAAGAGGCCGAAATGCGTGAGTACGAAGAGCTTGATAAGCTGGCCGACAGGGGTAATGCTCGAAAATTCTACGAAAAGATGCGGCGGCTTACAGAAGGTTTCAAGACCGGAGCATACTCTTGTAGAACCCGCAAAGGTGATCTAGTTACCGATGCCCAGAGCATACTTAAATTATGGAGGGAACACTTCTCCAGCCTGCTGAATGGCAGTGAACGCACAACACCAGGAGAAAGCGAACCCGATACCCCAATCGATGACGATGGAGCAGACGTTCCATTGCCCGACCATGAAGAAGTTCGAATAGCAATTGCCCGCCTGAAAAACAACAAAGCGGCAGGGGCCGATGGATTGCCGGCCGAGCTATTCAAACACGGCGGCGAAGAGCTGATAAGGTGCATGCATCAGCTTCTTTGCAAAATATGGTCGGACGAAAGTATGCCCAACGATTGGAATTTAAGTGTGCTATGCCCAATCCACAAAAAAGGAGACCCCACAATCTGCGCCAACTACCGTGGGATTAGCCTCCTCAATATCGCATATAAGGTTCTGTCGAGCGTATTGTGTGAAAGATTAAAGCCCACCGTCAACAAACTGATTGGACCTTATCAGTGTGGCTTTAGACCTGGTAAATCAACAACCGACCAGATATTCACGATGCGCCAAATCTTGGAAAAGACCCGTGAAAGGAGAATCGACACACACCACCTCTTCGTCGATTTCAAAGCTGCTTTCGACAGCACGAAAAGGAGCTGCCTTTATGCCGCGATGTCTGAATTTGGTATCCCCGCAAAACTAATACGGCTGTGTAAACTGACGTTGAGCAACACAAAAAGCTCCGTCAGAATCGGGAAGGACCTCTCCGAGCCGTTCGATACCAAACGAGGTTTCAGACAAGGCGATTCCCTATCGTGCGACTTTTTCAACCTGCTTCTGGAGAAAATAGTTCGAGCTGCAGAACTTAACAGAGAGGGTACTATCTTTTATAAGAGTGTACAACTGCTGGCGTATGCCGATGATATTGATATCATCGGCCTCAACACCCGCGCCGTTAGTTCTGCTTTCTCCAGACTGGACAAGGAAGCAAAAGAAATGGGGCTGGCAGTGAACGAGGGCAAGACGAAATATCTCCTGTCATCAAACAAACAGTCGTCGCACTCGCGACTTGGCACTCACGTCACTGTTGACAGTCATAACTTTGAAGTTGTAGATAATTTCGTCTATCTTGGAACCAGCGTAAAAACCACCAACAATGTCAGCCTAGAAATCCAACGCAGGATAACTCTTGCCAACAGGTGCTACTTCGGACTAAGTAGGCAATTGAGAAGCAAAGTCCTCTCTCGACAAACAAAAACCAAACTCTATAAGTCTCTCATAATTCCCGTCCTCCTATATGGTGCAGAGGCTTGGACGATGACAACAACCGATGAGTTGACGTTGCGAGTTTTCGAGAGAAAGGTTCTGCGAAAGATTTATGGTCCTTTGCGCGTTGGCCACGGCGAATATCGCATTCGATGGAACGATGAGCTGTACGAGATATACGACGACATTGACATAGTTCAGCGAATTAAAAGACAGCGGCTACGCTGGCTAGGTCATGTTGTCCGGATGGATGAAAACACTCCAGCTCTGAAAGTATTCGACGCAGTACCCGCCGCGGGAAGCAGAGGAAGAGGAAGACCTCCACTCCGTTGGAAGGACCAAGTAGAGAAGGACCTGGCCTCGCTTGGAATATCCAATTGGCGCCACGTAGCGAAGAGAAGAAACGACTGGCGCGCTGTTGTTGACTCGGCTATAATCGCGTAAGCGGTGTCTACGCCAGTAAAGAAGAAGAAGAAGCAGTGTTGTCGCAGCACTAAATCCACGTTCACACAAATATGACGATGGGAATGCTATCAAGAATCGTTGAACGATTTACCACAATCCAAAGTACAATTGCGAGATCGGTTTTTGTAGCCAAAATTCTTGGTAACCATTTTTGAACTTGATTTTTATTCTTCCAGCAGAGGTGACATTGCTGTGTTGACATTTGAAAACGGATCCAACACCCAGTCTGGTATTTCCAAGTTCAAAATATCCTGGTATCGTTCGGTGAAGTCAATGTGGAGGTTTTCCAAATGTTGGCCGTAGGCAAACAATTCGTCGTTACTGCATGATACTGATAAATTCGGAAAATTGTGAAACTCACATTTGCCCAGATTATTTTTGTGTAGAAGCAGTTTGGCTGCGAAAGCAGCAACGACGTTTTTTGTTTTAATTAAATTTAGTTTATCGCCTTGCAGTTGGAGATTCATGTCGTTGAACTATTTATACAGGTAATTCTTTGATGTTATGAGCTTGTCTTGAAATTCTGTATCTTTAGTTTCCAGTTTAGAATCGAGTCAGACAATTGCCTCTTTATAGCCAACGAACTTCAGTATGAAACCACAAACGATTGAAATCCTCGTCATTAGTAACACAAAGCTGATGAAATAATTTATCATTCAAAGACCTGTTGCGGATTTTATTGACTGCTTTGATGACATATTGCAGTGATTGAAATAGTTTTTCACTTAAGTTTCTAGCAACTAAATGTTGTCTATGAACAACGCAATGTACACCAAGGACATCTGGAATTTTATTTTTTAAGTGCGCTATGAAGCTTTTATGGCACCCTGTCATAGCCGGAGCGCCCTCCGTAGCAATTGAAATAATATTTTTCAAAGGAATCTCTTTCTCATCGCAAAATTTTACCAATATATTGAATATGGTTTCGCCTTTTGTCTCGGTCGCTAAATTTCTAGCAAATAATAGTTCTTCACATATTTTCTCATCTTTAATAAACCTCACGTAAGACAACAACAATGCTTCATTAGTTGGTAAAGTGGACTCATCGAGCTGAATTGAGAATTTGCTTGTCCTCAGGTGATCGCACAATGATTTTTCAATGTTTTCACAATGATTTTTCAATGTTTTCAGCCATTTCATCAATTCGTCTTTGCACAGAATTATTACTCAAAGGCATTTTTCGGATAATATCTGCGGCCGGTTTATGAAGCACGGTAGTTATTACTTCGTTTATTGCTGGCAATATTAACTCTTCTCCGATGTTATGTGGTTTTCCTTTTTGAGCAATTAACAAAGAGATATTGTGCGAAGCTCGAAGTCCGTCGTCATCTTGCTTAGCAGCCACCGAAAATAGTTTTGCTACACTTGGCTGAGTATTATGCTTCTTCTCTGATTTGTAAAAAAAAGGACCTTTCTACTTTTCGTATTATCTTATTTTTTTCAGAAATACATTTGTAAAAAAAGGATATTTCTCTTTTTCTTATTATCTTATTTTTCCCAGAAATACATTTGTAAGAAAGGATAAAGATCCTTTTTTTATTTTCCACATAAGAGATTTAAGGAGTTCAAAAGCTCAAAACGTGCGCTACTTCAGCTACCTACCCGACGGCATTTCGCAAATGATAAAATAAATTTTTTGAGAGCTCAAAGCATGGGCTACATCAGCTTGAACCTACCTACCATACCAGAGCATCTCGACAAGATAAAATTTATAGAATACTACTGAATTGCCATGCCTATTGCCTGTGGAGACTACACATTGCTCATCGCTTACTAGACATAGAATACTAACTAGTTTGTCACCGTTATGAAACGGAGCGATCGATTGACATGATTTTCATTTTTTCTCTATTCAGTAAAATAGGACATATGTATGAACTACGCGGAGAGAAATATAGAACCGAGTTTGAGCAATCTTTTAATCCATATTAGTTGGTGTTCACAAGTTGTTGTTGAGAGTCGAGAGCTCATGTAGTCGTTCTCTAAGAGGCCGCCTAGCTAAATAAAATTAAAAATAACCCCCCAGGCCTCTACACAATGCCCCCGTTTTCTTTCTGGGTTTCTTACCGCCCCCCTTGACACCTGCAGCGCCCACAAGGGGGCGTTATCTCCCACTTTGGGAAACACTGCTATACACTAATTATGTAAAATAATTAAATTTATGGTGAAGTGATAAGTGAAAGAGAGACATTCTAAAACTTTTCAATAATACAAAAAAAACAGTTACAAATTACAACAAATCATAATAATCATTGAAATGAAATAAAAAAAATATTCAATTACCATAGAGTAACAACCAACAGTACAAGAACTTTTGAAGGGTGTTCAACTTATAAATAAGTTCAGAGGCTATGGAACGATCTCATTGTCGTCATTCATCAGGGATCCTTGTACCAGATCAAAATGGCGGAACTATATCTTCGTAAGGGTAATTGTTCACAAAATCCAAGGACCATCTCCTGCTGGGTTATTGAAGACTACAGATGAGAATATGTCATGGGAGCAAATTAAACAAATATTCGTGGCAAATTTTGGAATTAAAGAGTCTTATCATTATCTACGTGTATACCAGAAGGTATTTTCGGTAAGAAATTATAGTCTAAGACAATATTTTACCAGATTAAGAGATATTTTAACAAAACTTAACGAAAAATATAAATTTGATCAAAATAAACCAATAGAGGTTAAGCCACAAAATAATGAAAAAGTTGTGTTAAGGGCAACAAGTATCAGAGAAGCATTCTATATTTTGGAAACTGAGGAATTACTTCGCGAAAATATTCATAATTCAAGTATGCCATCGCAAAACTATTCTGGGCGACATCTATAGCAAACTCAAAGATTTTCTAATTCTAATAGTAGGCAAATTCAACAACGGCAAAATTATTCTCAAAGGCAGGAAAATTATGCAAAAAATTCAGCACAAACACGAAATTTCGGGCAATCTTTTGAACAAAATAATAATAATAATTTGTATGGTCAAAATACAGTTCGAGCAAGTGTTCATTCTAACCAATCATATTCCTGTCCAGAACCCACGGACACCATTTACAATGAGTAAGTAAATTTTCACATGGAGTCAGGTCGGAAATTTTACCCATAGTATTACTAACAATTAACAATGAAATAATTAAATGTCTAATCGAAACAGGTTCATCGATTTCACTAGTAATAAGTTAAAATCATGTAAAAATCCAATTAAACTTAAGGGTTAGGGGCACGAAAAAATGAGAATTTTCAGTATTTTTTTGCTATTAAATCGTGTTATTTTACAAAAGTAGTAATATGGCATTATTATAGGGAAGAATTTAGTATACCGTCCCAGGATTTCAAGGATAAAAAGGATATGGTCGGATAGGGGAAATTATCCTGATCTAGGATAATAGGCGCAGGAAGCTTATAGTTTTCGAGATATTCGCGTTTAAAGTTGAAAATTTGAAATATTTTAATTACATATTTTCGATATATAAAATTAATTTTGCACTTATATTTTTCACTTTTTTTTTTTTTTTTTTTTTTTTTTTTTGTAACACTGATTATTTGACAGTTTGTAATTCATTTGTTATTCTTAAATAATCATAATTCAAAAATAATTTAAATGTATATTAAAAGCTATTTTTGCACTATATTATAAAAATAATTGTATACAAATGAATAAGTGATGTGTTAGTGTATATAAAATTGAGAAATATAAGTGCAAAATTAATTTTATATATAGAAAATATGTAATTAAAATATTGCAAATTTTCAACTTTAAACGCGAGTATCTCGAAGCTTCCTGCGGCACATACATATATACTCGTGATCTAGAGAATCTTCTCTATCCGACCACACCCATTTTATTCCCGAAATCCTGGGACGGTATACTAAAGCACTAATGTGCTGACTGGAAGTCACGTGAATTTCAAAAAAAAAAAATTTAATTTTCAAAGTTATAGTTTTTTGTGTTGACCCAGTTCCCAAAACAGGTACTTTCGGTGACTATAAGTCCTTGGAGATTCATCTAAACTCAATCGGACAAAAAAAAATTAGTTTTGTAAATAGATAAACTCGGGCGTGATCGAAGGATTTGTTTTTTTTTTAATTAAAAAAAAATGGCGGCCTCGGGAAATTTTTTTCTAAATTTTTGGGAAAAAAACAACAGTTAATTGGTCTTTAAAATTCGAAATTTTTGAATAACAAAAAATCCTTCGAAATCCCGAGTTTATTATGTATTATAAAAGCTGTATAAACTTCACTAAAATCTACTGAGCGGTTTTCGACGAACAGTTGTCACCAGTTCAAAAAACATTGTTTTGAGAAAAACGCGTTTAAAGTTTTCCTTTTTGCTTTGAAGTGCCCGAGCTCTCTTTGTTATTTGTCGAATAACTCAAAAATAAATTATCGGATCAACGTGAAATTTTCAGAGAATATTTTTAAGATATTACACTTAACGAAAATGCATTATTAATTTTTTGAAAATTCTAACTACCCCTAATCCCTTAAGTCGTTATGAAACGAAATAATAGTGGAAAAGGAAATAATCACTAACTTACCTCAAGAATTTAATGGAGATGCGGACATGGTTTGGAAATTAGCTAAATTTGATAATAAAAAATGTAATGCAATTATAGGCCAAAACTTATTAAAACCATTGCGAGCTATAATAAATATGAAAAACAATACTGTTACGATAAATAGCAGAACAATTAATATTTATCCATATAGTGAGAACGATAGCTATAAATTTTGGTGTTATGTTATGAATCGGGAGGAAATTGAAAAATTACTAAAAAATCTAAATAAAGAATAATATAAAGCTATTTTCAGCCTAATAAAAGAATATAATTGTTTATTTTACCGGACAGAAATTAACAAAAACTAAACGTTGTTTTTGCCGGTGTCAAATAAAATAAAATTATTAGAATTCAATATCAATTCAAAATTGTGTATTTGAGAGTATAGTGAACAACGGTAATAATATGTGTAAGTAAGTATACGAGTATACAATTGTTTGGTTATGTGTGGATATACTTATACAATTATGGGTTAGTTAGGAATTATATATACAATTATAAATAATATATTTATAAATTTGAATGCAACCTGATGTGGTTTATTACTCCCTCGGTGATATGCTGCTGTTGTTATTGTTTTTGCTGCTGATACTGCTGCTGCTGTTTTGGCGCCTATATGTCCGTCCGCTGTGGTGATTCGTTTTATTATGTCTTTCTGTTTGTTGGGTTCTTCTTTGTTAAGTTGGCGCTGTTGGATGTTTTTTGCATTGTCCTCTAATTCGTATTTAGGCGAGTTAGGAGGACAATGAAGGGATGTAGTCATTTAGTATGAACATCCCGACCGCCTTGCAGTGTCTGCGAATAAAAAGATTTTTAGATCTATTTTGATTTGGGTAAATGAGTATTGTTATGAACGGGTTGGAGGTATACTTGGGGTTTAAATCGCACAAGCACCGGTTAAAGTCCAACCAAGTGCGGGGTTTTGTACGATCATGGTGCTGTTATTGGGGTTGAATAATCCGGGTTTCATTAATCTTGGGTATACATCAGCGCCCAGTTCCAGCATAATTTTGTCATTCTTGAAAAATGTAGGGTCGGCTAGGACTAAGTGGTCGAACTTCTTAATGATTTCGCCATTTAAGTCACGATTGTAGGGTCGGGTTGGTAAATCAGGCGTCAAAAGGTAGTTAACTTCTACATGCCAGTCGGAATCAGTTAATGATCCTACAATGATTTTGCATATACGATACGAGTCGACGAGGTACGTTTTCGGTAACCTCAATCTTTGAACCAGCTCTGACGCAATTATACCTACTCACCTTCCGGGTCGGGTTGATTATTTCTCGTATTTTGTTCCATTTGCCATCGTCCTTCACTTTGGACTGTCAGGACTGTTGGTATAAGAGTCGGCTTGGCCAGTAACGTTGGTAGATCTTTTTGTTTGTGCAATATTTCTTCAGTTTTTGTTATCCTTGGGTCTTTGCAGAACAATATGGGGTGCTCATGTAAGGTTGAATGGTGTTCCCCATTACACGTGCCACATCGTTTTGTGCTTGTGTACTTTTGGGTGGAATACGATCTGGCCAAGCAATTGACGCAGTACTTATACTTAATGACTGCGTTATACTTTTCTTTGATGCTCACTTTGGTGAATTTTGAACATGTTACCAGTCTATGATCTTCTTTACACAATCCACAGGCGACGTGTTTGTGTGTTCGTTTTGATGGACGGCTGATAGCACGCCGAGCCGTGCGATGGGTACTTCCTCGTTCTTCCCGAATAGGAGAAAGGCTGATGGTACGTCGGGCCGTGCGATGCGTATTTCCACGCTCCTCTTGAATGGGGGAAAGGGTCGCTTTAAAGCGATGCAGGCGTCTTGCCAGGGTTATCGTTAATGTTCATTTGTATAAATTTTGAACATGTTACCAGTCGATGATATTTTTCGCACAATCCACAGGCGACGGTTTGTGTGTGCGGTTTGCTGAACGGTTGATAGTTCGTCGGGCCGAGCGATGGGTATTTCCTCGTTCCTCTCGAATGGAGGAAATGGTCACTTTAAAGCGATGTTGAAGTCAAGGTCCCTTCGTCGGAGACTGGTGCGATGCTTCGGGTCACGCTGAGTGATCACACGGTGAACGTGGGGCTGACTTGGCTGCTGCAAATTGGCTTCATTCTGGTTTGAAGGGCCATATCACTATAAGGAAATAAGATTAATTATTTGGTAAAGTGACTAATTTGGTTATTGGGCGGGTAATTGTTTCCTGAGAGGTACGTATGTCAACTACTCTTGTGTTATTGTCTACACCGAAATACGTTTTTTCGATGCGTCCAAGTCTCCACTCATTTGGGGGTAGTATTTTTTGGTGCATGATTGCGTTGAGGGTATTTCCAATTATATTTTTTGTGGAGTTCTTTCAGATATTCTTTCCATCGTTTGCAGAAGTGTTGATGGAATATCTTCAGTTTCTGCCACCTTTGTGCGATACTTAGACGTGCATCTTCTAAGTTGGGTTCTGCTGGAATTAGTAAATGGGTACCTATTAAGAAATGGTCTGTAGTTAAAGGTTATAATTCATTGGGTAGCTAATTCTACGAGAGTGAATTTATGGTTCGGAGACACCTTTTTTAAGTGGCTCTTTAAACTTTTCACTCCTGCTTCCCAGAGTCCACCCATGTGGGGAGCTCCTGGAGGGTTAAAATGACAGCTGATGTTTCAATGTGCTTCACTAGTTGTTACTTGAGTTTTTAATGACTTCCTGAATTCTCGCCGATCTTTAATAAAAAGGTTAGACGCTTCAACGAAATTAGTACCATTGTCCGAATAGAGATCGGCGGGACATCCGCGCCTGGAAAAGAAACGTGCGAATGCGGCCATGAAAGCGTTGGTGACGAGATCACTAGCTCTAGATGTATTGCTTTGATTGCAAATCAAACAAATGCGCATACATAACCTTTTGTGATCAAACACGTTCTGCCGGTGTAATTTTGTCCTAGAACCGGCGAAATTGATTCTTGTTGCTGCGA
Source organism: Bactrocera correcta (assembly GCA_027475135.1). Classification (NCBI taxonomy): domain Eukaryota; kingdom Metazoa; phylum Arthropoda; class Insecta; order Diptera; family Tephritidae; genus Bactrocera; species Bactrocera correcta. The sequence continues at coordinate 35,912,267 of CM050322.1, read as the reverse complement.
AGGGACAAGTTAAGGTGGTACGTTCCGATGGTAGTGCTGCCATAAATTCAGTAGTGTTGCGCTTGCGTTGTACGCAAGTTTTGCGCTGATGAATGGTAGACTCGATGAGGGTGTTCAGCTTCGATATCCAAAACGCATAAGTCGTAAGACTAGCTGGTTGCCGGCATGAAAGGTTATTAGGTGGGTAAATCGGGTGAGTAATTTGGCTAATCGACTGCTATAGGATAGTATAATTTGATAGCGCTCCTTGTATGATAATGCAGCTGAATTGCTCAACCGACCATTAACCCGCATTATTTCTTTGGGATCGATAAAAGTGCTTAGGGTGAAAATTGTACTTTTTTTGGCATGCTGGTTTTCTGGGTTAAAGCCTCATACTCTTTCTGGAAATGCTTCTTTTGGGATACAATAATCAGCTTCGTGCGAGTAGTGTTGAACTCTTTTGGAGTTATTTGCAATGTTGTTGTTGTTGAATGACGCATTCGAGCAGAATCTGAACAAAAATGCTACAACTCGAATGGCTTTGGGTGAGAATGAGAATCTATCCAGCATATTATTTTGTGTTGAGTTCACGAAGGTCTTGTTTGGCTGGAGTCCCAGTGTTGTATCGGTTAATTTTTTTAATAGGGGTCCGTGCCTCTAGGAGTCATTGTTAACCATTTCCAGAGGTGTTCTTCCGCGAGTAGGTAGATCTGCCCGATTGTCTTCACTTTCGACGTGAGTTCAAATTTCGGTTCCAACCTTTTCTGCGATTGAAGCAATTCGGTGGGATACAAAGGTTGTCCATGTGCATGGAGGTTTGTTAAGCCATGGAAGAACAATTGTGGAATCCGTCCAAAGGTGAGAACGGTATTGGGTAATACTTAGTTGGGGTAGGGTCGCATCCACTAAATTCGCCAGAAGAATATCTCCGCAAAGTTGTAGCCTTAGTAAAGCCCGGGTCCCACTATCGGCGCAAGTAGCACAATATGTACTTATTTTTATTGGTCTACATCGGCGGAAAATGCCAAAACAAAATTCAGTAAATTTTTAGCAGTCACATTATCGGCGCATATTGTGTCATTTTTTATCGGCGCATGTCGGCGTTAAATATTCTGCTACGATAATCGGCGCAACGCGGTCACACTGTTGTGCTCAATCAGCTTTTTGCAGTAAAAGTTTTTATTTATTTTATAACATGGATTATTTGAAGAAGAAAAAAGTTGCAGTTGCTTTGCTTACCATTGCAACATTAAAGCTGAAAATGAAAACAAAAACGTAAAAGAAATCCTAAACAATGTAGTATCTGAGTGAGAAATTGGCTGGAAAGAAGAAATACTAATGGTGCAAATGAAACGACTTTACGTGAATTTCGAGAAGTTGATATTCAAAAGTTTCTTTACGTGCGAATGAACGAAAACAATTTTCATGAGTTACTGGAGCTAATTTCCCCACTGATTAAAAAAAGAGATACATGTTTTCGTGAAGCTATTCCAGCAAGTCATCGCTTTTTGGCCACGGGCGATAGCTACAAAAGTCTTTCAGCTTTTTTCCGTATTGCCCCAAACACTATTTCAAAATTTGATCCTGAAGTTTGTGATGCGATTTACAGTCAACTTCGAAATACTTACCTGAAGGTGGGAACACATGCTTTACCAAATCCATATGTATATTTTTCATATTTCCCCTTATTTAGATACCTTCAACAAAAGAAGAATGGGCTGAAGTTGCTTCGAAATTCGATTTATTATGGAACTTTCCTAACTGCATAGGAGCAGTTGACGGCAAGCATGTGGTCATGATCGCACCAGCAAAATCAGGAAGTACGTTTTACAACTACAAAGGAACTCACAGTATAGTGCTTATGGCAGTTGTTGATGCCAGTTATAAATATTTGTATATTGAAGTCGGCTGCAACGGGCGCATTTCAGATGGTGGTGTTTTCAGTATATGTTCTCTGCAGCATGCGCTCGATACGGATTCTCTAAATTTATCACCTCCTCGTCCTTTAATAGGTCGTGAAATGAATATACCTTTTGTTTTAGTGGCAGACAATGCATTTAAAATGCAATTTGGTGAAGCTGTATCCTTGTCGCATTTTATCTGGCAGCAACCGTATTTTTAACTATAGGTTATCAAGGGCTAGGAGAATAGTCGAGAACGCATTTGGAATCATGATGAAGCGCTTCGAAATCTTTTCACGACCAATAAAGCTGAATCCAAATAAAACAACGAGAGTGACGTTAGCATGTTGCGCATTACACACTTTTTTAATGACAAAAAATATAAGTTATGCTACTGGATTGGTAGATAGCTGCACTGAGGATGGAAATATTATTGAAGGTGCATGCGTTAATATTTCCATACCTACCTTTGAAAGGGCCACAGAGGATATATCAATTTCCTACATAAGCAACGAAGCAAAAACTATCCGTGAAGAATTTGAAAACTATTTCATGTCACCAGACGGCGAATTTCCATGGTAGTATAAATTTATATAACAAAGCAGACACTTAACAGAATATATGCACTTTTCATAATCTTTAAATAAATTGTATTTATTTGTATTTATAAATCAACATATTATGATAAATTTTCCTCATCTTGTTGCAAGACAGCATTAATAGCTCCTTGAATTAATTCCGCGTGAAGTTTATTTGTTGCTCTTTTATTTCTTTTTGATAGTTCACGCATTTGTAGTGCAAGACACATGCCCACTCCATGCCAGTGGTATCGCGTTCTCCATTGCATCTGTTGTCACTGATTCATCAGAAGCAGAGGGTTTGAATTTTGTGTCACTTCGGGCAGCTGTTGGTGGTGGCGTTACATCTACATCCACATCTAGTGTTGAGACGGACGAACTACTCTTGCAGCGATCATGCAAACAGTAGAATTGCATAGCTGACCAAAACGGCCAGTGTGGCAAAGCTTTACCGACCGCTTGGCCTGATTTAGTTGTCATTTTTTTCTTTACATTTGAAAATGTCGTTTTTATATTCGCCCATTTTGCTTTGCATCCGTCAACTTCTTGGGTTGGAAATCTCTCCGCGATGTTATTCCAAGCTTTATCTCTTTTGGCGCGATCTTTATATTCTGGGCAGGAGTATTCCCAAATACAATTGTGCATTTCAATGGCCTGTATTAAATCCGTTGTGTTTTCATTTGTCCATGATGACATTATTTGTGGTTGTTTTCGTCTTTTTGTTTTGCTGGGTGTGGAAGAAATGGTTTCGTCAAACACATTGTCCATAATACCTTCAAAAACTTCGTCGTCTGAATTCATTTCTTAAAATTATTAATTAACTAGCTCACCCGCAGATGGGTTTCCAACTCGTGATCACGCCACGTATATCTGGTCGTGTGAAAAACATGGCTTTTCTAGATTTATGCCACACTTCTATCTATCTATCCTTTTGTCCTGTTGATTACCATCACAAATGCAATTTTCTTTGGAAACGGAATATGTTTGAAATGAAATTACTGTCCCCTTATATTCGGTAGCTTCGTAACAAATTCCAATCTGTAATTGATCTTTTCATGTAAAACACACATAAAGTTTTCACTAAATAATTTTCAAAAATTTTTCTTTTTAAAAAAGCAAGCGACAGAAATTGAACGATTCAAATAATTTACCAATTAAAATATTGAAAAACAAAACAAACAAAAATTGAAAAAAAAAATTATATGAAAAGAAGTTATTTTTTGGAATTGTCCAATTTTCCGACTTTTCCTAATTAAAAGTATAAGGTATTTTTATTTCTAAACCTTCCCCGATTCACAACGAACACATTAAAAAAACAATTTTCTAATTTGGTTCAGTCGTATGAAAGTTATGAGCGTATATATGTACATTTTGGCGATTCATTTTTATTTATAAAGATTACTTCATATAATAATGCATCTTAATTTTATTGTATGCAACTTACCGAACAAATGTTTTATTTACATATGTTTGCAACCAGTAGAGAGATGTCGAAGATCGATTAATCAAAGACCTTCGACTCGATCTTTTTGTCTATTTTGTTTTTTCGATTGGAATCGAGAATCAATTCAAAAATCATGACGATTAATGTGGATTTTTTTCAACTTTAATGCTATGTTCGGACCGACATTGAAAACATTTTGAAAACATATTTGTATGTTGTGGAACGTAAGTCGTTCGGACCGACAATTTGTGTTTTCGCTGAGTTTTCACTGACAACTATCAATACGGGGATTCTCTTACTCTTTCAAGATGACACAAAATGCAAAAATCCTATAACGAAATATGCAAGGCCAAGACAGCACCCATTGCGAATCTAGTGATATATGACGGCACGAAAATAAACATGGGTTTTTGTCTGACATATTTTACAGCCATTGCAAATAAATTTTTGGGTGTGTTTGTTGTGCCGTTGCACCAAGAAGAAAATTCTGCAATTGGTGCACCGTGCAAGGGTTTGGCAAGAACAAGAGAATCCCCTTAACAGTGATCAGCTGTATTTGTATATGGAATGTAAACAAATATCATGTGACAATTTAGGGCCGGCAAAACATGTCTTCCAAAAACATCGATTATACTAGAGCAGGCACCGATTATTATGAGTGGAAGGTAAGTTTTCAAGCAGTTTTCAGCAAAAACTGTGTTTTCGTTTGACAGATTTTACATGGACGAAAACACAAGTTTTCGTGCGAAAACCACTTTTTCCCACGAAAACATGTTTTTGCTGTCGGTCCGAACATAGCATAAAATTTAAAAATTATTGATAAAGATTTTTCAAATTAATACTTAAAAATTTCCTGAAAAAGACAGGTATTGGTGGTGATTGGCGTATTCGATCGGTGCTCAAGTGCCCGATAAAAATCTGCGCATTTTTCAATTTTTATTGCTCTTTATCAAACATTATAGCGTTCACATTATCGGCGAAACTGGGTAGATTTTGGTTGTGAATTGTAGGCCCAATATCGGCCATGATTGTCGCATTTCATAATATTTAATCCGGTCACATTATCGGTACATGAAATATGTCGAAAATTGGTACCTTGCGCCGATAGTTGGACCCGGGCTTAAAGATATACATAGCTTTATTGGGGCCACACGAGTCTTGGATACCAAAAGGGTTGTCCAGGTATTGTAGAAATCTTGATACATAGGGCTGCTGCGTAAGCTTTTTCAGTTCCGTCAGAGAATCTATGAAAATTGATGATCGCTGATGTTGAAAGAAACTGATTCTAGTTTATTTTGGCGCGCTGAATTCAAATCTGTATCAGTTTGTCTCTATCAGCTCTAGTTTTCATGATATAGATTTTTTATACCCTCCACTTAACTTTTGACCTGGAAAAAAAAAATTCGCCAAAAAAATTTTGTACCTTAAAATACCTTAAATTTTTTTTTTTAATTCAAATATTTTTTTATTTCATTAGTATATTTTACCTTCCAGTCAACTTATAGATATCAACCGGTTCGCTAAAGATATACTTTTTTGATGAATTCGGTTAATTTAAGTTAGTAACTCATTTACTGGATGGTATTCAAAATTCGGTACAAGCAGTTTCCGAAAATATTATTTTTTGTGTAGTTGCTAGCTGATTAACGGGAATTTTATTTGTATAATATTATTGAGAACGTTATTTCTTCTTATTGCGTTCTGTTTGCATATCGGAAGTTAGTTGTTTGTAAGGAGTGGTTTATTGCAGTTGGCAAAGTTTATTAAAAAGTGTCGATCTAAATAGAAATGACTTCCAATAGAAGACGATGTAAAAATTGCGCTGACACATTTTGTTACATGTGTGGAGAATACACCTTTAAAGAAAATAAGACATATTTCGGAATTGTTAAAAAATCATATTTAGATTACTTTTCAGTTGATCCTGGTGACCAAGATAAAAACTGAGCTCCACACATTGTGAACGAGAGAAAAAATGATTGTTGGTGATAAAAATATTGTAAATGAAGCTTTAGTTCCACGTTAAATGACCCTCTTACCACCGTTGCATATCAAGAAGTTAGAGCAGGAGTTTTTGACGGTCCCCAAATAAGGCAGTTTATGAATGACAACGTTTTTGATAATTCAATGACCGAAATTGAACGAAATGCGTGGGCATCGTTCATGCAAGTTATAAAAAATTTCTTGGGAAATAATAAAGCTCCAAATTATGTTCAATTAGTGGAGAATATGCTGGATAAGTTGAGAGACCTTGGCTGCGACATGAGTATTAAAATCCATTATTTGTACAGTCACTTGGACCGATTTCCCGAAAATTTGGGTAATTTAAGCGAAAAACAAGGAGAAAGATTTCACCAAGGTATCAAAATTATGGAGAATCGATACCAGGGAAGGTGGCATACAAATATGCTGGCAGACTACTGTTGCAGAAGAGACAGAATGTCTCTTAAAAAAAGCTTTACATTTTGTATCTAGAATTATATGCAATATATATATATTATATTTTTAATGCTTTGTGAGAATTTTTTTTATTGTAATAAATCTGTATGTTTGTTTGTCTTTTCATTTTTTTTATATTCCTCTGGAAAAGTTTTACTTTTTAAATACTTAAAAAATTTGGGAAATTTTTTTTGCAGTAACTATAACGGCAAATAAAAAATTTTTATGAAAAAAAATTGGAAGAAATGTTGGTTAAAAAATTCTTTTCCGAAAACAATGTTTTTTTTTGCCACTACTATAGCTATAAATAAGAAATTTTGATTAAAAAAACTTTTGAAAAAACTGACAGACGGTCATAATTTGAGGTCATAAGTGGAGGGTATAAAAAGCTATATCATGATAACTAGAGCTGCACCCAAATTAACTAGAATCAGTTGATAAATTCAAAGAGGAAAATTGAGTGTTGGCCTGTGTAATATTTTTCTTTAAGTATACGACGTTTTATCCTGAAAAGGGTTGACGAGAAAAAAGAATGCATATTTTTTACATTCCATCTGATTCCTAGTGTTTTTGTATTATTGGATTCTGGTAAACTGAGTGAGTTGGTATAAAATAGGTGTTTTTATGGGACTCTAGATAAAACTTTAGGGTCATTTGAGGTCCATTTGCGTAGAGCGAATCCTGCGAACTTCAAAGATGAACTGAGTTCTTCTCGTGTCATTATCGCTTTTGGTACGTCATGTGCTCCTGTAAGTGCATCATCAACGTACATTTCGTTTCGAAGTATCTCAACTGCCAGTGGCTGGGTTCCTTATACATCATCCGCTAACTGGAGGAGGGTACGGATAGCTAAATATGGAGCACAGTTAATACCAAACGTAACAGTTTGAAACTCAAAATTTTCTATTGGGTTGTTAGGGGATTTCCTAAATAAGATTCTTTGAAACGGAGTGTGTTTGCTTTCAACGAGTATTTGGCGATACAGTTTTTGAATATCTGCGTTGAATACGATTCGAAACATTCGCCACTTTATAGCTAGGATTAAGAGGTCTGCTTGCAGAATTGGTCCAGTATGTAGTATATCATTGAGGCTGTTCCTGTTTGAGGTGGGGCATGATGCGTTGAATACCACTCGGAGTTGAGTCATTATGCGATTCGGTTTGATGACGGCGTGATGTTGCATATAATACGCTTTCGTATTATCCGCGGCGTCGTCTTCTATTTTGGTCATATGACCAAGTTCCAAATACTCGTTGATGACCTTGTCGTATTCCGTTTTTATTTAGGATTTTGTCCGCCCATTCGAGTTTATGCGGGTTGTATTTTTATAAATTTTCTCACAAACTATATCTGTAGTTGAGGGTTGAGCCTTTTTTGAAACTTCTTCAACTTCCCAAATTTGTGTGAGCAACTTGTCTGGGGTCATCTTATTGAAAAATTAGATGATTGTGGGTCCGGAAGAATCCTACCGAATTCTGTTTCTTGTGCTAGGAAGGTTCCGAGTACACCATGGATTTATTTGTGGGTACGTACAGGTCAAGATGTCGACAGGTGTGGGTTTATAAAAGTGAGGGTCAGCTAAACAAAAACCGAAATCTGTATTAGAAATGATCGTATTAAGTGAGTGGGTAAATAAAAATTATCAGTTAAAGTTTTTAAGATAAACGCGTGTTCGGTTATCTTAAGCTCCTTTCTTGTCGAGGAACGAAAGGTGAGTTCACAAATTTTGGTGAGTGTTTCCGAAACGGTGTTGTTCAATCCAGTCACTTGCGCATTTTTCTTGATTTTTATTTAATTTATCGCTATGCAGATGTACTATTGCATATTGTACAATAATATTTGCTCTTGCAATCTCTGAAACTGTGGTATAATGGGGGCAATTGAAGCAATAACCATTTATTATTGTGGTTATTCAGGCCTCAACATTCATTTGTAAGAACTTTGGGCATTTTCGAATGGAATGTTGTGTTCTACATAGCTTACAACTTTCAATGTCTTCAAGTGTTTTGGAGAAGCTGTTGCCTCTACCTGGGTGTTCACTAGCGTGCGAAAAATTCAGGGTCGAAATTCTGGAATCATTAGCGTGAAATGTATTTCCTATATTTTCCTTTTCTATAGGATCCATTATCTGTTTGGGTCACTGCAATGGGGTCAGTTAGATTTCCTTCTGCTTCCAGGATGGTATTTCCGAGTTATCTTCCAGGGTGTCCTCAAATTGATGAAGAAAGGTTTTGGGTAGTTTTAATCCACATTAGAATATTAAGATGGGGTCCAAGTATCTATGTACACTTTGTGTAGATTTGTGAGACAATTCTTGACAGTCCTCTAAAGGTGTTTAATCGCGCCTCCACTTTGGGCTGCTTAGGGTAGGTTGAATAAAATTTTCAATTGCACGTGGACCTCAACTTTTTGCTCGAATTGGGATATCAGATCCCTCCATGCCATCAGGAAACCATCACTTGTTAAGGATGCGTTTTTTACAATTGCTTTTGCTTTCCCAGGTGATTTTTGAATTAAATGGAACAGACTTTCCACGTTGCTGAGCTTGTGATTGATAACATTTGTATATAACCATAAACATGTCTCTGAATGAAAGCCAGGTTGCGAAATCTCCATAAATATGTTCTTGTCACATGAATTGAAGGTCCTATGTCCCGCTATTTATATTATTCTGAGACTCGTTTCTTTATTATTGGGGTTTGGGTCTCGAGATCATCAATAGTTTGATTAATGGATCCTAAACATTTGAAATATAATTGATGACCTTTTTTGAATCTTTCTTTGATTTTTGCGAAGTCAATATTGTCTTCGGGTTTGTTTGGGGTTCTACGAAAAGCATCGTATGACTTGTTTGCCTTGTCGTGTGTCGCGTTGAGTTCAACTCTTTTTATTTTCAGAATATAAATGACTTATCTTCGGGTTGGGTGTGGTAATGCTTCTCAATATATATACAAATAAATCGGAAATACACAATTTCAGCTCTTCCATTATTGATAAAAATTCACTTAACCGGGTCGTTAACGATTTTTTTTGCTTTATGTGTATATTTTCTACCGCAAAATATGATAGGTGAAATTACGAGGAACAAAAAATTTGCTAATGTGTTGAAATTTTTCTTACAGGGTCACTCCACTAGTAGTCAACGTTAATTTGTTGTTAGTTGAGCGGGTAATGCAATAAAACATATATATGCGCAGGTATGAGAGGGTACCAAAGCAATGCTACTTCCCTGCCAACCATGAGCGGGTAAAAAACCAGATAATCACTGGGTAACATGGTGGAGGATGGAGTCATGTGTAGAAGTTCACGCAAGTGAGGAAAGTTTTCTGATCACCATTCACTTGGGAGGGGCCAGAAACGATTCTTTTACATATGACTCAAGCAGCTCACGACTTCCGGTCTTTGACCAAGTATACTCTGGGTAGCCTAAGAACATCCGTTTGAAGGCGAGCTAAAGTGAGAAGGCGAAACACCCCTGCATAGGGTTGTGCGCTGGGTTTGGGACCCGCCACGTAAAAAAACACTCCCAATGAAAAAGCTTAAACAGCCTCGGATGAGAGCCCCCCCCTTTTGATGATGACCATGGCAAACGAAATAAGGACTATGGTTTGAGGGCATGCACCTGGAATGTCCGGTCCCATAATTGGGAAGGTGCCGCTGCCCAGCTGGTAGATGTCCTCGTAAAGATAAAGGCTGACATCACCGCCGTCCAAGAAATGCGATGGACGGGACAAGGACAGAGACGAGTAGGTCCTTGTGACATTTACTACAATGGCCATATAAAGGAGCGCAAGTTTGGTGTAGGATTCGTGGTGGGAGAGAGACTCCGTCGCCGAGTACTATCATTCACCCCGGAGAATGAACGTCTAGCCACAATCCGCACCAAAGCGAGGTTCTTAAACATATCGCTGATTTGGGCCCACGCCCCGACGGAAGGAAAGGACGATGTGACCAAAGATGCCTTTAATGAGTGCTTGGAGCGCACTTATGAGAGATTCCCCCGCCACGATGTCAAAATCGTGCTTGGCGACTTCAATGACAGGGTGGGCAAAGAAGGTATCTTTGGCACTACGGTCGGTAAATTCAGCCTCCACGAGGAAACATCCCCAAATGGGCTGAGGCTGATCGACTTCGCCGGGGCCCGAAATATGGTTATCTGTAGTACTAGATTCCAGCATAGATGTGCGTGCGCTCCGGTGTCCTAACATCGACTCGGACCACTATATTGTCGCAGCCAAAATTCGCACCCGCCTCTGTGCAGCAAAAAACGCACGCCAACAAACACAAGGATGGTTCGACGTCGAGAAGCTGCAATCACAACAGACAGCCGAATGTTTTTCTACTCTACTTGCACTCCTGCTCTCGGAGAGCACTCGGCAACAACTCGGTATAAGGGAACTGTTGGACGGCATTTCAAACTCCTTACGTACAGCTGCAACCGAAACCATTGGTTTTCGGAAAGTGCAAAAGAACAGTTGGTACGACGAGGAGTGCCGTGTCGCAGCGGAGAGAAAACAGGCTGCCTACCTCGCAACGTTACGATCGACCACAACACGTGCGGGATGGGATAGATACCGAGAGTTGGAGAGGGAAGCGAGACGCATTTGTAGACAGAAAAAGAAAGAGACCGAAATGCGTGAGTACGAAGAGCTTGATAAGCTGGCCGACAGGGGTAATGCTCGAAAATTCTACGAAAAGATGCGGCGGCTTACAGAAGGTTTCAAAACCGGAGCATAATCTTGTAGAACTCCTCAAGGTGATCTAGCCACCGATGCCCAGAGCATACTTAAATTATGGAGGGAACACTTCTCCAGCCTGCTGAATGGCAGTGAACGCACAAAACCAGGAGAAAGCGAACCCGATACCCCAATCGATGACGATGGAACAGACGTTCCATTGCCCGACCATGAAGAAGTTCGAATAGCAATTGCCCGCCTGAAAAACAACAAAGCGGCAGGGGCCGATGGATTGCCGGCCGAGCTATTCAAACACGGCGGCGAAGAGCTGATAAGGTGCATGCATCAGTTTCTTTGCAAAATATGGTCGGACGAAAGTATGCCCAACGTTTGGAATTTAAGTGTGCTATGCCCAATCCACAAAAAAGGAGACCCCACAATCTGCGCCAACTACCGTGAGATTAGCCTCCTCAACATCGCATATAAGGTTCTGTCGAGCGTATTGTGTGAAAGATCAAAGCCCACCGTCAATAAACTGATTGGACCTTATCAGTGTGGCTTTAGACCTGGTAAATCAACAACCGACCAGATATTCACGATGCGCCAAATCTTGGAAAAGACCTGTGAAAGGAGAATCGATACACACCACCTCTTCGTCGATTTCAAAGCTGCTTTCGACAGCACGAAAAAGAGCTGACTTTATGCCGCGATGTCTGAGTTTGGTATCCCCGCAAAACTAATACGGCTGTGCAAGCTGACGTTGAGCAACACGAAAAGCTCCGTCAGAATCGGGAAGGACCTCTCCGAGCCGTTCGATACCAAACGAGGTTTCAGACAAGGCGATTCCTCATCGTGCGACTTTTTCAACCTGCTTCTGGAGAAAATAGTCCGAGCTGCAGAACTCAACAGAGAAGGTACCATCTTCTATAAGAGTGTACAACTGCTGGCGTATGCCGATGATATTGATATCATCGGCCTCAACACCCGCGCCGTTAGTTCTGCTTTCTCCAGACTGGACAAGGAAGCAAGAGAAATGGGTCTGGCAGTGAACGAGGGCAAGACGAAATATCTCCTGTCATCAAACAAACAGTCGTCGCACTCGCGACTTGGCACTCACGTCACTGTTGACAGTCATAACTTTGAAGTTGTAGATAATTTCGTCTATCTTGGAACCAGCGTAAATACCACCAACAATGTCAGTCCAAGAAATCCAACGCAGGATAACTCTTGCCAACAAGTGCTACTTTGGACTGAGTAGGCAATTGAGAAGCAAAGTCCTCTCTCGACAAACAAAAACCAAACTCTATAAGTCACTCATAATTCCCGTCCTGCTATATGGTGCAGAGGCTTGGACGATGTCAACAACGGATGAGTCGACGTTGCGAGTTTTCGAGAGAAAGGTTCTGCGAAAGATTTATGGTCCTTTGCGCGTTGGCCACGGCGAATATCGCATTCGATGGAACGATGAGCTGTACGAGATATACGACGACATTGACATAGTTCCGCGCGTTGAAAGACAGCGGCAACGCTGGCTAGGTCATGTTGTCCGGATGGATGAAAACACTTCAGCTCTGAAAGTATTCGACGCAGTACCCGCCGCGAGAAGCAGAGGAAGAGGAAGACCTCCACTCCGTTGGAAGGACCAAGTGGAGAAGAACCTGGCCTCGCTTGGAATATCCAATTGGCGCCAAGTAGCGAAGAGAAGAAACGACTGGCGCGCTGTTGTTGACTCGGCTATAATCTTGTAAGCGGTGTCTACGCCAGTAAAGAAGAAAGAAGAAGAAGAACATGGTGGTAAACGTGGGGGTAAACATATAGGGTGTGTCTTAGGCCGAGCGAATATTTTACCGTATTTTCCCCTCACACGTACGTATACATGTTATCATACATCTCTGTTGCGCTCATTCAGCAGTGTAATATAAAAAAGTATATATGTCCTGCCTAATATCCCCAATCGACGGCTGATACAGGGTAGCATTTTAAATAGCTGATGCAGGGTTTTATTTTAAACAGCTGATGTAGGGTTGCATTTTTTAATTCCTACTTTAAAAATTTATTAAAATTTCGAAAAAAAAATTTTTATTTCTAAATTATTAATTTTATTACTTTTAATAAATATTTACATAAAATTGTAATAAATATATTGCTAACATTTCATAAATAAAAATATATTTAATTTAAAAAAAGAATTTTATCTTAAAAAAAATTAATTAAAGAAAATAATTATTAATAGCTGAAAATAAAAGAGTGAAAAAAGATTATTAAAGACAAATACCTGAAAATAAAAGGGTGGAAAAATATTATAAAAGACAAATACCTGTGGTTAAATGAGCTTCTGCGCCCCCCTCTTAATATAATTTAACTACACCCCACACATACACACCATACTCAACACATCTTCACCACACACTACACATTCCATACTCAACACATTGGCATCATGTGCATCATTTTTTCATCCCACTCTACACACCGCATTCTCAACACCTCGGCATGATGCCCACCTCATCATCAACATACACACCACACACGAGGACACCAGCACACAACTAACAAAAGGGACTGGCGGACGGCGCCCAGTCTTTTTCTCGATCGATCCGTGCTCGCACTTACATACAACCGACCAATTTGTCTTTTTCTCCGGAACGCTATCGCATCAAAGGTGAATGCCGAGCATTTATGCTTGTCAGCAATCTTTATATGGTCCTTCGAGCCGTACCGGACGGCACAAAGTGATAAAAAAAACAATAAATAAAAAAAAAAATTGCGGTCACGTGTCAATAAAACAATAACATAATCGCGGTCACGCGGTAAAAAATTAATCACGGCGGAGAAAACGGTAGTGAAAAATTGAAAAAAAGAAAACAAAAAAAAAAAAACCGGTAGTGACAAAACTTTGGAAAAACAAAAATGCATAACATATAAAACAGTGAACAAACGTGCAAAGTGCAAAAAGCAAAAACAAAAAAAAAAGAAAACATACAAAAAGTGCAGTGGGCCAAACAACAAAAAAAAAATTAAAAAAAGTGAAAACAAAGTGAAAAACGGTAGTAACAACTGACCGTTGGTGACCAAAAAACAAAAAGCAAAAAAGGAAAGTCCCGGTAGAACAAAACCTGTAGTGTAAAAAAAAACTCAAAAGTGAAAACCTGTGGACAAAGTTTGGAAACACAAAAAAACAAAAAATAAGGCAAAGCGGTGAAACAACGTGAAAGGACAAGAAAAACCAAAGTAAATAAAGCAAGATAAAATTTATATACAAAATCTCATATACATATGTGCATATAGTGTATATGTTGGCAAAAGTGTGAAGTGTGAACAGAAAAAAAGTGCAGGTACAAAGAATAAAAGTGAGGTGACAAAAGTTGCGGTGCGGTTAAATACATATAAAATACACATATGTATGTATGTATGGTGAAACTAAGAACAAAACCAAGAAAAGAAAGTGAGGTGGCAGAAAACACAGTGCTGTGAAAATAATAAAATAAATTGAGACAAAGAGGAACTAAGAAAACACAATAACAACACCAGCAGCAAAAGGACTGGGGAAAGGAAAAACAGGCAGAAGCACAAGCATAGGCACAGGCAAACGTAAATTAACACGTTCCCTGTCCCATGTATCACATGTGATGTATCATATATGATACATCTGTATACTTAGCACGAGAAGCCATCTTATTTCACACACTACTTATTCGACTAAATAAATAAGAACGCACTTGTCAAACTCCACACTTTAACTATTTATGACTTATAAATAAATAAGAACGCACTTCGAGTCCACACTCCAATTTATTTAAATATCTAGACGGTGCACGTGCAACACTTATTTTTGAAATTATATTGCTGTAGGCATTTTTAGAGGTTACCGATGTATTTTTGAACTATTCCACACATCTTGACAGCGATATAACGGTAAAAAAAAATTTGTATCAGCTATGATACACGAACTTGTCACTACGAAGTTGAATTGCATACGTTCTATGTATCATATATGATATGTATCACTGATAATACATTGAGCGTATGCAATTCAACCTCGTAGTGACACGTTCGTGTCTTAATTTTTGTATGGGGACAGGGAACGTGTTAAGGCACATACACTCATACAATTTTATCCCCAAAAGCCCCTGGCGGACATGAAAGTGAGTTGTTTCGTTTCCTTTTAATATTCATATTTCATAAACATATATGTATGAAAAAAAAATCCAAAATTAAATTTGCGGTTCTGACAAAAATTTCGGTCAGAAGAGAGAAAAGAGAAACCGTTACCAAACTGTTTTCGGCATTCGGTTTTTTTTTCCGGTAACAACCGAAAAACCGCTAGCAAAGCATTTTGGGTACTGTATATAGCGGATTATTGATTGCCGGTAAATGCTTACCGTTGTGTTATAACACAAAACCTATCCCAAAAACAAAAAACAAAATTTTTTCAAGTTTTGACTTGCACAATTTTTCAGCAATACTCCTTATACTTAATCAAGTATAAGCAGGATTGCTTAAAATAAGCTACGGCAATCGTAAGCAAAAATAAACATAAAAGCATATGGCAAAATAACATCTTTTATATTATAAATACATACATATATGTCCCATACCATATTACATACAGAGAGCATAACTTGCTCATTTATTATTTCCACCAATTAATACGTATATTTACTCATATTCACATCAATATTTTTCAAATACACATACATACATATACCTACAATTAAAAATTATTAAATTCTCCTTTCGCGGCTTCTTACCACTGCGAACATATGTATATACATAAAAAAGTATAAGTATATGCGGCGCAATATAAAAATATATACATACATATATAGAAAAACGAGTGAACTTGAGAAAATTACCTGCGGTCGGTTAATTCTCTTTCGTGGTTTTCTTCGTACGAACATATGTATATACATACTTAAATACATGCCTATATACAGTGTTGGAAAAAATAATAGAAACGTACAGTTTTCAATATATTTTTATTGTTTGTAGAACTCTTTCAATTTAAATACATTACGAATTAATATATTTGCTAAAGTTAATCAAAATCTAGATTTATTTAGCAAGTGCTATAAGAAACAAATAAATTGTGGTCCATTTTCTAATTTTGGCCACCATTCACTTGGGAGGGGCCAGAAACGATTCTTTTACATATGACTCAAGCAGCTCACGACTTCTGGTCTTTGACCAAGTATACTCTGGGTAGCCTAAGAACATCCGTTTGAAGGCGAGCTAAAGTGAGAAGGCGAAACACCCCTGCATAGGGTTGTGCGCTGGGTTTGGGACCCGCCACGTAAAAAAAAAACTCCCAATGAAAAAGCTTAAACAGCTTCGGATGAGAGCCCCCCCCTTTTGATGATGACCATGGCAAACGAAATAAGGACTATGGTTTGAGGGCATGCACCTGGAATGTCCGGTCCCATAATTGGGAAGGTGCCGCTGCCCAGCTGGTAGATGTCCTCGTAAAGATAAAGGCTGACATCACCGCCGTCCAAGAAATGCGATGGACGGGACAAGGACAGAGACGAGTAGGTCCTTGTGACATTTACTACAGTGGCCATATAAAGGAGCGCAAGTTTGGTGTAGGATTCGTGGTGGGAGAGAGACTCCGTCGCCGAGTACTATCATTCACCCCGGAGAATGAACGTCTAGCCACAATCCGCACCAAAGCGAGGTTCTTAAACATATCGCTGATTTGGGCCCACGCCCCGACGGAAGGAAAGGACGATGTGACCAAAGATGCCTTTAATGAGTGCTTGGAGCGCACTTATGAGAGATGCCCCCGCCACGATGTCAAAATCGTGCTTGGCGACTTCAATGCCAGGGTGGGCAAAGAAGGTATCTTTGGCACTACGGTCGGTAAATTCAGCCTCCACGAGGAAACATCCCCAAAAGGGCTGAGGCTGATCGACTTCGCCGGGGCCCGAAATATGGTTATCTGTAGTACTAGATTCCAGCATAGATGTGCGTGCGCTCCGGTGTCCTAACATCGACTCGGACCACTATATTGTTGCAGCCAAAATTCGCACCCGCCTCTGTGCAGCAAAAAACGCACGCCAACAAACACAAGGATGGTTCGACGTCGAGAAGCTGCAATCACAACAGACAGCCGAATGTTTTTCTACTCTACTTGCACTCCTGCTCTCGGAGAGCACTCGGCAACAACTCGGTATAAGGGAACTGTTGGACGGCATTTCAAACTCCTTACGTACAGCTGCAACCGAAACCATTGGTTTTCGGAAAGTGCAAAAGAACAGTTGGTACGACGAGGAGTGCCGTGTCGCAGCGGAGAGAAAACAGGCTGCCTACCTCGCAACGTTACGATCGACCACAACACGTGCGGGATGGGATAGATACCGAGAGTTGGAGAGGGAAGCGAGACGCATTTGTAGACAGAAAAAGAAAGAGACCGAAATGCGTGAGTACGAAGAGCTTGATAAGCTGGCCGACAGGGGTAATGCTCGAAAATTCTACGAAAAGATGCGGCGGCTTACAGAAGGTTTCAAAACCGGAGCATAATCTTGTAGAACTCCTCAAGGTGATCTAGCCACCGATGCCCAGAGCATACTTAAATTATGGAGGGAACACTTCTCCAGCCTGCTGAATGGCAGTGAACGCACAAAACCAGGAGAAAGCGAACCCGATACCCCAATCGATGACGATGGAACAGACGTTCCATTGCCCGACCATGAAGAAGTTCGAATAGCAATTGCCCGCCTGAAAAACAACAAAGCGGCAGGGGCCGATGGATTGCCGGCCGAGCTATTCAAACACGGCGGCGAAGAGCTGATAAGGTGCATGCATCAGTTTCTTTGCAAAATATGGTCGGACGAAAGTATGCCCAACGTTTGGAATTTAAGTGTGCTATGCCCAATCCACAAAAAAGGAGACCCCACAATCTGCGCCAACTACCGTGAGATTAGCCTCCTCAACATCGCATATAAGGTTCTGTCGAGCGTATTGTGTGAAAGATCAAAGCCCACCGTCAATAAACTGATTGGACCTTATCAGTGTGGCTTTAGACCTGGTAAATCAACAACCGACCAGATATTCACGATGCGCCAAATCTTGGAAAAGACCTGTGAAAGGAGAATCGATACACACCACCTCTTCGTCGATTTCAAAGCTGCTTTCGACAGCACGAAAAAGAGCTGACTTTATGCCGCGATGTCTGAATTTGGGCAACACGAAAAGCTCCGTCAGAATCGGGAAGGACCTCTCCGAGCCGTTCGATACCAAACGAGGTTTCAGACAAGGCGATTCCTCATCGTGCGACTTTTTCAACCTGCTTCTGGAGAAAATAGTCCGAGCTGCAGAACTCAACAGAGAAGGTACCATCTTCTATAAGAGTGTACAACTGCTGGCGTATGCCGATGATATTGATATCATCGGCCTCAACACCCGCGCCGTTAGTTCTGCTTTCTCCAGACTGGACAAGGAAGCAAGAGAAATGGGTCTGGCAGTGAACGAGGGCAAGACGAAATATCTCCTGTCATCAAACAAACAGTCGTCGCACTCGCGACTTGGCACTCACGTCACTGTTGACAGTCATAACTTTGAAGTTGTAGATAATTTCGTCTATCTTGGAACCAGCGTAAATACCACCAACAATGTCAGTCCAAGAAATCCAACGCAGGATAACTCTTGCCAACAAGTGCTACTTTGGACTGAGTAGGCAATTGAGAAGCAAAGTCCTCTCTCGACAAACAAAAACCAAACTCTATAAGTCACTCATAATTCCCGTCCTGCTATATGGTGCAGAGGCTTGGACGATGTCAACAACGGATGAGTCGACGTTGCGAGTTTTCGAGAGAAAGGTTCTGCGAAAGATTTATGGTCCTTTGCGCGTTGGCCATGGCGAATATCGCATTCGATGGAACGATGAGCTGTACGAGATATACGACGACATTGACATAGTTCCGCGCGTTGAAAGACAGCGGCAACGCTGGCTAGGTCATGTTGTCCGGATGGATGAAAACACTTCAGCTCTGAAAGTATTCGACGCAGTACCCGCCGCGAGAAGCAGAGGAAGAGGAAGACCTCCACTCCGTTGGAAGGACCAAGTGGAGAAGAACCTGGCCTCGCTTGGAATATCCAATTGGCGCCAAGTAGCGAAGAGAAGAAACGACTGGCGCGCTGTTGTTGACTCGGCTATAATCTTGTAAGCGGTGTCTACGCCAGTAAAGAAGAAAGAAGAAGAAGAACATGGTGGTAAACGTGGGGGTAAACATATAGGGTGTGTCTTAGGCCGAGCGAATATTTTACCGTATTTTCCCCTCACACGTACGTATACATGTTATCATACATCTCTGTTGCGCTCATTCAGCAGTGTAATATAAAAAAGTATATATGTCCTGCCTAATATCCCCAATCGACGGCTGATACAGGGTAGCATTTTAAATAGCTGATGCAGGGTTTTATTTTAAACAGCTGATGTAGGGTTGCATTTTTTAATTCCTACTTTAAAAATTTATTAAAATTTCGAAAAAAAAATTTTTATTTCTAAATTATTAATTTTATTACTTTTAATAAATATTTACATAAAATTGTAATAAATATATTGCTAACATTTCATAAATAAAAATATATTTAATTTAAAAAAAGAATTTTATCTTAAAAAAAATTAATTAAAGAAAATAATTATTAATAGCTGAAAATAAAAGAGTGAAAAAAGATTATTAAAGACAAATACCTGAAAATAAAAGGGTGGAAAAATATTATAAAAGACAAATACCTGTGGTTAAATGAGCTTCTGCGCCCCCCTCTTAATATAATTTAACTACACCCCACACATACACACCATACTCAACACATCTTCACCACACACTACACATTCCATACTCAACACATTGGCATCATGTGCATCATTTTTTCATCCCACTCTACACACCGCATTCTCAACACCTCGGCATGATGCCCACCTCATCATCAACATACACACCACACACGAGGACACCAGCACACAACTAACAAAAGGGACTGGCGGACGGCGCCCAGTCTTTTTCTCGATCGATCCGTGCTCGCACTTACATACAACCGACCAATTTGTCTTTTTCTCCGGAACGCTATCGCATCAAAGGTGAATGCCGAGCATTTATGCTTGTCAGCAATCTTTATATGGTCCTTCGAGCCGTACCGGACGGCACAAAGTGATAAAAAAAACAATAAATAAAAAAAAAAATTGCGGTCACGTGTCAATAAAACAATAACATAATCGCGGTCACGCGGTAAAAAATTAATCACGGCGGAGAAAACGGTAGTGAAAAATTGAAAAAAAGAAAACAAAAAAAAAAAAAACCGGTAGTGACAAAACTTTGGAAAAACAAAAATGCATAACATATAAAACAGTGAACAAACGTGCAAAGTGCAAAAAGCAAAAACAAAAAAAAAAGAAAACATACAAAAAGTGCAGTGGGCCAAACAACAAAAAAAAAATTAAAAAAAGTGAAAACAAAGTGAAAAACGGTAGTAACAACTGACCGTTGGTGACCAAAAAACAAAAAGCAAAAAAGGAAAGTCCCGGTAGAACAAAACCTGTAGTGTAAAAAAAAACTCAAAAGTGAAAACCTGTGGACAAAGTTTGGAAACACAAAAAAACAAAAAATAAGGCAAAGCGGTGAAACAACGTGAAAGGACAAGAAAAACCAAAGTAAATAAAGCAAGATAAAATTTATATACAAAATCTCATATACATATGTGCATATAGTGTATATGTTGGCAAAAGTGTGAAGTGTGAACAGAAAAAAAGTGCAGGTACAAAGAATAAAAGTGAGGTGACAAAAGTTGCGGTGCGGTTAAATACATATAAAATACACATATGTATGTATGTATGGTGAAACTAAGAACAAAACCAAGAAAAGAAAGTGAGGTGGCAGAAAACACAGTGCTGTGAAAATAATAAAATAAATTGAGACAAAGAGGAACTAAGAAAACACAATAACAACACCAGCAGCAAAAGGACTGGGGAAAGGAAAAACAGGCAGAAGCACAAGCATAGGCACAGGCAAACGTAAATTAACACGTTCCCTGTCCCATGTATCACATGTGATGTATCATATATGATACATCTGTATACTTAGCACGAGAAGCCATCTTATTTCACACACTACTTATTCGACTAAATAAATAAGAACGCACTTGTCAAACTCCACACTTTAACTATTTATGACTTATAAATAAATAAGAACGCACTTCGAGTCCACACTCCAATTTATTTAAATATCTAGACGGTGCACGTGCAACACTTATTTTTGAAATTATATTGCTGTAGGCATTTTTAGAGGTTACCGATGTATTTTTGAACTATTCCACACATCTTGACAGCGATATAACGGTAAAAAAAAATTTGTATCAGCTATGATACACGAACTTGTCACTACGAAGTTGAATTGCATACGTTCTATGTATCATATATGATATGTATCACTGATAATACATTGAGCGTATGCAATTCAACCTCGTAGTGACACGTTCGTGTCTTAATTTTTGTATGGGGACAGGGAACGTGTTAAGGCACATACACTCATACAATTTTATCCCCAAAAGCCCCTGGCGGACATGAAAGTGAGTTGTTTCGTTTCCTTTTAATATTCATATTTCATAAACATATATGTATGAAAAAAAAATCCAAAATTAAATTTGCGGTTCTGACAAAAATTTCGGTCAGAAGAGAGAAAAGAGAAACCGTTACCAAACTGTTTTCGGCATTCGGTTTTTTTCCGGTAACAACCGAAAAACCGCTAGCAAAGCAGTTTGATACTGTATATAGCGGATTATTGATTGCCGGTAAATGCTTACCGTTGTGTTATAACACAAAACCTATCCGAAAAACAAAAAACAAAATTTTTTCAAGTTTTGACTTGCACAATTTTTCAGCAATACTCCTTATACTTAATCAAGTATAAGCAGGATTGCTTAAAATAAGCTACGGCAATCGTAAGCAAAAATAAACATAAAAGCATATGGCAAAATAACATCTTTTATATTATAAATACATACATATATGTCCCATACCATATTACATACAGAGAGCATAACTTGCTCATTTATTATTTCCACCAATTAATACGTATATTTACTCATATTCACATCAATATTTTTCAAATACACATACATACATATACCTACAATTAAAAATTATTAAATTCTCCTTTCGCGGCTTCTTACCACTGCGAACATATGTATATACATAAACATGTATAAGTATATGCGGCGCAATATAAAAATATATACATACATATATAGAAAAACGAGTGAACTTGAGAAAATTACCTGCGGTCGGTTAATTCTCTTTCGTGGTTTTCTTCGTACGAACATATGTATATACATACTTAAATACATGCCTATATATGTATATGTATATGCATATACGGGCGCATATAAATATCATATCTATATAAATAAAAATGAATTGTTGTTCGTTAGTCTGATTAAAACTCGAGAACGGCTGGGCCGATTGAGCTGATTTTCATTTTAAAATGTTTGTCGTAGTCCAGGGTAGGTTTAAAAGGCGAGAGATAATCGAAATTAATGCCGGCAAAACTCTAAAAACAGCCCGTTTCTATTTCCCAGACAAAAGTGACGTGATGTCCATCACATGGCATGATATTACATCACATTGCATAATTACACACCATATACAGGGTGGCGCGAAAGTAATTCTACTACATAAAGTGCTAATGTCAATTCTATTTCGACAATTGGACGCTACACCGTTTCAGATCGCGGGTTATTGGTTACTATTTATTTGACCAATAATCGGTCGGTGACTTTGGCACAACGTGAATTTAGTCGCAGATTTCCTGGCAGTCCGACGCCTACTGGTGAAACACTGCGAAGTTGAGCCGCTCATATTGCTGCTGTTGCCGAGAATGTCATGGAAGCGCCGTCGACATCGACCAGATGACGTGCCACGCAAATGGGTATCAGTCGACTGTGTTTACACCGAATTTTAGTACAAGATTTGAAGATTTTTTTGCACAAAGTCCAGACGGTGCATCAGCTGTAAGCTGGTGACCGGCAATCGCGTCCAACATATGCTCAAGCCATCTTTAATCACCACCAAGAAGAAGATGATTTTTCATCAAAAATAATCATGAGTGATGAGGCCTATTTCCATCGTAGCGGATACATTAATAAGCAAAATTTACGCTTCTGGGGTACTGAAAATCCTTTTTTCTTCAAAGACGTCGTAGGCCAAACGGTTACTGTGAGTGGTAAGCGCTACAGAGCAATGATCAACGAGTTCTTTTTGCCGCAACTTGATGAATTGGGAGTGGAAAATATGTGATTCCAACAAGACGGTGTGTCGCACACACTGCACGTGCCACAACCGATATGCTGAAGGAATTGCACTGGCCAGCAAGATCGCCTGATTTGACCGCTCAAGACTTATATTTGTGGGGCTTTTTGAAGTAGCGGGTTTATGTCAACAAGCCTCATACTCTTGCAGCTCTTAAAGACAATATTCGTCAACAATGTGAGGACCTATCGCCGGAAGTTCTGGCAAAAGTGATGGAAAATGTCATAAAAATAGCTCAAATGACAATCAACTGTGGTGGCGGCAATTTACATGATATCATATTCTCGACTTTATGCAAAATAATTTTAAAAGACCAAATAAAAATAATCCACAAGCAGAATCAAAGTTTTTAATTAAAAAAAAAAAAAAATACAGCAAAAAAAAAAACATCGGAAGTTTATTTTTTTTATATGTACATATATAAAAATAAGTTGAGCTATAGCTGACTAAACCGCTATATGATATGAAAAAGTTCATTTTTAACAGACTTACGAGCGTAGATTTCCAAAAAGTGACTGTCTCATATCACTTTTTTTGAATTTTTTTTGTTTTGTTTTCTAATTAATTTATTTGTAAATTATTTGAATCGTTCAATTTACGTCGATTTTTTTTTCATTATTTTGGCTATTCAAAAGGTAAATTGCTGAAAATTATTCAGTGCAAACTGTGTGTGTCTTTCATACAAAGTGATCAAATACAGATTGAAATTTGTTCCGATGCCACGAGTAGATCGTGCTAATATTGGCAGCCCAAAGCACATGTGCAAGTACTCGCAGGATGCGATTATACACCCGTACGTGCGGAATTGTGGACGGGCGGATTTATTAGTCACATTCTGCAATGCACAATGACCATAGATTACGGAATTATTGAATGGTAATCAATCAGCAAGATCGTCACGATGTCACAGCACAACTTTTTAAACAACAGCTATGATGTTTGATGGACTTTATTTTAAAGCATCGTATGTATGTATGGTACTTTTAGATGCAAGATTTATTCTTTTGAGGGGCAAAAAAGAGGGTCTTGAGATGGTGGATGGTGGTTACACCAGATCAAATTGATGAAATCATTTCTGTGGAAATTCCTGATCCAGAGAAAGATCCAGAATTATACGAAGTGGTGAAAACCAATCTGGTTTATGGATCTTGTGGACATCACAATCGCATTTCGGTGTGTATGTCTGACAATAAATGCACGAAACACTAGCCACGTGCTTTTCTTTCGGAAACGCAAACTGGGAATGATAGATATCCATTGTATCGGTCTCGCTCACCAGACGACAATGGCAGAACATTTAGCATTCAATTAAGAGCTGTGAATAACGAAGTTGACAACACATTGATTGTACCATATTCGCCATTCGCCATTATTCTAATTCACATTCAAAGCTCATATCAATGTTAAGTATTGCAGTTTGGCGAAATCGATCAAGTAAGTTTGCAAGTACATCACCAAAAGACGTAGCGGCCAATAACCGCTATGGGCGTAAACGAGATGAGATCAGCAACTAGCAAGTAAGTCGATGCGTGAAGTGCAATGAAGCATTTTATAATGTATTTAATTTTGCGATTCATGAACCTTTTCCGGACTTTGTGCATCTCCCAGATCATTTGGAGAATGGCCAAAGAGCGTATTTTAATCCTTAGAATACAGTACATCCAGTGGAAACACCGTCAGTAACAAAATTAACATTGATGAGTTTTTTCTCAACTTTCGTCAGTGATCGGTTTGCGAGAACATTGCTCTATTCGGAAATTACGTGATATTATACATGGAATGCATCGTCGAAGAAATAGCTACGCAGAAAGCAAGGCCAACCAGTATATTGACATCCAGGTGCATTTTCAACTAATGCATTTACATAGAATTGAATTTACACAATCCGCCCGAAAAACGACGATTGCTTCTACCTTCGGTTGCTATTGATAAATGTACGCGGTTCAATTTCAATTGAGTCATGGCGTTTATAATTTTTTGAGAAGCATGCCATCAGTTACAATTGCTGGGACATGATAATCAATGATATCAAACGATGGACGATTGACATGATCATTTCGACACATCAGCCTTCAAATCGGCGTCAATTATGGGACACGAATAAAAATGACATTGCCGAGGACACTTTAAATCGTTTTCGATAAGAATTGGAAATAGGAAAATTCCGACTGATACTTCCAGCCGTTTGATACCAATTCCACGTGCCCTTTTTCAATTCAAGCAGCAAAAAATACCGATGCTAATGACTTAAACTGGAATATTCTATGTCAAATTCCGAGAGCTTTGCGCTCATATAAAATTATCGGCTTGACAATGAATACGAAGCCGTGAATTATCCAGTAAAATTTCTAACTTATTTGGGGCTTGGTATGCCGCCGCATCATTTGCGTCTCAAAGTTGGATCTGTCATTATCATGTTATCCAATCTTCATGCGCCGAAATTGTGTAATTGATTGTAACGCAGCTATCGAATACCAGGGGTAGACTGATGATTTTACGAATTCCTTTGAGTTCCAATGATTTGCCATTTCAGTTCAAACCTATTCAGTTGATAGTCGCTAGAAGTGTGTGACATAAATCTGGAAATGCCATGTTTTTCACACTGCCAGCTATATGTAGCGCGTTCTCAAGTTGGAAAACCATCCTCTCTGTAAATTTACACATCGAAACAAACTACGCTACATTGAAAAAAAATGTGGATAAATCGCAAATAAATGATTTTTAACACAATACAAATTAAATTTTCTTTTCATTTTAAAACTTATAATTTCACGCAGGACAACGCCTGCCGGGTCAGCTAGTATACAATATATACTGAAAAGTATACCCGATCGACATCGGGTACAAATTATATAACAAAAAGATTGTTTTTCATAACAACTTTCTTTTCATAATTAAATATTTGTACAAAAGTGTATTGTCTCATATGTAGATACGCTCATTGCTTCAAAGTCCACATTGGCATATATTCCGCGATACCCCTTGGTTTTCGTCTAACAAAACCAAGCAGGATTGCGTATAAAATATATTCAAAGTCCACATTGGCATATTCCCGCAATACCCCTTGATTTTTGAGCAACAAAAACAAGCAGGATTGCATAAAAAACCAAAAGCGTGATACATATGTACATACATGCATATGTACAAAGTGCAGTGATCTCTAAAACGAGCGCTCATTAGCACATAATAAATAAAAGATCCACCTATAGGTATACCCTATAGGACATTTGGACATAATAAATATATAAGAGTAATATACACAGAAAAATAAAATACATAAAAAATTCCCGGTTGTTAATTATTTATTTCATTTGAAAACTTTTGTTAACGTAAAAGAGTTCGCGATTACACATATTATCAAATAAGTAAGGAGTTATTTACATCAATTTCGTTAAAAACTCTTATTTACTTGAAAGAGTTCTCGTCTGATCATATGAATAAATACATATATATACGAAAATATTTTTAAAATCTCGGTTTATCAAAAAATCCATTGGTTTTATTTATTTGTTTGAAACTCTTACATACAAAAGAGTCTTCTATTCAACATCTTATATACCAAACTTTTTTTTTTCTACAAGTCTAGTTTTCACTAAGACATTTTGATTTATTTATACATCTTCTAAATGAGCTCAGACTCAAAAGAATCTAAAACAACTCAGTTGCTAAAAGTTCCAAAAATGATTTCAGAGTCCGTGTACACCGGCTGAAGCTACACGCTCAAAGCAAGGTGCTACAAAACTAAAGAGGAGTAAAGATATTTCTTATACAAAATTCATTGCAGAGAGTGACAGTTTGATATGATATTGCACTCGATTTTCATCTTCACCGATTCAAGACAATTCGGAATCGGCAATCGGGAATCGGAATCGGTCTTAGAAATCAAAAAAGACAATTTAGACAATTTTTGGACGCATTTCCAAGCGGCGTATGACGCAATCGTAGAATCTGACCACCCAGATCTACCGGAAAATTTTAAATCCTCCGCTTACTCCAAGTATGAACACTGCCTAGACCAATTCGAAGACTACTAAAGCTATTAAGAGCAATTGCACCTACTCCACAACCGAGAGTAGCGCTGCCACAAAGGAAAGTCCAAGAGGCAAGTTCAGGCATTCACTTTAAAGTGCCAGTATGCGACACAGATATATTTCATGGTGGTTATGAACAGTGGCCGTCCTTCCGGGACATGTTTACAGCTGTGTACATAAACCATCCCAAATTGTCACAAGCACAGAAATTGTATCACCTCAGATACAAAACCAAAGACCAGGCAGGCGTAATAGTGAAACAGTTCGCTCTCAATTACGAAAATTTTAATTTTGCTTGGGAATCTCTAAAAGCACGTTATGAAAACGAAAGAATATTGGTCGACAAACAGGTGACGATATTAATGAATTTACCAAAAATTCAGAACGAAACAAGTGAAGAGTTTATAAAGCTTCAATCCGCTGTTTCAAATTGTTAGTCGGTTTTATCGATACAGGATATTCCCACAGATAATTGGGACCCCATTCTGGTAAATATATGTACAGCTGCATTACCAGAAAAATCGTTACTTTTGTGGGAGCAATCGCGAAGAAAGTGCCCAACGTGGCAGCAAATGAAAGAATTTCTTACTGCCCAATACGAAATTGCAGAAAGGGTAGATAAAAAAACTAGTCAGAACGAAAAACGTTCAAAACGACCTCAATAGAAGCTTCAATAGACCCCAAGTAAGTAGCCACAATATTTTAAATAGAAGCTTTTTTAAAAATTAATCATTCACATCCGAACAATATAAGTAAACGTCATGCGAACTTTGTAGAGGAGGTCACAAACTAAAATAATGCGAAAAATTCAAAAAAAAAATAATTTTAGCGATCGAAACAATTTCGTAAGAACGAAAAAATTATGTACCAACTGTCTGTCACATGCGCATACGCTTAAAGATTGCGAAAGCAAATTTAATTGCGTTTACTGCCATAAAAGACATCATTCCATGTTACATATAACAAATTATTCCAGCTCACCCCCAAACAATGCAAACGTAAAACGAGCAACAGGATTAGTTGCCACAACAAATTCTGAAAACTGCCAAGAAGCACCATGCTGCTCAAAAGCGTTAAAACCCAAACGCTACATAGCGAAAATCACGGTAGAGTACTATTACCGACAGCAGTTGTCTCCATTGAACACCGAGGAGAACTGTTTAAACTCAGAGCCTTAATAGACCAAGGATCTCAACGATCTTTTATAGCGTGTAGGGTACAAAACAGGCTACACTTATTAACAAAACTGGCCAACTTTGAAATCACGGGAATGGGCGGAAGAGTTGTTAAAAACTCAAATAAAATCTGCCCCATTACCCTCTTTTCCCCCAAAGCGGATAAGCGCATACAAGCAGAAGCAATTGCCTTACCGCAATTAACCAACATGCTACCAAGCTATCATCTAGCTATCAGTAGTAAGGCCAGACAAAAAAAAAACAACAAAGGTAAGAGTTGTTTTTAATGCTTCGAAAACCACCAGTTCAGGGAATTCCCTGAATGATATCCTATTTACGGGACCCACACTCCAACCAGATTTAATGCTTCTGATATTAAATTGGCGTATATACAATATATATATAGGATGGCTTTCGCCAATTATGATCCAAGCGAAAATCTTAATACAAGAATTATGGCTAGATGGAACAGACTGGGACGAAAAAGTGAAACCGCTTCGCTTAGAAAAATGGTCCCAGTTCGCAAACAATCTGAATGATATTTCTCAGATACAAATTCCACGATGGGTAAACTACTCCCCCGAACACAAAGTGGAATTACATGGCTTTTGTGACGCCTCAGAAAAGGCATCCTGCGCTACTATCTATGTGCGCACGCAAAGTGACACCACGACCACATGCCACTTATTAATAGCCAAAGCAAAGGTGGCACCTTTAAAAACTATAAGTCTCCCACGACTTGAGTTATGTGGCGCACTACTACTTTCAAAATTAGTAGCCATGGTGCAAATGCATTTAAATATGACAAAATGGAAACTATATATGTGGTCCGATTCAGAAATTGTACTAGCCTGGTTGGAAAAACCACCACATGCATGGAAGACGTATATTTCTAACCGAATGTCTCAAATTCTTGACCTAGTGGGATCAGCCACTTGGCGTCAAGTAGCCAGACAATCCTGCCGATCTAGGTACAAGGGGGTGCAAGCCACTGCACCTTGCCACTACCACCCTCTGGTGGAATGGCCCCCGATGGGTAATAGAATCTCCTGATTCTTGGCCACAATCCCCCATGCGCAACATTATCGCCCCAGACGGTCGAAAAATCGCCACCTTTCACACATTATTGGATGATACCGACACCCTTGAACGATTTTCATTGTTTCCAAGAGCTCTCAGAGTAGTTGCTTATATGTTCAAATTTATAGAACAACTCAAAAGCAAAGTTAAGGGATCACATAATTTCCCATGCAACACAGTGACGCACCTAGAGTTACAAAAGGCAAAGGTCGCACTAATAACATATACACAAGCGCGCTATTTCAGCCGCGATATATCACTACTAAGAGAATCGAAGCCGATTGATAAAAAGAGCTCACTCTTAGTCCTCAACCCATTTCTGGACGCGAAAGGTCTGCTTCGTGCCAATGGTCGGCTTGCTAATTCGAGCCTAACATACAACGAACGCCATTCCATAATAATCCCAGAGAGGTTACCATTTGCCACATTGTACCTCCACTACATCCGCATCTTAATGCTACACGCCGAACATAGCCTCATGCAACAGATGGTACGCCAGGAGTATTACATCCCCCGTCTTAAGCCGCAAATCAAGAAGTGCATCTTCACGTGCAAGATTTGCACTATGCACAAGCAGAAGATGCGAACGCAGATTATGGCAGCACTTCCACCTGAACGCTGCAATTTCGCTCTGCCTTTCACCACAACAGGTGTTGATTTTGCTGGGCCTTTCCAGGTAAAGGCGTCTATGTTAAGGTCTCCCACTCTTATGAAAGGCTATGCGGCTGTCTTTGTATGTTTCACGACAAAGGCAGTACATCTTGAGCTATGTAGTAATCTGACGACGGAGGCTTTTCTCGCGGCATTTGCTCGCTTCGTCGCTCGACGTGGCTACCCATCAAAAATCATGAGCGATAATGGCAAAACCTTTATCGGAGCTCAACGAGCCACAGAAAAGCAATTTGTGGATTTTTTAAAACAAGTGTCACCCGACATCGTAAAAAAGTACGCCCCTCAAGGTATCAACTGGCAATTTTTACCCCCAAGCGCTCTTCATATGGGCGGTTTATGGAAAAATCTTCAAATCCCATTTTAAACCGGTAGCTGGAAATTATAAATTCAATTACGAAGAGTTCACGACATTATTAAATCGAATTGAAGCCATTCTCAATTCACGGCCACTCACAGTACTATCGCAAGATCCCTCAGATTTCACCGCCTTACTTCCAGGGCATTTTCTAAAAGGAGCACCCGTCCTGGCCATTCCTGAGCCAGGCGTGGAGTCGCTAACCCTATTAAATCGATGGGAACGAATTAAAATTCTCCACCATGATTTCAGCCGCCGATGGAAGGACGAATATATAAAGGATCTCCACAAAAGATACCGCTGGAAGACTCCTGAACAGGCGCCTAAACTTGGAGACTGTGTCCTCATTCACGATGATTGTCTACCCCCCACCGAGTGGCGGCTTGGCCGCATAGAGAAGCTACATTACGGCTCCGACGGTCACATACGAATCGTTGATCTCCGTATGCAAAATGGAACACTAACCAGACCGCTCGTGAAGCTATGCTTTCAGCCAACATCCGATGATCGCGAATCCAAAAACCGCAAAAAACAAACCGATACCATCGTGACACAATAAGCTAATCAAATGAAAACGAGAAGTACGCCGATAACAAACCGCTAGAAAATAACAAACCGTAAATAAAGATAACAAACCGTACATAAAAATAACAAATCGTAAAGAAAACTAACAAAAAATGGTCGATTCATACGACGGCCCATTCATGCCACATTTCGTGGCACGATTGCTAATATCTAATTGTATGACAGATTTCTAATTGACAATCTCATTTATACATAGATCACCATGGATGTAGATACACCAGTCGCAACCACGCCAACAGCTCGGGCTACCAATGCGCCACGCACCGTGCCTACTCCAGCGCCCCGAACTGTGGTGGCAACAACGCCGGCAGCTGCACCGGCAACCGCGTCTGCAGCGGTCCTTCAATCCGCACCTCGTGGTGGCACTCGACCACCACCTCCCCCATCACGGACCACGGAGACCCTAAAGTGCCCCATCTGTCGGCACCATTGTGGCAAATTTAGGGGTATGCGGCCCGTGCAACGGCAGCAAGTTGCCCAGGCCCACGGGCATTGCCGTAACTGCCTGTCACATACCCATGGGACTGCAGCGTGTGAGTCACGAGGGCTGTGCCAAATATGCCACAGGTCGCATCACACGCTGCTACATCGCAGCGCGGCAGGCGAAGTGAATCGGCCACCGATCCAGCGCGGCCACATACCCCGCTTCCAATCCGCAGCTCGTGGCGCGCCCCAGCGAAGCGGCACCTCGTTGCGGCGTCGGCAGGCGGGACCACCACCTCGTCGGTCTACGGGGCTCAGCAACGTTGTGGCAAGGCTGAAATAGCTGCAGCGCCTTTTAGGTTAACGATTCGTTTAGGGGGGCCTGGATGGTTAAATGAGCTTCTGCGCCCCCCTCTTAATATAATTTAACTATACCCCACACATACACACCATACTCAACACATCTTCACACCACACTACACATTACATACTCAACACATTGGCATCATCCGCATCATTTTTTCATCCCACTCTACACACCGCATTCTCAACACCTCGGCATGATGCCCACCTCATCATCAACATACACACTACACACGAGGACACCAGGCCACAACTAACAAAAGGGACTGGCGGACGGCGCCCAGTCTTTTTCTCGATCGATCCGTGCTCGCACTTACATACAACCGACCAATTTGTCTTTTTCTCCGGAACGCTATCGCATCAAAGGTGAGTGCCGTGCATTTATGTTTGTCAGCAATCTTTATAACCTGAAAATAAAGTAAAGGTAATAAAACCTGAAAATAAATAATAATTACATTGAATTTGTAATATCTAAAAGAAGAAGAAAGATTAATTGTATAAAATGATAATAATATCTGAAAGAATAGATTAATATTATCTGAAAAAATAAAATATATTAATTACAGATAGAATTTACTCTGCAAGCAAAGATTAATTAAATATAGTGAAAAAATCTGAAAAGAAAGAATAATTAAATAAAAATAATAATAACATCTGAAAGAAAAGATAAATATTATTTGATCATTTAAAATATAAAACAAACATTAGTTTTCACATATTATATTGAATTGCGCAGGCCGCCTTAAACGGCGTTTTTGCGTATTATCTTGGAGAGTCTAATTTCAAAGTATACACACTTTTTTCACATACTTACTTAACAATTGATATTTGTTGCTGCTGCTACTTCCAATTCAGTTCTGATTTCCAATGCCATAAAATAAATGAAGTAATTATTTTCAAAATATTGTTAAAAAATCACATAAAATTCATTCACTTACCTTCTTGTTGTACGAGCATCCTTTACGATGGTACGATCAGCAACGACATGCGTCTTTCAATCGATTTTTTTTATTACCCTTTTTGAGATTTTCTATTGTCACTATTGACAATTATGTTTTCTCCTTCGCACTCATTCAAATAAATCAAGAAATGAAACAAACTTTTTTTCATCGCATTTAGGTAAACAAAAAATAACCCGAAAATGTGCGTTGGTGTTAGTGTATAGAGAAAAAATGTGTAGTTGTATTGGAATATTTGTCACAAACGGGTAGCCGTGGTTGGCAGGGTTGGCTCTCAAAGATTATGTGCCTATGTATGTATATGAACGGGTAAAGTACATAGTGGAATATGGCAATAACAAATTTTGAAAATATTTTGTTCTTAACAGCGGTTAAGCAAAAGATTTACTTTGAATATAATATTAGTTTTGTTTCACCATGCCGTTTTATTCCAACTTGCTCTAATAAATTTATATTTCAAATAATTTTGGGTTTGTGTACTAACATTGTTTTCCACGTATGTGTTTGCTGATATTTGATGAGTTTGCGTAAATCCAAAAGTGGTTGATTGGGTGAGCAAATATTAATCCTGAGGATCCGAAGTATGATTGATTAGGTGGGTGAAAATATACAAATCCTGTTGATCCAAACGATGGTTAATTGGGTGGGTTTTATTTTAACAGGCACTCGATCCGTCCCGAAGGACCAAAATTCAAATTTGTGTATTTGAGGGTAATAATATGTGTAAGTTAGTATGAACAATTGTGTGGTTATGTGTGGGTATACATATAATAAATAATTATGGGTTAATTAGGATTTAGAAATACAATTATAAAAACATATAATTATAAATTTTAATGCAACCTGATGTGGTTTATTACTCCTTCGGTGATATGCTGCTTTTGTTATTGTTGTTGCTGCTGATACAGCTGCTGCTGTTTTGGCGCCTATATGTCCGTCCGCTGTGGTGATTCGTTTTATTGTGTCTTTCCATTTGTTGGGTTCTTCGTTGTTAAGTTGGCGCTGTTGGATGTTTTTTGCATTGTCTTCTATTTCGTATTTAGACGACTTTGTGAAATAGTTCCAAAAATTTAAATTTCGGGTAAAAAGAAATGGAGAGAGATAATCGATCACTATATCGCAGGTTAAATGAAAATACGATTGACGACATGTTTTCTATTCCCAATATAGAAAGTATTTTAGATAAATTGAGAAGGTCAGAATACTTTTCTACTATTAATTTAGCTAAAGGATTTCATCAAATTTTCGTGAAAAAGGAAGCTCGGCCTAAAACAGTATTTCAACACGATTCGGTTATTACAAATTCGTACGAATTCCTTTTGTTTTAAAGAATGCACTGGCAACTTTCCAAAGAATGATGAGTTTTGTCCTACAAAAATTTTCAATTCTGAAAAAACTCAATTTAAAAATCCAATTAGATAAATGCAACTCTTGTTGTAAACAAACAAATTTTTTTGGGATATATACTTACACCCCAAAAGTATTAAAGTAAATCCTGAAAAATTAAAAGCATTATAGAACTTAAGTTACCGCAAACACAAAAACAAATTAAAGCATTTTAAGGAGTTATCGGTTATTATAGGAAATTTGTAAAAGATTATGCCAAAGTTGCACAACCTATGACCTCATTTAAAAAAAAAAATGCAGTTAATACAAAAGATATTAGTTATGTAAATTCATTTGAAAAATTGAAACGATTACTGACTGAAGCACCAATTTTGAAGTATCCTCATTTGAATAAGCGATTTAAAATAATAACTTCTAGTAATTTTGCTTTCGGAGCAGTACTACAACAGGATAATCATCCTATGTGTTACGCCAGCTTAACTCAAAAAGATCATGAGAAAATTTACTCGACAACGGAAAAAGAACTTTTAGTCATTGTATGGGCAGTGAACTATTTTAGTCCATATGTGTATGGAGTACAATTTGACTGACAAATTGATCACCAACCACTTAAATTGCTTCTTGCAAAAACACAATATAATGGTGTGAACCAAAGATTACAAAGATGGATGTTAAAGTTAGGAGAATATATTATAAGCATTCAATATATCCAAAGTAAAGATAACAAAGTAAGTCGCATAAATACCGATATTAATGAAATAAATACAATTGAGAATCAAGAAATTTTAGAAAACTTTAATGATCATATATCCATACTCGAAACAGTGATTAACCGTTTTAAAACAAAGTTAAAAGTTATTTTTACGAACTCAATGAAAACTGAATTCGAATCAAAACTTGGCAATAAGATGGTGATATAACTTTATAAAGTAGGAATTTACTCAGATCTAAATGACCATGACTAAAATCGATTGGAAATTAAAACCTTAGAATCTTATAGTCAAAGAGAAAATGTAAAATTTGTTCAATGTAGTTTTCGGGCAAAGGATGTGGTAAGCGAATATAAAACTCTAAAACAAATACATAATTATACATACGTTATACATTAGCATTAAAATTATTGAAAAATTAAGACAATATATTGCGATATTTAATACTGAGATTTATTCAGTGAATGTAAAGAATTCTTTGGGAGAGAAAGAAATTGATACTTCTTTAACTACAAGGTGCATTCCAAAGTAAACAGGACTTCTTGAATTTAGCGCCCCTGGTGGCGACATCTTTGTGTCGATTGGAAGTGAAGTTATTGCATTTTAAGTGTCAGCATGTTTGTGTTATCGGTGCGAAAGTGAGTTTCGAACAAAGAGCCAACATAAATTTTTGTTTTAAAATTGGTAAAACTTTTACCAAAACGTCTAAATTGATGAAATAAGTCTATTGCCTATCCCGTAGAAGTGTGAACGAGTGGTTTCAACGTGATGAAACGTGGTGTTTCCAATATGATCCCGAAACGAAACGAAGCCGCGCATGGAGAAGTTAAAAGTGAAGACAATGCTGATTTGTTTTTATGATTCCAAGGCTATTGACCACAAAAAATTTTTTTTACCAGGCCAAAACGTTAATGCGGTATTCTACCTTGGAATTTTAAAGCGTTTGGTGCACCGTATTCGACGTGATCGGTCCGAATATCGCGAAGATGAAAGTTGGCGTTTGTTGCAAGTTAATGTGCCGTCTCATCGATCGACTCTTGTGGCCGATTATTTGACCAAACCGTGCGAAAAGTTTTGAAGCAGAAGGAGACTATTCTGAATAAAATAAATTTATTTTGCCGAAAAAACCATTGGTTCTGGTTTTTTTTTTTTAAGTTCTGTTTACTTTGGAACGCACCTTGTGGTACAATCAATTAATATGTATGTATGTACTTACATTTATAGCGGTTGATTTCTTATTCTGATATTGTATTTCTTGAATATTTTTTGTGTGTTCAATCTGCTCCAAATATATTGATTCCAATTTTAAATTAGGAGAATTATCTGACTTTTTTTAATTTTTGTTATAACATTGGGTAGGATTAATTGATCGTAAAACTTTAATATTTCAGAATGTTTTATTGCATTCGTTAATTTCACAATTTTCAAATTTGATTTAAAAATTTCCGATAATTTTAATACTAATTTTGTTATAATTATGTTCAACTTTGGAACAGAAAATTGTAAATATTAGTATACCATGAAGAATTTCAACCACAGTTGTTTCTTCCAGGGTGTGCATATCGCAGTATGCTTCCTCGTACATTAAAATATTTGAAATACATTTATTAGATTCTATAATTAAGTTTTTCTTTCTGTTGTCTTTTACGTATACATTAAAATATTATTTTTGGAAACTACTAATATTTGTAAGTATTTAGAATAATTGATTTATTCTTTACATTGCGGATTGGTTCAAATGTAATTTTCGATAGTATTTCTTTTGGATATTGTGTAACTAGTATTTATTAAGCTAAATTACGTAATGTGTATCAATATCATTACAATATGTATTCTTTTATACTTAGATAGTTCTTACGATCTAAATTGCAGGTCTAGAGGGTGTAGTCTTTTGAATCTTCGTGTGTCATAGGTTTATAGCCCAAGGGTTAGGGTGGCAATTAAACCTTGTTATGTACCTTAAGCTGTATCTTTATATTTCATCAATCACCATAGGCATTCTAAGATCCTTATGGACATGAATATTTTTAATGCACCACGGAGCGTTAGCGAGAAGTCTAAGGGTTTTTGACTGGAACGTTGGATCTGCTTGCTGTCCCCCAGATTTGAATGCCATAAGGCCATACGAGTTTCAACATAGTTTTATAGAGAAGAATTTTGTTTTGTAAACTAAGTTTAGACTTAGGACCAAGCAACCAATACATTTTTCTACTTTTAATTTTGAGCTGCGTTCTCTTGGCTTTAATATGTTCACACCAAGTTAGCCGTTTATCTAAATGTAATCTGAAATATTTTATACAATTGGACTTTGGAATTAAAGCATTATTAAGAGTCACACTAGAGAACTCTTCCTTCCTCAATGTGAAAGTTATATGAGTTGATTTTCCAGCATTTATAGAGATGTTCCAGCTGCGAAGCCAAGATTGTATTTCATTTAGCTGTGCTGGTGCAGTTTCAGAAGCTTCGCACAGCATAGGTGGCAACAGTTAAATTACCTTTTTCCAATATTGGTATGTTTGCGGTAAAAATTATACATATTATTGGTCCCAAAACCTTTCCTTGTGGGACACCTGCCTTTATTTCGTGTATGTCTGAGATTTCATCTTTAATTTTAACATAGAAATGCCTTTGACTCAGATAAAATCTGAGGAAGAGATAGAGTGGAGTAGATATTATCTTTCTGATTTTATACAGTAAGCCCGCGTGCCAGACTCTGTCAAATGTTTGTTGAACATCTTGGAAAATTGCACAACAATACTTTTTCTCCTCCAAGCTACTAAGAATAGTACTCAGAACACGATGACATGGTTCCGGTGTTCTGTGCATATGTCTGAAACCAAACCGATGATCTGGGATAATTAATTGCGTTTTTCCAGCTCAGGCAGTAGTTTTCGAAGAAATATTCTTTCAAGTATTTTCGAGAATATTGCCAGCAGGCTTATTGGTTTATATGAAGACAATTCCTTTTCGGCTCGTTTAGCTTTGGCATCATTACACAGGCCTACAAAAAAAAATTGTGTGGTTTGGTGCAACTCTGTGCGCATCAGTAGTCGGTATAGTAGGTAGGATGAACTACATTCCCGCTACAAGATGTCAGCTGACAGCTCTAGTTTACCTACAATTCATTCATACACTAAGTAA
Organism: Bactrocera correcta; assembly: GCA_027475135.1. NCBI lineage: Eukaryota > Metazoa > Arthropoda > Insecta > Diptera > Tephritidae > Bactrocera > Bactrocera correcta. The sequence continues at coordinate 35,874,105 of CM050322.1, read as the reverse complement.
TGTAAGCTTGTATGGTACTGTCCTGACTACAAGTTTACACTACCCTTCCCAACATTTCACAGACATATGTATAATTTCCAAACCAAACTTCTCTGACACTGAATTAATTGAAATATTAAAAAAAATATCTTAATCCGTCCGTCATAAATGGAATCTACACAACAAAAGATTTAATGGGCAATATACAGAAACTATATCCACACCATTTCTCATCCATTAGAACAAGATTCACCCAATCCAAGGTCCAAGATTTAATAACAGAAACAGAACAAGACGAAATCATTATAAAAATCCACAATAGAGTCCTTAGAAATGCTGAAGAAAACAAGATACAAATCTCAGAGAAATATTACTTTCCTAAAATGAAACAGAAAATAGCCACTTTATTGAAACAATGTCAAGTTTGTAAAGAAGGAAAATATGATGGAACACCACCTAATCCAGAGTTGAAAGAAACCCCAATACCAGAATACCCAGGATATATAATTCATATTGACATATTCTCTACTGAAAAAAAAATTAATACTCACAGCAATAGATAAATTTTCAAAATTGGCTCAAGCAAAGATTATAAAATCAAAAGCAATAGAACATATTAAGAAACCCCTAAATGACTTACTCTTTTACTATGGTGTTCCAAAATTCATTGCAATGGATAACGAAAAATCGTTTAACTCTGCAAGTATCACCTTTATGATGAAAGATCAGTTAGGCATAGAAATCTTTACAGCTCCGCCTTATAAAAGCGCGGTCAATGGTCAAATCGAGAGATTCCATTCTACCCTGTCCGAGATAATGAGGTGCTTAAAAACTAAGCAAGAACTTACTAGATAGGGCTGTCTATGAGTATAACTATACAGTGCACTCAGTAACAAAAACAAGAACCATTGGAAGTATTTTTTGGCAGAAATATTACAACCGATCCCGAACAATACGAGAAAAGTAGACAGAACAATATCAACAGACTTAAACAGAAACAACAACAAAACCTAAAGACCCATAATAAGGAACGTAAAGAAATCAAGACATATGTGCCAGGGCAAGAAATATTGGTTAAACAAAATACAAGAACAATCAGAAAAATTACTACAACCAAAATAAAAACTCCGAAAACACTAAATATTAATAATACTCCTTACTTCTAACGCCTCCTTGAGGACAAGCAGGAATTTGAGAGGGAGGAGTTAAATACAAATAAGTTTAACACTTGCACAATATCCTAGTGGCTGTTGCACTTGAATATTCTGAAAAACATGAACTAAAATTTTAAAGAACTGCTGCCGCTTAAAATTATAAAGTACTCCTGCCGCTTCAACCCCAAGGAATTCCTAGGAATATAACACATTCCAGGAATGTCCACAGTTATGCCGTCTTCGCCAGCAAAACCAATGTCGCTGCCGAAAACCCACAGCCAGATCAGGGTACTTTTAAGAATTGTTAAAAAGGAAAGATCAGTTATGACAGAACATTCAATAAAGAAACTTCTCTAACTGAAAAGTTTTATTTTCATTTTAAAAATATTAACTTATATGTACATATATATACCGCTAAGTGCTGCTTTTTTATCGACGGTACATCCACTGCTGCTGACGCTTCGTGGTAGACCGGGCAGGCAGACCGCTGACGCATTCACAACAGGTAACGAGTGCGAATTACTGAAAGTAGTGCGAACAAAAGAAAAAGACAAGTACGAAAATTAAAAACAAAACAAAGAACAAGTGCACACTTTCAGTTTTTGGTTCTCCCTCTTTTCTTCTCACATACGTATGTATATATTTATATTATTGCATATATTTATATATCATAATATTCACACACGTGTATATACATACATATGCATTTACGCATCTATGCATCTGAGTGAAAGAGAGATTGTGGGATTTGCGGTAGATTTTTAATTAAACATTAAGTTGCGACACTTTTATATATTGCAGACAAAGAATTTTAAACGAAATAAAGTTTTACAATACGGTTCTTTGGAAAATTTTCCCGTTAAAAAAAATTTCAAGAACGTTCAACTGTGCTATTGCTCATTTTGCGTACCTTATGGGTTGGCTTTCGTATACTTGGGAATCGATATAATTTTTTCTCGTTTTCGTAACTGATTGAAAATATATTTGTTGCCAACCTTTTTTGCTATTGATTTGGCTTTCGTATATTTGTGAATCGATATACAAGGTCTGTCGCAAAAGAAACAGAACTTTTTAAATATAACTGTTTCTGGTGGCGGCGCCTATTGGTGGGTATATGAAATAAGAAGTTTGATCTCTTGTTGACATTTCATAAAAATTTTAAGACAATTGTATAACTACAATCGATGTTATCGAACAAAGAGAAAATATTAAATTTTGTTTAAAACTTGGAAAAACGTTTACTGAAACATTTCAAATGATGAAAAAAGTTTATGGGGATCAGTGCCTATCCCGTAGTAATATGCATGAGTGGTTTAAGCGATTCCAAGAAGGTCGTGAGAAGCTCTGTGACTATCAGAAGTCACTGAAAAAAAGTCGTCTTCAGAAGTCAAAAATAAAGACAATGCTGATTTATTTTCCCACCTGGCCAAACGATTAATGATGTATTTTACCTTGGTGTTATGAAGCGTCTTTTGTCACGCATTCGTCGTGCTTGACCACAACACCGTGAGGCAGGGTCCTGGCGTCTGTTGCACGAGAATGCGCCGTGTCATCGGTTGACGCTTGTCACTGATTTTTTTATACAAAAATCCATATTAACCATTAATCACTCACCCTACTCACCTGATCTGGCACCCTGTCATTTGTACCTATTTGGAAAACTTCATTTGCCCATGAAAGGACACTGATTTCAGGACATTTCAGCTATCCAAAAGTTGACGACCGATATTGTCAAGAGCATTCCGAAAAATGACCTTAAACACTCATTTGAAATGCTAATTGACCGGGATAAATGCTGTATCAAAGACCTTGTATATAGTATATTTTTCATTTTCGTTATTGATTCTTAATATATCTGTTGCCAACCTTTACTCTGTTTTTTCGGAAATTTAATTTAAACAAGCAAAAATGAGCAAGCCAAAGCCAACCTCTCTCCAAATAAGGAGTTGGTCAACTTAAAGTCATTAAAGCGTCAAAGGACAGTGGCGAAAAGTAGCATTTTGCGTATAAAAACGGGTATCATTAGATCCAATAGAATGTCGTCTTGATATACTAAACTCACATAGTGAGAAATTGATGAAATGTTAATCTAAAATTCAAGAGATTGATGAAGACGATATGGCTCGAGTTAGAGGACATAATTGTAGAAACAAAATCTATAATTAAAACAATTTTAGCCAAATATAGAACATCTATTGGTGAAACATCATTCGTTACGTCTCACATCTCAAGGCTCCCAAAAATGAATTTGCCTAAATTCAAGGAAGAATATTCGGAATTTAATTCATGAGTTTGTTTGAGAGTTTGGTTCACAATGATCCAAACATCCCAGATATTAAAAAATTTAACCATCTGGTTAATTGTCTATCTGGAGAGGCTCTGGGCACGGTAAAGGCGTTTCAAATGTCATATGAAAACTATCCGAAGGCGTTGGCAAGTCTCAAAAAGGTTTACGGCAATAAATGTTTGAGTTTGTTTTAATACGATTTCAAAACTATCTGAGCTGCAAACTATCCCTAAGCCATCATTATCAGCGTATCATTAGCCCTTTCATTGCGCGCGGTGAGTGATGAAGTGTCGGCTGTATATGACTCATTGCTATCGCTGGACGATGAGAAACAAATCACAAATGCGATAATTATTTACATGACAAAAGTTGACTCTGCCACCTGTTCAAAGTGGGAAGAACAGCTGGATTACGACAAGCTACCATTGTGGAAGGATTGTGAAGCTACCTTAAATAGACGGTACCAGCACCTAGCAGCTGAAGGCGTATCATCTTCGAGGACGAGACCCATAGCAGCAGCCAGCGCGAAGCACGTGAAGCAGCCTCACATGAATAGAACGAGGTCCGCTTTAGTTGCAGCGAATACAAAGCAGCCGACATGCCAGCAGTGCAAATCGAAGGACCACTATTTACCAGCTAGCCCCACTTTTAATACTCTCTCTGTTGAACAGAGATTTGAGTTTGTCAAATCGGTGCCCTTAAGGGACATACGGTATCCAACCGGTGAACCTCATCCACAACTAACAACAACTACATACGCAATACATACAATAAGTGTGCTTGATCGGGTAATGTTGGCAACAGCAGTCATTCTGGTGAGATTAAGCTGTGGAGGGTACCTGGCCGCAAGAGCGTTGCTGGACTCAGGAAGTCAAGTCAACTTCATGACGGAGGATTTGACCTAAAAACCGTGGACTCGACGCCAAAACAGGACTTTCAATATTATAGGGATTGGAAATTCAAGTACAAAAGTCAAGGCAAAAACAAGTCAAGTCGCGCCTAAATAATTATGAATTTTCGGCGGAATTCTGGTTTATGCGATGTATTTCGGCTAATCATCCTGATCATACCATTAATATTAATCTTTGGAAAATTCCGCACAATATTAAATTGGCGGATCCAGAATTCCAAAAATCTTAAAAGATCGATATGTTATTAGGAGCAGAAACCTGTTTCGATTTGTTAGCGGTTGGTCAAATTAAAAGTGGCCCTAATCAACCAAAGCTACAGAAAACTCTGTTGGGATGGATTGTGTCTGGCAAATATGTCAGCAGTCTTAGTCCTCATCCCGAAATAAATAGCACATTATGCCAAAAATTCTGGGCTCTGGTGGAACTTCCTTCACCTGAACCTGAACAAAATGAGTGCAAACAATTTTTCGTCAAAACAACAGAAGTTCTACCTTCAGAAAGGGTTCAAGTCAGAATGCCCTTTAATGCTGACCGTAAGTTACTCGGCCACTCCTATCAAATCGCAGTTCGGCGGTTTCAGGCCCTGAAGAGGAAAGCATTGAAAGATCTTGAACTTCGTAGAATGTATCTGGACTCTAAAGCGCTGGGTCACATGAGCCCAACTTATAATAAGATCCCGAGTGAACCACACTATTTCATTACGCATCAGTGTGTTTTGAGGCCCGAAAGCACAACAACAAAATTACGAGTTGTCTTTGATGCGTCGAGTCGTACTTCTTCTCAAATTTCATTAAATGAACTTTTGATTGTAGGCCCAACCATTCAAGAAGAATTGTACTCAACTCTTCTTCGTTTTCGTTTTCATAAGTAGGCTTTAACAGCAGACATTTCTAAAATGTACCGCCAAATAATCAGGCATGAAGAAGAAAGAAACTGTCAGCTCAGCTCTGTCGCATTGCCCCTGCATTTCTTGCAACTCGGTGTTTACAAATCCTCTGCGATGCTAATACAACTAAATACTCGGTTCATTGGTTCATTAAAAGAGACTTTTATGTTGATGACTTATTAACAGGATCTGAAAATTTTGAGTTTCTAGATCTTAAAAGAAGTGAAGTAATTAAAATATTAAACTCGGCCGGACTCACCTTAACGAAGTGGTTTTCGAACCCCCTAAATTTTTCGAGAGTAATTGTACTGAAAATTCATTAAGCTTCAGTGACAAAAACTCAACTAAAACACTAGAAATCTATAGGTTGCCGAAAGTGGATTTGTTTCGATTTGTTTAGGATGCCAATTTTCTTGATCTGCAAACAACTAAACGAAACATACTACCAGTCTATTCTCGACTTCTCGATCCTCTTGGATTATTAGCCCCACTAGTTACCAAAGCAAAAATCTGATTGCAAGAGCTTTGGATCCAAAACCTAGATTGGGATGAGTTGATTCCATTGCGCCTTGATACTAGCTGGCAGAGTCCCAAAGCCAACCTATTGCAGCTGTCATCAATTAGCATTCCTCGATACGTAAATCTAGAGTCGAGTGTTATCTGCCAAATACATGGCTACTCCGACGCTTCAACAAGAGCGTACGGATGCTGCATATACATACGAAGCCAATCTGCTAGTGGTGTCAAATGTACGCTGCTTGCTGCAAAGTCTAGAATGGCTCCGCTGAAGACCAAGTCTGTTCCGCGTCTCGAGCTCTCGGCAGCACATCTTCTTGTCAAATAAAGGTCACGAATTGCGCCAATGTTGAATCGACAATTGTACTGACTCTGAAATCGTATTGGGTAAAACCTTACAAACCTTTGCTGCAAATAGAATGTCTGAAATCCAAGAATTAACTGATAATATAAATTGGCAAACCCAAATAATAGGAAACTTGCCAGTTGAAAGACTTTGAGTGCTACGACCCTTTCCTATATGTGGCGTAGATTTTTGTGGTACAATTTATACTACATTAAAAATACGCGGTCGACAACCCGTGAAAGCCTATATCGCAGTTTTCGTTTGTTTCACTCAAAAGCAGTACACTTAGAATTAGTTTCTGACTTATCAACTAATTTCTTCATTCTCGCTCTAAAAAGGTTCATTGGTTGCCGAGGGATGCCACAGACGATACACAGCGACAACGCAATCAACTTCGTCGGCGCTGATCGCAAGTTACGATAGGTCCAACACTGGGGTGTATTAAATTTTTTTCGCGTAGAAAAAAAATAACCCTGGTCGGACGAACACCGGGGTGTATCAAATAATTTTCGCGTTGAACTTCTTTTTTCCTAGGCGGCCTTCGGCAGTGCTTCAAAAAAATTACCCTTGTCGATCCAACACCGGGTGTATACATCTTTTTTTTCCCCAGTAGAACTCATTTTTACATTGGCGGCCTTCAGGCCGCTTAAATTTTTTATATATTTTTTATTGTTTATCAACGATTATGTTTCTTGTATTTAGGGTATAATATTTCTTTATATTTTTGTTTTTTTTTTAGTTTGAAAAATATTTTAGTATGGTACCACTGATTATTTGGCAAATTTACAAATTTATTTTTACAAATGATGTCGATAAGGTAACACTGATTATTTGACAGTTTGTAATTCATTTGTTATTCTTAAATAATCATAATAATAATTTAAATGTGTTTTGAAAGCTATTTTTGTACTATATTATATAAAATAAATGTGTAGAAATGAATAAGTGGTGTGTTAGTGTATATAAATTTGAAAAATGTAAGTGCAAAATTAATTTTATGTATAGAAAATATGTAATTAAAATATTGCAAATTTTCAACTTTAAACGCGAATATCTCGAAAACTATAAGCTTGCTGCGGCTATAACCATATATCCATCGTGATCTGGAAATTCGTGAAAGCCGACCCGTAAGACGAGATCCCCACCATGGATGTCACCATCAGCTAGAAAACTACTGCCCAGTTTGTTGAAAAATATAGTAAATGACTGCTTACTTATGGTGAAACGCAGAGGCAGATACAGTGCGGTTATAACAATCCCTCCTTTAACGCTTGTGATTTCAACGGACACAACTTGAACTAAAGGCAACAATATTGGTTCTAATATCTTATATTTTAAATTTGACTATAATTGCAGATCTGCCATGTGCTTTACCATCAGTATAGTTGCAAGTAATAAGATCGTAACGTACGACTTCTAATCTACGGTTACGAAGTCCATTGGCATTCTATATTGCCATCTTAAGGCTTAGATAATTGCATAATCATGACACAAGAGATGACATCATTGATATTAACGTTGAGGTTAGCTCAATTTGTTTGGAAATTAGGCCTCTAGCTTCGCGAAATTGCTGTGGCCATCTGCACCAGTGTTTTGTTGTCTTTTTGTAATTTATGCGTAACTAAAGTTGTTTTTGTAAACTGGTTGTTCAGTACTTCAGCGAACGCCAACTTTAGGTCTAGGATTATTCACAGTCGACTTGTTTGGATCCTTATTGCAAACTAGTGCCTAATATACTTGACAGCCTTTGTGATTTTGATTTTGCAAACAGTGTACGCATTTTGGTGAAGTACCAGGGTTTTATTCGCAAAGAGCAGTCTGGTGGTCCAGACTGCACTTAACACATCTGTATGGCTTTTTACAATACAATGTAGTACGAGTATATCCAAACTTTTAACAGAGATGCCACTGAACTAAATCATTAAATTTGCGAGGTGGTTCGATTTTGACTACCACCCTACATAATAGATTAATGTCAAATACACTTTTATTGTTTGCCGATGGCTCTAAGTCAGCAAAAAATAGTGACATTGACACCTTTGTAACTTTACTTTTTGCATTAACAATGCTTCTCACAATATGATCTTTTTGAAATAAGTCAAGTACAATGTCATCTCAACAATTTTATACGTCACAAGTTTTCTATAAGAGTCACTGCCGGACGAAAAGTTTTTTCTACCAATTAAATTTGAGAAATTGATCATCATTTTATTAATGTTGTTTACTTGTGGTATGAAAATCGGTGGCGGTTTGAAAATACTTGTAGTTGTCTCTGCGTTTTGCTCATTATTCTTATCAGTGGCATTGTTATCATCACTTTTTGTGTTTGTGTCTAAGATTGCAAACCGGTGTGATGTGTTTAGAGTATTGTTCGGCTTTAGTTGTTTTTTCATTACATTTGGGGTGGTACGTGTTTTACCAGCCTCCGCTCATACATACCGACATTTACAACGTCCTCACTAACCATTAAGTCGGGGTTTTGTTTGTGCGTTTTCGCTTTTTATTACACACGATAATTTGTTTATAAAAATTCACGGACAAAAAATGCAAATACACTTTTCGACTATACTCGCACCACCTGTAATTGCACTCACTAAGTTTTGTGACCGTACTCACTGAATTCACGATGGGAACTGATTGTGGAAGGCGACGATTATTTTAGTGTTTCTGTAGCTGACAAAGTCATCCCTTAAATCAAGTTTTGTGTTTGTTAAAATGTTCCTTGGGTTACTCCTAGCTTGCTCTTCTTCTTCTTAATTGGCGTAGACACCGCTCACACGATTATAGCCGAGTTAACAACAGAGCGCCAGTCGTTTCTTCCTTTCGCTACGTAGGGCCAATCAGATATCCCGAGCGAAACAAGGACCACTTGGTCCCTCCAACGTAGTGGAGGTCCTCCTCTTCATCTGTTTCCCCGGCGGGTACTGCGTCGAATACTTTCAGAGCTGGAGTGTTTTCGTCCATCCGGACAACATGACCGCGTAGCCGCTGTCTTTAATTCGCTGAACTATGTCAATGTCATCGTACATCTCGTACAGGTCATCGTTCCATCGAATGCGATATTCGACGTGGCCAACGCACAAAGGACCATAAATCTTTCGCAGAACTTTTTCTCGAAAACTCGGTTGTTGTCATCGTCCAAGCCTCTGCACCATATAGCAGAACGGGAATTATGAGGTACTTATAGAGTTTGGCTTTTGTTCGTCCAGAGAGGACTTTACATTTCAATTGCCTACTCAGTCCGAAGTAGCACCTGTTTTCAAGAGTAGTTCTGCGTTGGATTTCCAGGCTGACATTGTTGGTGGTGTTAATACTGGTTCTTAAATAGACGAAATTACCTACAACTTCAAAGTTATGACTATCAATAGTGACGTGAGAGCCAAGTCGCGAGTGCGACAACTCTTTGTTTGATGACAGGAGATATTTCGTCTTGCCCTCGTTCATTGCCACACCTATAAGCTTTGCTTCCTTGTCCAGCCTGGAGAAAGCAGAACTAATAGCGCGGGTGTTGAGGCCAATGATATCAATATCATCGGCATACGCCAGCAGCTGTACACTCTTATAAAAGATTGTACTTGCACGATTAAGTCCTGCAGCTCGAACTATTTTCTCCAGCAGCAGATTGAAAAAGTCGCACGATAGAGAGTCACCCTGTCTGAAACCTCGTTTGGAACGGCTCGGAGAGGTCCTTCTCGATTTTGACGGAGCTTTTGGTGCTGCTCAACTTCAGTTTACACAGTCGAATTAGTTTTACGGGGATACCAAATTCAGACATCGCGGCATAGAGGCAGCTCCTTTTCGTGCTGTCGAAAGCAGCTTTGAAATCGACGAAGAGGTGGTGTGTGTCGATTCTCCTTTCGCGGGTCTTTTCCAAGATTTGGCGCATGGTGAATATCTGGTCGGTTGTTGATTTGCCAGGTCTAAAGCCACACTGATAAGGTCCAATCAGTTTGTTGACGGGAGGCTTTAATCTTTAACGCAGTACGCTCGATAGAACTTTATATGCGATATTGAGGAGGCTTATCCCACGGTGTTGGCGCAGATTGTGGGTGTTGCGTCAAGCGACTTTATAAGTCTACAAATAATGGTCTAAAAATAAATTGGTAAAATAAATTGAAAAATTAAATTATCAATGAATATATTATTAAATGTTTTTTATATCATGTAAATACTTACCATTTTTATATTAAGAAAAAAAGAAAACATCTATTACCAATGTATTAGAATGCTCTACTACCGTGAATCATGAGGTTGCTGAATTATATCTACGTATACTTACCCCTCTCTTAAATAATAAAAAAATGCACTTTTATAATAACTATAATCGAGAACGGTCGTTTCGTAAACGGCATTTTTTAAAACTCGCATAGGCTCAGGCAATTTCGCACGTTGATAACAAATCGCGCATCCCAATTTATTAAACTTCTCAAAAAAGCTTCAGAAAATTAGTGGGGTCTTCTTTTTATGGATTGGGCATAGCACAATTAAATTCCAATCGTAGGGCATGCTTTTGTTCGACCATATTTTGCAAAGAAGCTGATGCATGCTCCTTACCAGCTCTTCGCCGCCGTGTTCGAATAGCTCGGCCGGCAATCCGTCGACACCCGCCGCTTTGTTGTTCTTCAGGCGGGTAATTGCTATTCGAACTTCTTCATGGTCGGGCAATGGAACGTCTGCGCCATCGTCTTCGATTGGGGAATCGGATTCGCCTTCTCCTGTTGTTGTATGTTTGGGGGTTCTACAAGAATATGCTCCGGTCTTGAAATCTTCTGTAAGCCGCCGCATTTTGTCGTAGAATTTTCGAGCATTTCCCCTATAGGCCAGCTTATTAAGCTCTTCATACTCATGCATTTCGGCATCTTTCTTTTTCTTTCTGCAAATGCGTCTCGCTTCCCTTTTCAACTCCCGGTATCTATCCCATCCCGCACGTGTTGTGGTCGATCGTAACGAGGTAGGCAGTCTGTTTTCTCTCCGCTGCGATACGACATTCCGCATCGTACCAGCTGTTTGCATTTGCCTAAAACCAATGGTTTCGGTTGTCGCTGTACGTAAGGAGTTTGAAATGCCGTCAAACAGTTTCCTTACACCGAGTTGTTGACGAGTGCTCTCAGAGAGCAGGAGTGCAAGCCGAGTAGAAAAACGTTCGGCTGTCTGTTTTGATTGCAGCTTCTCGATGTCGAACTTTCCTTGTGTTTGTTGACGTGTGCTTTTTGCCGCTCAGAGGAGGGTGCGAATCTTGACTGCAACAAGATAGTGGTCCGACTCGATGTTAGGACCTCGGAGCGTAGGCATGTCTAGAACACTGGAGACGTGTCTTCCGTCTATCACAATATGGTGATCTAGTTGGTGGCTTTTCGATCCGGAGACAGCCAGGTAGCTTGATGTATTTTCTTGTGCTGGAATCTAGTACCACATATAACCATATTTCGGGCCCCGGCGAAGTGGATCAGCCTCAACCTATTTGGGTATGTTTCCTCGTGGAGGCTGAATTTACCGACAGTAGTGCCAAAGATACTTTTTTTTGCCCACCCTGGCGTTAAAGTCGCCAAGCACGGTTTTGACATCGTGGCGGATGCAGCTCTCATAAGTGCGCTTTTAGAGGCATCTTTGGTTACATCGTCTTTCTTTTCCGTCCGGTCGTGTGCGCAAATCAGCGATATGTTGAAGAACCTCGCTTTAATGCGGATAGTGGCTAGACGTTCATTCACCGGAGTGAATGCTAGTACTCGGCAATTGAGTCTCTCTCCTACCACGAATCCCACACCAAACTTGCGCTCCTTTATATGGCCACTGTAGTAAATGTCACAAGGACCTACTCGTCTCTGTGCTTGTCCCGTCCATCGCATTTCTTGGACAGCGGTGATGTCAGCTTTTTTTTTACGAGGACATTAACCAGCTCTGCAGCGGCACCTTCTCAATTAAGAGACCGGACATTCCAGGTGCATGCCCTCAATTCGTAGTCCTTATTTTGTTTGCCATGGTCGTCATCAAAAGGGGAGTCTCTAATCCGAGGCTGTTGTTGCTTTTTCATTGGAGTGTTTTTTACGTAGCGGGTCCCAAACCCAGTGCACAGCCCTGCGGAGGGGATGTTTCGCCTTCTCACGGATGTTCTTAGGCTACCCAGAGGATACTTGGTCAAAGACCGGAAGTCGTGAGGTGCTTGAGTCATATATAAAAGAATCGTTTCTGGCCACCAAGTGAATGGCGATCAGAGAACTTTCCTCACTTGCGTGAACTTCTACATATGACTCCATCCTCCAATTCTTAGCTTGCTTGAGAATGTTATTTGTCCAATGTCGTCGATATGGTCTCTTAAAAGCGATATGTAATTGTTTATTTGGTAAATTTGTTCTGCAAGTGTGAATGTTATTTCGTTCTATATTGATGCTATTTTGTTTTGCATAGACTTTTTAAATTTGTTTAAGTAATATCCTATTAAAATTTGGTTTATATGTTCAGTAATGTTTTGTATTTGAGAAGGTATGAAATGGTTTACAAAGGTAAGGTTAATAATTTGACTTGTTAAGGATTCTTCATTTTTATACGGGGATTTCAGTGACTTGTTTATTTCAAGTTCGTCTTCATTGTCCATAGTAACTGAGATAAGATGAACCCCCTTTTCATAGTACACTTATCAGCCTTCTTTGTTCGTCTAAAATGTGAACTTATTTATCTATTTTCTCTTTTTTTTAACCTTTTTTTAACCGCGACTGTGCAAAACATAATTTTAATCCAGGGTGGTGAAATATTGGTATCTACCCAATTTATCTAATATGTCCTCAATATTTGGAATTAGATAATTGTCGTATCTCATTAATTCGTTTAGTTTACGTTAGTCTATTACAAGTCTCAATTCAGCTTTTCCACTGGCATCGGCCTTTTTCGCTACGATCGATATGGGTGCTGAATATGGGGAATTGCTGTGCCTTATTTCTTATCATCAATCAATCATCATTTCTAGAATTTGTTTTTCTACCTCCCTTTTTTATGAATATAAGGATATCTATTTATATGATTTAGTAAAGATTGGGACGATATCAGTAGACCTTATCTTATGTTTAATTGCTGATGTAAAACTTATTTTAGTATTTTTTTGATTGAAAATATTTGAATATATGATTATAATTGGCTGAGTTTTAATTTGTTCCTTCAAGGGTTCGTATTATTGTTCTTCAATAATATTGAAATTTGACTTAAAACTAAATTTGATTTTATATTGTTAAAAAAAAACCCTTTTCTGAAATTACGTCCTCTTCTATTTGCCGGCATATTTGCTTTTGAAAACGAAAGGTAATTCGCATTTCTTAAACTTAATTGTGTTATCCGCATAGTTTATGCATGCTTTTAAAGGCCTTAATAAATTGTTGCCTGTTAAACCGTCTTAGAAATTATGAAATTTAGTTATGTAGAACTCGATCACATCGAGTCCTGTACCAAATTCTGCAAAAACTTTGATTGTCACTTTTTCATTTATACAGAAGGCCGAAAAATTTCTAACTTTTTTTGATTTTAAGCCCTTTGTTACTAACTGTATTCATGGAAGTATTATTAGAATGGCTATAAGCTCCTTGTATTGCTTGAAATTCGAATCTTTAGTTCCAAAATTTGGAAAATTAACACTTATATCCATTGGCTCAGATAATGCAAAACGATTGTAATTCCCGTATTGGGTTGCAAAAGTTTGTGGTGGATTAACGTTTTTTGGTTTTGCCTATTGAAATTCAGATTAGGATATTGTTGATAATTTTGCCTGTGGCGATTGTGGCTGTATTTGGTTGTAATTGAAATTTTATTGTTGAAAATTACTGGGATTTAAGATCTAGAAATTAAAAGAAATCGATTTTTTGTGTATATATTTTCAAAGTTTAACAAATTTAAATTATTTTCGGAGATATAGGCATTTTTTTGACCCGGCATCCAAACTGGTTCGTCCGGAACGCGAAACTTTAAACGTTTTTCTCAAAACTGACTTTTTCAGAACGATGCCCACGATTTCTCAGGTTCTGATGGACCGATTTACTTGAAATTTTTATAGAGTATTCTTTATAGGCTTGTCTATGGTTGGAACTAGCCCTATCCCAAATTTTTTATTTTTATTATTTTTAAAAAATTCGAAAGGTCAGAAAAAGTGATAAAAAATTTTTTTTTTTCAGGCAGTCGCCATTTTGTGAATAAAAATGTTTTCACTTTTCCGTAGTTCCGACCACTGCGACATTATTCTAGATTAATAATCTTTTTTTTTGCTTTCATATAACTAGGAGGGTTGAAATCATGGGCATGGTCACGTGGAAATTTTTAGAGACCCTCCACTTCGTCAGCTCATAATTTTTGAATTTTTGAAATTTTTTACTTTTTTTAGTTTTTAATTTTTTCTGTACTCTTCAAAAAATAATAAATAACTAATAAAAAGTGGATAGTAAAAATATTAATTGCCTTTTTTTATGACACTTTAAAAATTACCTGAAATTCGTGCTTCTAGACTAGAATACCTCCTTAAAATATTTTGTGAACTAATACTTCGATTGAAATTTTATTGTGTACTTCTGTTTATATTTATATTTGTATTGTTTGGATGAGTTTTGTTCATTTTTTTTGTGTGAAAAATTGTTGGTTGTCTAGTCGAAGGTGAGCATATCCAGCTTTAAATAGGATGTTCATTGCTCCTTCTAAAGTTTTTGGATTCCCACATGTTAGAATAGTCTTCATGTGTTCGGGGATTTTAGATTTAAAACTATTTAGAACTGAATATTTTGAGATACAGCATTTGCAGCTGCTACGTCTTGTTCGAGGACAAATAAAGTTGAATTGTTGAGGCGTCTAAGTTTTCCTTTTATCGCGTCAAAAAAGTAGAGACTTGTGGTTTTAAATGTAACTGCTCTTAATGAATCGAAAAGTTCTTTAGAACCTAGTCGATCACCAAAATTATTTTGGAGTACTTCCTTGATTTCCTTCCAAGAAATGGCTTTGTAATTTATTTCAATGATCTCCCTTGCTTTGCCTTTTAACTTGCTTTTTATTAAGACGGAAATCAAGTTTTGTGAAAGTTCATCATATGTACTTATGTCTATATCATTGGATATACCCCATCTGGCTAGATGAGTTAGCTCTCCCCTTTATACACCCGACACTGAACGACCACACGACAACACACCACACTAACGCGATCCACAAATGAAGACACCACACACTACTACACACGAATATATTACACATGCGGACATCACACCACAACTCTACACTACTCCACCATCAAAAGCGACCGCCCCAGAGGACGACCTACCCTTCTTTTCGTCGATCTCGAACCGAACGAACGTATCACGCAGCGTCAACTGATCTTTTATACATCGATCCAAAGAAAATAAAGCCAAAAAAACCAAAAGAAAAAACCCCAACCATACTGTGTTTTGCTTCTAATTAGTTGCGGGTGAACAGACTGTGTTTTTTATTATATTTTCTTACTAAATAATTTGTGCGGAAATACCTAGCGCCGAGGTAAGTGGTGGCTAAAACCAACGAGTTAAAGATTGGTCCTTCGAGCCATAGTGAGAAGCACTATGGAAAAATAAAAAAAAAAAAGTACAAAAATAAAAATTATTGACCAAAACAAAAAATTGTGCAGTGACACACAAGTGCATATTTTTTATAACGAGCGCCGAGATTTGGAAAAAACAAACAAAATTTTTATAACCAAAACTATACGAGTGCAAAATTATACAGTGAAAGAAAAAAAGTAAGACATTAACGATCAGTGACCACATAAGAGTGCAGTGCAGTGGCGAAACATATGTACATAAATATACATACATAAGTGTTAATAAAAGGGAAAACATTGGCCCTCAAAAGAAAACGAAGGTGCAAACCACAAAACATATACATACATATACATTTAATAAAAAGCGCGGGCGCGAAATAAAAAATAAATGACATAGCGGGCGCGAAGCCGGTTCAAACAACAAAAATATACATACATAGATTAATAACCACCAACAATCGGGCGCGAAGTAATAAAAAACTAACATAAAATTTTGACAACAATACCACCATCCCACCAAATTCACCACACCAAAGGAAAGGACTGGCAGAAGAGGCCACTAATGCACACACTGGGAGGAGAAGCCAAAAACGCACACACACTCTAGTCCACAATACACTCAAATTGTCCCCAAATACCCCTGGCGGAAATACAAGTGAGTTGTATCGTGCCTATTAATATTTGTAATATATGCATACAGTTTGGTAATACATGTAATGAATAACTGAATGCCGATAAATGATTTCCGTTGTGTGAAAACACAAATTTACTTCAACAACCAAAAACCCTTTTCAAGTATTTACTTGCACCAATTTCCAGCGGTACCCTTTATACTTAATCAAGTATAAGCAGGACTGCTTAAAATAAGCTAAAGGCAAGTCACAAGCAGGCAAAAGAGAGAAAATAGTTAAACTTAAAAACATACATACATACATATGCGTAAATAATATTTTTTCTTATATATCATATCCATATATCTATCATATATTTATGTATAACAAGCAAAGAGTAAAAACTTGCTCTTTTATACATATATATATAACAGTGTAACAACATATAAGAGTAAACTCTCTTCATTTACTTACATATATACATGCACATATATCGAAAATAAGTTGTCTGATAATTTTCTTTTTGCGGTTTATACGTACTGCGAACTTATATACATACATATGTACACGCGTATTTACGTACAAGTACATGCATAAATATACGCGGAAACCTTTTTGGTAAAATATATACTCCATTTACTCGGATACCATTTAAATAAAATAAAATCGTCAAAAATTTCATACTCATCAGTACGTTTTAAGCGGTGAAAATTTTTAATAATAATATACTTAAAATTTTGTACAATCTTGTATCGTCACTTATGTAAATACGCATATTACTTCAAAGTCCACATTGGCATATATCCCGCAATACCCCTTGGTTTTTGATCAACAAAAACAAGCAGGATTGTGTAAAACATAATAAAGCGTAATACATAGGTACATACATGCATATGTACAAAGTGCAGTGATCTCTAAAACGAGCTCTCATTTGCACATAACAAAATAAAAGATACATAAATATATATAAAGTACATATACAAATATATACAATAAAAACTTATTTGTTTTTGCGGTTAATAACAAATAATTAAATTAAATTAAACCGAAATTAAAATTGAATACTAGTAAAGAACATAATTCGAAACAAAAATAAAATAACTCTTATTTACCTTAAAAGAGTTGTCGGTTATACAAAATCGCGGCTATTAAAAGCGTTTGGTTTACTAATTTAATTAAAAATACATATGTGTACACGAAATCTGTGGTGAAATTAAATTCAATAATTTCAGTATAAAAAAGAAATATCTGTTTTATCGATTTTCTTTGAAACTCTTACTTACAAAAGAGTCTTCCTTTCGAAATATTACATCCACACACTTGTACATATACACAATCTGTGGTGAAATTCATCAATAATTTCAGCATATAATTTATTTAACTGTTTATCGATTTTCTTTGAAACTCTTACATACAAAAGGGTCTTCTATTGAACATTTTATATACGAAACCTTGTTAAACATCTACAAGTCTAGTTTTCACTAAGACGTTTTGATATTCTATACATTTTTTAAATGAGCTCAGACTCAAAGGACTCTAAACCAAGTCAGTTTCTAAAAGTCCCAAAGATGATTTCTGACGAAAAAAGTCCATGTACACCTGCAGAAGCTACACGCTCGAAGCAAGGTGCTACGAAACAAAAAAGGGGGAAAGACATATCATACTCTAAATTCATTTCTGAGAGTGACTGTCTAATAAAATATTGCAATCGATTTGCTTCTTCGCCGATTCAAGAAAACTCTGAATCTGCGCTAGAAATAAAAGGCCAAACAATTGAAAATTTTTGGACACGTCTCCAGTCTGCATATGACGCAATTGTAGATACTGACGTTTCAGATCTACCAGAAAACTTTAAATCTTCTGCTTACGCCAAATTTGAAAACTGCTTAGACCAGTATGAAGACACAAAAATTATGATCGCAGATCAGCTAAAATTAATTAAAGCAGCTGCACCTACTCCACCTCCGAGAGTAGAGCTGCCACACATTCAAAATCAAGAGGCAAGTTCGGGTATCCACCTCAAGGTGCCCGCATGTGATACTGAAATTTTCCATGGTGGTTATGAACAATGGGCGTCCTTCCGGGACATGTTCACAGCTGTTTACATAAACCATCCGAAATTATCAAATGCTCAAAAGTTGTATAACCTCAGATACGAAACAAAAGATCAAGCAGGCGTCATCGTAAAACAGTTCGCATTATATGACAACAATTTCCATTTGGCTTGGGAAGCTCTGAGATCAAGATACGAAAACGAACGAATACTGGTAGATAAGCAAATAACGATATTAATGAACTTGCCCAAAATTCAAAAGGAAACAAGTGAAGAATATATGAAACTTCAATCCACTGTTTCCAACTCTTTGTCGGTTTTAGCGACACAAAATATTCCCACAGACAATTGGGACCCAATTCTGATAAATATATGCACCGCCGCATTATCAGAAAAATCGTTATTCCCATTGATAAAAGGAGTTCAATCTTGGTTCTTAACCCATTCTTGGACACGAAATGTCTGCTTTGTGCGAATGGTAGGCTTGCTAACTCAAGCCTGACGTACAACGAACGCCACCCTCTAATTATAGCAGAGAAATCCCAACTTGCCACATTACTCCTCAATTATATCCACTTACTCATGCTTTACGCTGAACATCGCCTAATGCAGCATATAGTCCGTCAAGAGTTCTATATTCCCCGTCTTAAGCCCCAAATAAAGAAATGCATTTTCATGTGCAAGATCTGCACTATGCACAAGCAGAAGTTACGAACACAGATTATGGCAGCACTTCCACCGGAACGCTGCAACTTCGCTCTGCCTTTCACAGTTACAGGTGTCGAATTGGCTAGGCCTTTTCAGATAAAGGCGTCCATGCTAAGGTTCCCCACTCTAATGAAAGGCTATGTGGCTGTTTTTGTCTGTTTTACGAACAAAGCAGTGCACCTAGAGAAGTGTACGAATCTGACAAAGGAGGCTTTTCTCGCGGCATTCGCTCGCTTCGTCGGACGACGCGGCTTCCCATCAAAACTGATGAGCGATAATAGTAAAACCTTCATTGGAGCCCAAAGAGCCACTGAAAAGGAGTTTGTGGATTTTATCAAACAAGTCTCACCAGAGATTGTACAAAAGTATGCTCCCCAAAGTATTAACTGGCAATTTGTCCCGCCAAGCGCTCCTCACATGGGTGGTTTATGGGAATCAGCAGTAAAAAGCTTTAAATCCTACTTCGAAAAAGTAGCTGAAAACTACAAATTTAATTATGAACAGTTCGCCACACTGTTAGTGCGAATTGAAACCGTTCTCAATTCACGGCCACTCACAACCCTCTCGCAAGATCCCTCTGACTTCACAGCCCTAACATCAGGGCATTTTCTCAAAGGAGCACCCATTCTGGCCACACCTGAGCCAGGCGTGGGGTCGCTATTCTTATTAAATCAATGGGAGAGAATAAAAATTCTCCATCACGATTTTAGCCGCCGATGGAAGGAAGGATATATAAAGGATTTTCATAAAAGGTACAGGTGGAAAAGTCCAGAAAAGGCACCAAAGGTTGGAGATTGTGCCATCATCCATGATGATTGTCTGCCCTCTACAGAATGGCGGCTTTGCCGCATTGAAAAACTACACTACGGTTCCGACGGTCATGTACGAGTCGTTGATCTCCGCACTCAAAGCGGTATATTAACAAGACCGCTCGTGGAACTATGTTTTCTACCACACATTGACGAAACCGCAAATAACGAAAAAACCGCCGATACTATCGTAACGCAAATCAAATAACCAAAACCCGACGTTATAAACCCGCAAATAAAAAACTCGCTTAAACTATTTCGAAACCTAACGCAATGGTCGATCTACGTGACGACCCTTTCATGCCACATAAAGTGGCACGATCGCCATACACATTTTAATGACACACATTTTTAACCACATTTCTCCTCCCACACAGATTACCATGGATGTGGATATGCCAACTGTGCCAACGCCAACGGTAAGGTCAACCATAACCGTGCCGCGCCCTGTGGCATCTCCAGCGCCTCGAACTCCAGTGGCAACCGCCACTGCTACCGCTCCTCGTAGTGGCACGCGACCACTACCACCGTCCTCAACACCCATAGCAGAACCTCAGCACAGCCGATGTCCCCTATGTCGGCGCCCACACCTCGTACACCACGCCGCTCTACTGGCCTTAGCAGCGTTGTTGCCACACTGCAGCAACTACAGCGACTGCTAGGCTAATATTCGCCTAGGGGGGCCGGGATGGCTAGATGAGTTAGCTCTCCCCTCTATACACCCGATACTGAACGACCACACGACAACACACCACACTAATGCGGTCCACAAATGAAGACACCACACATGCAGACACTCCAAATGAAGACACCACACACTACTACACACGAATATATTACACATGCGGACATCACACCACAACTCTACACTACTCCACCATCAAAAGCGACCGCCCCAGAGGACGACCTACCCTTCTTTTCGTCGATCTCGAACCGAACGAACGTATCACGCAGCGTCAACTGGTCTTTTATACATCGATCCATTTTGTTTATTATACATCAAAGTGTCTACAAAGTGCAGTGGCAGTGAACAAAGAAAACAAAACCAAAAAAAAACAAAAGAAAAAACCCCAACCATACTGTGTTTTGTTTCTAATTAGTTGCGGGTGAACAGACTGTGTTTTTTATTATATTTCTTACTAAATAATTTGTGTGGAAATACCTAGCGCCGAGGTAAGTGGTGGCTAAAACCAACGAGTTAAATACCATCTATTAATCTTAATAATGTTTGCAGGTTCCTGCTTTCGCCGAAAATTTATTTTAGTTATATTTATTTTAAATTATAACACTTTTCTTTTTCTCTTATATAATATTTTGAACTGTTTTTTTCCTTTTCTTCTGTTTTCTCTAACGAAGTCAGTTAGTTCTCTATTAATTTTCATATTACCACGACTACTACAATTATTTAGCTGTCAAATATTTATTTTGTTCAAAATATTTTCGGTTGATTTTTTTTATTTGCTTTGAAGATAGTTAGTAATAATTAAGTTTTTACTTTATTAAACACAATATTGCATTTGTATTTTTTAACACTTTATAAAATTTTACATATTAGTTTTATACATTTTCAACCACTTTGCTGGCACATTGTTTCATGGTCAATTTAAGATTTTTTTCTCTTCACAAAGACGCTTCTTTCAACCGTCTTTTACTGCGTTTGTTTTGTTTTTGCACAGAGTTTTATCTAGTCTGTTTGCCAATTTTTAATTTGTTTTTTTTTTTTTTTTTTTTTTTTATTTCCTTACTACCCGTGTTTACTCTTCTAAATACAGATAGGATTCGGCATCCTACCGACTGCGCCACTTTCAAATTAAATTATTTCATTAAAATAACTTTATTTTCTTTATTCCAAATTACTTT
The DNA here is from genome assembly GCA_027475135.1 of Bactrocera correcta. Taxonomy (NCBI): domain Eukaryota; kingdom Metazoa; phylum Arthropoda; class Insecta; order Diptera; family Tephritidae; genus Bactrocera; species Bactrocera correcta. The sequence goes on along the minus strand of CM050322.1, from coordinate 35,852,453 downwards.
ATTTTCTTCCTTAAATTTATTTACATTCTTCTTCGAATGTTCAAACTCGACTGCTTCATTTTAGTAAGTATTATATCTACAATTACAAAATACTATGCCTACATATTATTATTATTATATTACATATTTGGTCAGTTGGTTGATGAATGCAAAGTAATCAAATCTAAGAAATTCAAAATAGTTGATTTTGTGTAAATCGGCATGTGCCGGAAATGCATGTTCTGGTTATTGAGAAATAATTGTGTATGTGCAGAAAATGCAATTTAAGAAGTGCTAATTATGAATTTATAGTATTTTTATATTAAAGGGGTGTACTATAACAATACGTCCTTTCTGATTAATTAGTCGTGACGCCCAATACATGTGTTTCGCTTTTAATCTCCACCTGCTAGAAATCTATTACCTAGTGTTTCAAAACAGTCTTTAAATTGAATATCTGTAATTTTAAATCGAGGTGAGCAGTATGGCCGTCAGCAGTGATTTTTTATAGATATTGTTGTAGCTTGTGACTACGCTGTAGCATGAGATTTTAATGCGCGGTGACTTAATCGTTTACTAACCGACATGTGCCTTTCCATTTGGGTTGGTTGTAAGTTAGAGTCTAAATCTCGGTATAAAGAAATTTTTTTATTCGAGTATGATCTGACATCTACATTATTTTAATTCAGAAATCGAATAAGTTCCAATGCATGTTGGTTAACACCGTTAGCAGAGAACGTATATCTATAGAGAAGGTTCACGATATCAAACATTTAGGGATGTTTCAATTTTGGGATATTTACTGTTTTGGATGAGTGCATTTCACCACAGAAAATTATTAGCGCAGTTCACCACTTAACATAAGGGGACACGAAAATAGCAGAATTGAGCTTTTTCAGTGTTGAATGAAAAAAATAATGATAATTCCAATGTTAAGGAACGTACGCTTACAGATTCGATTTTTTACTATGCGCGAACGATGCTGCATATAATTTATAGATCGGTATACATATATGTACATACATATGTATTTGTTATGAAAGCACATAAGTATGTACACAATATTTAAATTGGGTGATTTTCTTTGAAAACGTTTAGATTGGTTTTCCAAAGCATTTTATTATTTGGACACATAATGTATGTATGTTTAAATTTTAATCGCGGAAAAAATCTTTTGATATCATGAAAAGACCAAGTGTCGCAATTTGCCCATTTAACAAAAATAAGCCTACGAAATTTTTAAATTTGTCTAAACCAAAGCTTGAAATATGTACTTAAAATTCTGGAAATTTCGTTGACGCACAAAATCAAACTCAATTTTGCTTTCGAAATGTTGAAAATGACGCTGTCCGGTGTGCCGAAAAAAACGAACGATGATTTCCATTTCCCCTTTCGCTGAAGTTGCCAACAAACCAAAATGGATAGTATGTTTGTGTGTGAGCTTGATACCGACGCAGATTTTTGCAAGCCCAACAATTTTGTCGCCATTTGCCCCTCTTCCCTTTTTTGCCAACAAAAAATGTAATGTTTGGTGTGAGCTTGATACATATCGACGCAATTTTTGCAACCCGTAACATTTTTTTACATTCCTTTGACAAAACATACAGGGCAATCCCGGATTCCACAATCGTACAGATTTTTAATACACAAAAAAGTGCATTTTAATCGGTAACTTTAAACAATAGTTTGAATGTATTTCAAAAAAAAAAACCTGGGGTGCACAAATTTGGGAGTTAAAGGGATGATTTTCATTTAAGCGGTACAACTTCCGGATTCAACAATAAATCAAGGGAAATTTTAAGACACATTTTGCTTAAATCGGGCAAAAACACGATTTTCAATTTTACGTACTATATTTTTGTCGCTTTTCTTCTCATAAAATATCAGAAATTGCCAGAACTTTTGCCATCGTCGCGAAAAACGCTTGAAGTTCCGTAAAGATAAAGTGCCCATTCAACAACCCCGAAATTCAAAGCGAAACTGGTAATTTCCGATGCAACCTCAGACTGGACATGCCAACCGAAATGAAACTTCAAATACTAATTCATGAACAATCCTAACGTCTTCAAATAAAAACCGATTAATTTTCAAATTTTATGGTTTTTTTTTTAAAAAAGTATCAAGCTCTTAAAAAATCACCCGTTATTTTAAAATTGAGCTATTTTATGATGAATTCCATAAAATCTTTGCAAATATACACATGTATATAGTAATTCAATAAAATTTGTGTTATTACCTATATGCATTTTATATAGGTTTGGTACGACATACATATGTATGTATGTTTATATATTTAAATAAATTCGCTTTGGTAAATAAATCTTTTGATATCATGTTAAAAGACCAAGTGGTCGCACATTTGCCCATATATAACAAAAATAAAAGAACCATACGCATAATGTTTGTAAATTTGTCTACAAGCAACAAATGTACGTATGTAAATATGTACATTCAATGATTCATGCGAAATTTCCGTTGACGCGGACAACCAATGCGAAGCTCATATTTTTTGCTTTCATGTCAAAGTGTTGAAAGACTGACGCGTAGAAAATCCGAGCTGTGCCGAAAACACAAACGAACGATCGCCATTTGCCACTGCTTCCCTTGCCGCTGTACCAGCTTCGCCAACAAACCAAAGTGGATATGTATGTTTGTGTGTGAGCTTGCATACATATCGACGCAGATTTTTGCAAGCCGCGTAACAATATTTTTTAAACGATCGCCATTTGCCACTGCTTCCCTTGCCGCTGTACCAGCTTCGCCAACAAACCAAAGTGGATATGTATGTTTGTGTGTGAGCTTGCATACATATCGACGCAGATTTTTGCAAGCCGCGTAACAATATTTTTTACATTCCTTGACAAATACATACAGTCAATCCCGGTTATGTGCCACAATCAAAGATACAGATTTTTGTATAATATGGCACATAAACGAGTGCGGATACTTAATCGAGTATACTTAAAACAATAGTTTGAATGTATTTCAAAACAAAACAAAAAAAAACCGTGGGATGCAGCAAGATATAGGGAGTTAAGAGGGATGATTTTCATTTAAGCGAAGTACAACTTAACCGGGATTCACTGTACACATAAATCAGAGGAATATTGAATATTTTCTTTGACACATTTCTTGACTTGAAAATCGACAAATTAACTACGTATGTTGTCAATTTTATTCTGTACTTATATTTGCGGGGTTGTCGCTTTTTCCTTCTCATACAAATATCAGAAATTGTTCCATTTATGATTTTTAGCTTTTGCCATCGTCGCGAAAAGACGCTTGTAGGAGTTAGCACGTAACAAGCATAAAGTGCAACTATCTCAACAACCCCGAAATTACAGCGCAAGCGACAACTGGTAAATTCTGCCGATGCAACCTCAGCACATCCGGCACATGCCAACCGAACATGCAATCGAATTGCTTATACTAATTCTAGGAAATAGATCACGCCACTTAATAATTCCGTGGCTTAGAATAAGTATAAATTAACCAAATTGTTAAATTTAAGTTTGAGTTTTTGGTCAATAAAGCTGACACGCTGTCCGATTAAAAACTAATTTTTTTGGTATTCCCAACGCGGGAATACATAATTGGCGCCCGAGCAAATTCAGTCGGTCCGGTAGGAAAACTGGCGCCCGGTTAAAAAAGTATTTTCGATAGCGGTCCCTGAGTAACAAAAGTAAAAAGGAGGCATCGAAGTGCCAGCCTTATCGAAAGACAAAGCAGCAAGTGAAGTGAAAAAGATTAGGCCAGCGAAATAATTGTTGTGCAAAACATAAAAGCTTTAGAAGTGATAAAATACAACAAGCAACAATATCAAAGCAATTTAAATAGCGTTTATTGGCGACTACCAAATTGTAATTGTAACTAAAAGCGTAGATACATATGTACGAAAGTAATTATTATAATTAACAAAACTGTAACAGAACAATACTCTAAATTTGTGATTTTATATTAAACAGAAAACAAACACAAGCCTCATTATAAAATCCTAATGTTAAAAATTAATTACGCGCGAGTTACATTCCCATACTCTAAACACGTAGTAATTATAAATATAGTAAGTGCTTAATATCGTACTAGCATAATAATATATACGTTCCAAATTCAGCTAAGTTGAGTTGAGAGTGAGCGTATTCCTGTTATGTGAATGCCAACTCAACTATAAGCATACATATGTACAAAGAATGTCCGCACAGTTAGTCTTACTATTAGAATTAAGCACACTAACAAATAATGCTAGTACAGCTAGCCCTATGATTAGGACTAAGTAAACTAACTAGCATTGTCATTTAGTTTTAGTCTTAAGATTCACTCGAATAAAAACGGTTGCATGGGAAAAAAAGGCCGAAGCTTATTTTTTTTATTTTTCGCAAAACCATAACTGGCGCAGTCGGGTAAACTTTGATCAAAAGATCAAAGAAATCGAAAAAACGCATTGCCGAAAATTCTTTAAAAAGTTTAATTAAAAAAAGAAAACGAAACAAAAGTGCAAAAAGTTTAAAATAAATACTAATATAGACATTTTACAAAAAAAAAGAAAAAGTGCGAAACAAAAGTGCAGAAAGTTTAAAATAAATACTAAAATACACAATTTTAAATTTTTAAAAAACAAAAAAAACAAAGTTACTGTGGGAAAAATTCAGAAACTTTTTTTGTAAAAACCAAACCCAAATTTATATAAAAATAACATGAAAAACGTAAATCTTAAAGGAAAAGATAAGTGAAATAAGTGCTAAAAGCGGTAAAAAATTTACAAAAAGTTGCAAGTCGTGCTAAAAAGTGCTAGTGTCACGCATCACAAAAAAAAGTACAGTACTCGTATACATATATATAAAACACAGTTTCCAAAAAAAAAAAACAGTACAATAATACTGTTTAATATAAAACAAAATTGTTTAGTGTAAAAAGTACAGTAACGACAACGCTAAAATTTACAGCTTGCAACACGCGTTAAAACAGTAACAACGGAACTTGCGGTATAAACATATATACATATATGCATATATAAGGCACAGTTTCGGAAAAACAAACAGTAAAATAATACGGTTTAATATAAAACAATTTTCTTTTAAAAAGTACAGTACCGACTAACATACATATATATATAAAGCACAGTTTCGAAAAAAGCAACTACATTTTTACAACCGTTTTGTGAAAAAAACAAGTTAAAACCAAATATTTTTGCGGAACCAATAAAACGAATTCACAGTTTAAACAAAAAAAATTTTCACATGGTAACAAAATTAAAGCCAACTTCCAACATAAAGTAGTGAAGCGTGCTACGAGTACCTACCTCATTATTCATCAAAAAAAACAAAAAACGTCATTTTCACATGTGTCTAAAAATATACATATATAAATTGAAAAAAATTAAAATAAAACAAAAGCGAAAAATATTAAAAAGATGAAGAATTGAAATATTATTAATGTGTTAAAAAACATATACATATGTAAATATTGAAAAAATAAAGCAAACGAAATATGTAAAACGAAAACGAAAAACATATTAAGAAAAGAATTTAAAATATTTTTGTGAAAATTTAACAATTTAAGAATCAAAAAAAAAACGAAAAAAACGTTTCTAAAACACAAAAATATATACAGACAATCGAATATAATCATCAAAATAAGTTATACTGGTTATTGTGAAAATATTGAAAACAAAAAAAATATTAAATATGTATATATATTAATAAAAATAATATTAATATATTAATAAAAAAGAAAAAAAAGGAAAGAAAAATTTCTAAAAGCAAGACTACATACAGTTACGCAGAAAATAATAAGGACAGTGGCATACAATTAACTAAGTTAATGTGCACACAGAAATAGAAACAAAATACAAAAAAAAAGTTTCTAGAACGTTTAAAATTTTCTAAATAAAAGGAGAATACATCTTTACTTTCTCACAACTGGTTCAAAAAGAAATACTTCGCGGACCACATCTTCAAACTACATCTAAAACGATTTATTACTACTACAACAATGAAGAATCTAAACCAAACCATCGCCGAGCTGGAGAGGGAATTGCTACAAACCCAATAATAAGAAATGCAACAACAACATGCTAACATCTACTACATCTACAAATGAACCAACAACCACAATTCTACAGATTTCACATGTCACCAAGAGACATTATGGACCAATTCCGGAGAATGAAGCCACTAGACGACCATCACAATCCAAAAGCATTCATTAAAGCGGTCGAAACCAACATTTCTCTCTGCGGCACCGACCAGGAACTCATTCAACATTGTATCAACATTATAGCAAATGAAAAAATACTGGGCAATGCTGGAAAAAGAACAAGAGAGCTGGAGGACAACTCACCGTGGGAAGCGATTAAAGGCAAAATTCTACAAGGATCTCGTCCAAGGAAGACATATGCAGAGGTATTCAATTTTTGTAGGACGGTCAAAGTAAGTAATCTTAAT